>VWZK01016014.1:0-61580 GCA_013396935.1 Baryphthengus martii
TCGCCCGGTGTCAGGGACGGAACGGGAGCGGGAGTCACGTTCCCTCAGCGGGTCTGTCCCGGGACGGGGAACATCGGCGGAGGGGCATCGAGGGAGAGCTGCGGAGTCGTGGAGGACTGCAGCCGGCAGCTCTCGGGGTCTTGCGGCCTCATTACTGCGTAGTGCCGCTATTAGCAAGGTGAGGCTATTTCTGCGGCGGCCCTTCGTATTCGTGCCCCGTGCCCCTCGGCGGTCGCCCGCTGTGTGTGTGTGGCCCGCTGGCTGCTCTGAAGTAGGAGCCAAAGCTATGAGCACAAGGGCAGAACGAGCTGGAGGGCTGCGGCTGTCCTGGGCACTGGTGACCCGGGCGCCCCGAGAGTGGTTGCTCTGCGCTTAGCGACCTCGCATGGTTTCCTCTGCGAGCTCCTTGATTCGCCTTCACCCTGCGTTAGTTTTCAGTGTATGCAGCGCCTTGTGGCAGCTTCTGAGGATTCCTCGGTTTTACGGTTACTGCCCCTTTAAAGTTCTCTTTAGGAGGGGGGGAAAAAATAGCTGGTTTTGGTTGGTTGGTTTGTCTCTGTTCACTTCCTTCAGGTATACAGATACACCCAGAGCTTTTAAAGGGACCGCGGCCATTCTGAGAGGGGCCGATAGCACTTCACTCATTTGGAGCTGCTTGGAAGATGGTCCAAAGCCACCCTTGAGAGAAGACGTAGAAGGTACAGAGAATGGCATCACTGAGCCGAAGGACAGAATAGGCAACTAGGTTCAAATAGGAGATTGTTGTACAGATACTTAGCAAAATGACTCAAACTAAAGTTGATGGTTAAAACAAAATGTGGGATGATCTGTCAGAAACATGTTGGAAAGCTTAATTGCTGAGCCAAGGTCTATCCTCAAATGAAATTTCTGTCCATATGACAACACCGGTATTACTGCAGCGCTGCAGTTTTTCAGGGGTATATATGCTCATGTAAGCGACGTTTTGCAAATGTGTTTTACTGGCTTAGAAAGGTGGGTTGCACCTGGATAACTCTTACCAATCTAACAGAAGTGCAGATATCCCTTTTTTTTCTGGGTAGTGTCAAAGAACCTGAGATGGGGACTTTAGTAGTTTATATTAAAGATCACTGGAGATAGATAGGTGAAAGGTTTGTAAGCTGTGGTGATACTAGATCTGTGTGTCCGTGATGGGTTAGGGGAGAAAGGTGAAGTGCTAAAGGAAACTAAAAAACTGGAACAGTTACTAAATGGTTCGACCTTGTCAGTATTAAAAATCCCATTTTGAAACGTAACATTTATGCCGTGTGTTTCTGTCCGTATTACCAGAGGAGAGAGTATCTTTCAGCTTTAAGACTGGTCTCAGTGTGTCCTTTGTGTTTTCAGTGAGGAAATGAATCGAGGGTTGATACTAAAGTTTGAAAATCTGGTCCAGTTACATGGTGCTTGCCGGCAGCTGTGTAGTGTCTCCTACAGAAAAGCTTCCAGAGCACAATGGAAGGCTGTGCAGTCATCTGCCCATCCTCTGTGGTCCGATCTTCTGCATCCGCAGTTCTGGCAAAAAGACAAGTTAATCAGTGCTGCCTTATCGCAACGCAGGCATCTAGCTACAAAGGAGGTAATGAACAAAATCCAGTAATCTGCAGTTTTATGTGGAATTCCAAAGTACAAGACCTCAGTTTGAGCATTTTAATTACAAAAAAAAGAGCTTTGTTAATGAACATAGAGAAGTTGTTATAAATTTATAAGACAGAATGTACATAATGTATGACTGTATTGTGACTCCCTCTCAAATATTGACTTAAAATGGTTATACCAGCAGCATTGTGAATCTTGCAGAAACCGGAGGAAATTGTTACAAACAAAAATGAAAATTATTTTATTGATTGTTTATTTTTCCTTGTTTGGAATAATTAAATATGAAAAAAGGTTAAGTCTAGTATGCTATACATTTTAAATATTCAGTATGATATGTTAAGTCATTCATTAGTATTGTAATTAAAAAGATGTCAGCATCATATGGCTTGAGACCATTGTCTTTTTAATATTGTTTTTATTATTTCTTGATTTATGCCAGCTATGTGTTCCTATGTACGTGTCTAATTCCATGTAGGAGACAAAAAAGAAAAAAAAGAAGGTGCCACTGACACAAGGCGAAGTGGAGATAAGGCAGGAGATGACTGTTGAGGAGCTTGCCCGAGCCATGGGTAAAGACACAGGTGAGAGGCTGGCTCTGTTCTTTGAGACTGAATGAAGCATGACAGCTAAAATCTTATCGCGCCACTTTCAGGAGTGGTGAAGGCAAAGATGTCTAGGAGGGTGTTAGCGGCTGTAACCCCTTCCTTAGCAGGGTAGGTTGTACCCTACATTCCAAAGAAAATGCTGGTCTGCAGAGACAGACTGAGGACAAAAAAAAAAAAGTTGGGTCATCCAAATGACCAGGCAAGACACTTCAATGTGAAGAAGCCAGGACTCTTTTCCATCTCCAGCAGAAAGGCTTCATGGGTAAAGAAAGCAGGCACAAAAGAGCTTTAGCCCATAATCCAACCCTGGGAGCAGGAATCCTGGCTTCAGGAGCAAGATGTATTTCATTAAAACAGTCATTTGATTAACTGGGAACAGGCAGGACTTGTTTGGAAAGACTCCCTTCTTTAGGTGACCGCCCCAACAACTGGGTCATGGAAGCAGGCTTGTGCTTTTAACCCCGGAAACCATTCTTTCCTGTTTGGTGGCTCAGCTTGAGCACTTTTCGGTGATATTTTAAGGGAGTTATTAGCATGTTTTTAACTATTGGCATTTGAAATAATTCCATATCTGTAAAATACCAATCTCTTTTTATCCAGCTGGGTACTTATTCTGGCACGCTTCCCTCTCAGCAATGAGGAGAGCAGCAGAGAAGTCTGTCAAATCTTGCTGTACATTTCTGAGATAGATTAGCAAAGGTACTTAGATCAGCATGTAACAGTTTTCGACTATTGCGCTATCTGGTATTTTGTCCACCGAGACAAGCGGCATATGAACACATACATCAAGTTTCCTTTCTCCTCGAAAGACTTCTTAGCTGTTCAGTTTAGATGAGTTTCAGTTGGTTATAATGGATAAAAGGCTATGAAAATCTGAGTGAAAAGTAGGATTATAGCAATAAATAATTTAGCATGATATAAAATACTAATGAAAAAGTCTTAAACTGTATTAAGTGTGGCTTTTTTTTGTCCCACATGTTTTTGTGGATGTAATGGTTAAATACCTTTACCTTTTCTACAGATCATATTTATGAAGCGCTGCTATACACAGACATTGACCTTGATTCACTACAACCAGATTCCATCTTGTATGAAGACCATATCAAGCTAATTGTTAAAAAGTCAGGAATGAAGTACAAGTCAGCAAAACTGAAAGAGGAAAAAGAAAGAGAAAATACAGATGCTGTGAAAAGGTAAGCTGTGACCTGTTCTTTCTGGCTCTCTTTGTCGTATTTATTTCTGCAAGTTTTTCATATCTTGTATTTTGTTTGTTCTGAGGGACACTGATAATGCCAGATGCAGAATCGTAGAATTGTTTAGGTTCAAAAAGATCAAGTCCAACCATTAACCTAGTCAAAATATCATTGCAGTCTGGTAATATTTAAAAGGTAAAGTTTACTGGTTTGATTTCTTTGGACATAAAACTGTCACTGGGATTTGGTTTGTTTTAGGTGAGCTTTTTCTCTACCGTTTTCTGAAGAAAAGCCAATTCTTTGATGTCCTGAAGTGCTGAATCACTTGATGCAGCTGTAGGACTGAGTGCTGAGGGCTAACTGTGTGGTGTAGTTAGGATTTGCGGTCACAGTGAGGAGAATCTGGAGCCTCACCTGTCACCAGGTTCTGGTAAATGGCTCCTCATTAGCCACAGTTGGGCCTGCATGCCGCTCAGTGAACTCTGCTGGCATTTACACATTTACCTGTAGTTTTTGTTTTAATTGTAGGCCTCCTGCAGACCCGGCGCTACTAACCCCACGGCCCCCTGTTGTTACTATCTTGGGCCACGTGGATCATGGGAAAACCACTTTACTTGACAGTCTGCGGAAAACTCAGGTGGCATCGATGGAGGCAGGAGGCATTACGCAACACATTGGTGCTTTTCTTGGTAGGATTCAAGTGTACGTGCTTGTGTGTAAAACAGTTTACTCTCCATCTTACTTTGTGGGCTGACTTGCTGCCAGTTCATTGGGGAAAAATATTGTGACATAAACAGTTCATGCATAAGCAGTGAAAAAGGAAATCATACCTTGTGATAAACTGCCGTAATTATGGGGATGGAACTTTGAAGTAGATTTGCTGTGCAGTTGGAATTACATTTAGACTGATTTGGATTAGGAAAGACCTCCACGCCAACAGTTATCTGTCTGCCTAAAATATGTCATTATTATTTTAAAAGTTCTCAAAGGCGTGGTGCTTGATTTAGGTCAAATAAAGCTACGTGAAATGCTGATTTTAAAATGTGCCGTATACGTTTGTTCACAGTGCATTTGCCTTCTGGGGAAAAGATAACTTTTCTTGATACTCCTGGGCATGCCGCTTTTTCAGCCATGCGAGCAAGAGGTACCCACGTTACTGACATTGTCATACTGGTGGTTGCAGCAGAAGATGGAGTAATGCAACAAACTGTAGAATCCATTCAACATGCTAAAAATGCAGGAGGTAAGGTGTTCAACTAGTTAATACCAAATACCACCTTCTGAAGTGAGCGGGAAGCCCAGTGCACAGAGTTCCTGTACAGGGGGTGTTGTTACTATGCACTTTAAATAATGAGCACTTTGCAGATGTCTACCTCTCAAAAGAAACTGCTTGACACGGAATCCACAGAACTTGGGAAGTAACTGTTGTAGTCCTATTCCTTCTCCCCAGGAAGGTGTTTGAAAATATACTGAATGTTGCAATAACACATGAAGAGATTAAAATATTAACACTTTTTCAGGACTTGCAGGTTCGCGAGATAAGCACTCATTGGTTGTGCATGGAAGGTTTATTGTTGGTGGGTCTTTTTCTCTCCCTACGGGGATAACTTCTTCATCTTGCTCATGGTAGCTCAGATCTCAGCGGCTGCTCGGGGACTAGGCACCAAGTGAGATGATTTGTTCTAAGTGGATGTAATCTGCTCTAACCTTTTACTGCAGTTGTGCTGGTAGCAGAAATTTTTGCTTAGGTTGGTAATGAGTTTGCATGTTCTCTTTTTAAAAAGTTCCTCTCATCCTCGCCATTAATAAATGCGACAAACCTGAAGCTGATCCTGAAAGAGTAAAGAAGGAATTGCTGGCTCATGATGTGGTCTGTGAAGAGTTTGGAGGTGATGTTCAAGCTGTAAATATTTCTGCACTCAAGGTAAAGCTTTGGTGGAAAAAATGACGGTGTTCACACACCTCTAAATTCTGAACTTTAGTTTTATGTTGGCCAAACAGCTTTATCCAAAGCGATGCAGCAGTATCTCAGCTTTATTGCTGTCTTTCTAAGTGAAAGTAATATTCTAAGATTTCAGGCAATTTCAAGACCTCGTGAAGTCATACACTACACTTTAAATAGGCATATGTAAAAATGGCACATTGCTGCCTAATTCCTGCAAATCTGTATCTACTGATAGACAGCTATCTCATGTATCTATTCTGAAGAATAAAATGTAATTAGAACAGAGCGGGGAGGGGGCTAGAAATCAGACCAACAGTTTTGTCTCTTATGTCCTGTAGTCTTGACTGGGTGGTAGATGTCATCAGCTTTCAACTTGTGTGTTTAGGTATTTTTTTTTTGTTTTTTTTTATTATTATTATTTGCAAATTAAATTAAAATTTAATTTCAATTAAAATTCAGTTTGGGCACTTCCTTTATATTTTGCGTGTGTGTATGGTTTTATACAGGGTGAGAACCTGATGGTTTTAGCAGAAGCAACAGTTGCTTTAGCAGAGATGTTGGAACTGAAGGCAGATTGCACAGGTCTGGTCGAGGGGACCATAATTGAGTCTCGCAAAGACAAAGGGAAAGGGTAAGGAGCCTGCCACCTTTACAACTTTAACAGAGCAATTTGTGACAGTGCAGAGATACTGTCCAGGTGGTTTGTACATGAATATTTATGTTTAACATTAAACTTGTTGTTGTTAGATAAAATTGCAACAGTTTCTTTTGCAGTGTTTGTAACTAAAGCTTAGAAATGTTATTCTACAGCATGAGAGCCAGAAAAAGAGTTATAAACTGATAGGGCAAAATTTATCATATCACTGAAATTAAATCCTGTAAGTACAGGATATAGTTTAAAATGCTAGAACTTTTTTTTTTAAATGTCATTTAAAAGTAGGAATGATGAGGTTAATAGTCATAATGCAGATACAATTTTGTATATAACATTTTGCTCTTTAAAATATTTTATTCTTTTGCAAGTTCTCTGTAAACAAGATGTATTCTGCCCTCTTCAAAAATGAACTGAATTCTAGAAGGTTGTTGGCATTTGGGGGTTTTTTTGGGTGTGGAGAGTGTCAATATGTAAAATCAGTCTGTTGCTGATTTCAGAAATACTAAATTTTGTTTTGATGTGCAGAAATGATGTATTGACCTGCAGTACCGGACAGGTTTTGGGTCTTTTGTAAGTCACTTTATTAGAGTGCTAATAACATTTAAAAATGTGTCAGAGGAATATTCAGTGGTCCATAACAAGTACATTCTGTTTTGTGTTTGCTTACCTATGCTAACCATGAAAACAGGGAGAAGTCACTTCAATTTTGTCTGTTATTTTTCTTCTCTAGTCCAGTTACCACAGGCATCATCCAGAGAGGAACGCTGAGAAAAGGCTGTGTCCTGGTTGCAGGGAAGACCTGGGCAAAAGTGCGTTTCATGTTTGATGAGAATGGCAAGGCTGTAGATGCAGCCTCTCCAGGCATCCCAGTGGAAATCATGGGCTGGAAGGAAGTCCCTTCAGCAGGAGATGAAATCCTTGAAGTAGAATCTGAGGTACGGAAAGAACTGTTTAATGGGAAGGAGCTGAGTCAAACATAAGTGCTAGCTTTCATTCTAAATAACCTGGATAATTGGATGGAAGACAAAGAGTGTTAAGAGGCCTGAGATAGGTATTCTGTTAGGAGGAATGAGAATTTTCGTATTGCCTCTTTGTTTTGGACTGTCCTCTCCTTATTTCCATGCATCCTGATTAACCTGCTTTACAACCACATGAAGGAGGCAGACTGCCTCTAGAATTAAAAGATGAGTCACCTTTGGTTCATGCTTTTGCTTCTGGTGATCATCCTGCCTTCCTCCAGGCTTTGTTTGCAGGGAATGTGGTGCTGAATGCCTTCTGCTGAGCTGATTTGGGCTCTGCTCTAACAAGTTCCCTTTCTAAAGGTACAAAGAATTTAAAATCACACTGTCATCTTACCTGGAGAACAATCCAGTGCTTAATGGTATCTGGATTTTAATTTAGAATCAGAGAATTAGTTTCTGACAAAATAACATGCATAAAATATTGTTTGAAATAGGTGTTGTGCGAGCTGGGCAAGTAAGACATAAAAGAATGCAGAGGAATTTATTGCTTTCTGCAATGTAGAGAGACCATAAAAACAGGACTTGAGTCATGTTGTTGTAGCCCAGGGAAGAAGCCGTTGTGCTCATCCTCTGCCATCCTTGCAGCAAAATCTATGGTTAAATGATGGAAATGTGAAAGAAAGTGAGTGAGCCTGTAGAGAAGGGTGCAAAAGGATGAAACTGCATTGATGTGGAGTTCTCCTATGCAATGCTTTCAAAAGTAATGTTTGTGTCTTCCTGCCCAGCAAAGGGCGCGTGAAGTTGTGGCTTGGAGAACCTATGTTGAACAACAGGAGAGGATGAAAAGGGATGTGGAAGTTATTGAGGAAAAGCAAAAGGAACACAGGATGGAGTATGAGAAGAAGCAACAGAAGCTAGGCCATCTGAGCTGGAGACAGAGGAAGATGGTGCTGTACAAGGCCAACAAGCATCTCATGTTTTCGAAGCCTAAAGAGAGAACAGAGATGGACAAAAACGTGCTATCACTCATTGTTAAAGGTGCTGTCCTGTTCTCTTTACTGCTCCATTGGTTTTGTGCTGCTCAAATGCTCAGCCTGAAGCATAGCTCTAAACTGCTAACAAAACTACTGTGACCAGAAGTTTGATCAGTTTAAAACCAACCAGGCTGTTGAACTGTAAGAGGATGGGCATCAGAAAACACCCCGTGGTCGGGCTGCGCTTCCAGCAGGGCCAGAGCAACAGGAAAATTCATGAGCCCAACTCCCTTACCCAGCAACTCCCGAGTAAAACCCCTACAAGTGCCTATGTGTATATATAAATTTTAAAATATATATTAGAAATACAAGCTGTATTAGCAGCAGAACTGCATCAGCAAAGTGGAGGACAACAATTGTATTACCTGAAGCGAGACAGGAGGATCTTGATTTGACCTCACCTGTAGTAATGCATAAGCAGTGAGAGTAGCAGCTGAAAAACTGCCAACTTGACCTGTAAGTGACAGCAGATGTAGAACCTCTGGTCCTGTTGTATTTATTCTCTTCATTTTTTTTAATTAATAGATGTATTTTAATGTGCTACTGAAAATACAGCAAGAACAACAGATGTCAAAAGACTTTCTGGTGCATAGTGTGGAGTTGTCATGCCCTTAGTTCTACTTGTTTCTTTGATGGGTACAAAGTGAGCAGTACTTCATTTGTACACACAGGTGATGTGGACGGGTCTGTAGAAGCTATTCTGAACATTCTGGACAGCTATGATGCCAACGATGAATGCAAACTGGATATCGTTCATTTTGGAATGGGAGATATCAGTGAAACCGATATAAGTCTTGCTGAAGCATTTAACGGTGAGCGTGTGTTTAAAAATACATTTACCCTTAGTGCAAACCTGCCACAGTCCACAACTGGATGAGAACGATTTAGAGTTCACTTCCAGCTTAACTTGGACAACCAAGTTGGTTTTCCAGCCCCAAAATGGGAGGTCTTTGTCCCTTTACTTAAACTCTGGTGAGCTGTGTGTAAGCATTAGCTTCTGCTTTTATACCCCCAGTTCTGTCATCAAACTTTCTATGAGGGCTTTTTTGAGCCATGTTGTGATACAAGGTTAGTACCAGTCAATGTGCGATACTGGGAGAAGTAAATGGTCCCTCCTTGAAAGAGAAGTAGTTGTAAAATGCTGTTTCTTGTTTTGCTGACTGCTAATTCTACTTTGTGCTGCAAGTTGAACATGGCAGAAAAGACACAGCAGAGGCTTTCACTTCATGTTCAGTGTGATCTCTTGTAGTCACTCATCACTTGCCAATTGTTTTTTCAGGTGTTATATTTGGATTCAGTGTGAAAGCCAATGAAAGCATTAAACGGCTGGCTGCTAAAAAAGGAATAAAAATTAAACTTCACAATATCATCTACAAACTTATTGAAGACTTGAAAGATGAGCTCAATACCAGACTACCCCCATCTGTGGTGGAGAATACAATAGGTGAGTTTTCACTGATTTCTTAAAATTTTTGCTTTTCAGCGTGGTCTAAAGTTTGGTCTCCAATGGAGTGTTTCTGTTCTATCCAAATATTTGATACTCCTCTGTAGATGCCTTTCTGTTTGATTATAAAGCTTGGGAAGTGGAAGAGCGTAGCTTGATTCTACTTATTCCCAGTTTGTTATTCTCGTATACTTCACACAACTTTCCTTTTTTTTTTTTTTTTTTAGGGGAAGCTTCTGTTCTTAACATCTTCTCTGTAACAGTAGGAAAAAACAAAGTTCCAGTAGCTGGATGCAGAGTACAGAAGGGGCTCCTAGACAAAAAAATGAAATTTAAGTTAATCCGTAACGGGGATGTTATTTGGAAAGGTAAGTGCAATTGCCACAAAAGGATTATTTGTGTTCAGTACTAGACATTGCTGGTTCCCTGGGAAATTGTTGCAAAACATACACATGCAACGGTAGGGCCATCATCCCATGTGCTCTTTAGAATGGAGTTGCTTCAACTCAAGAGCTGCAAAATGCCATTGTACTGTGTTAGCCAGACCTTTTTCTAGCAGGAGCACCACAGGATTTACCTGCAGAAGAGGACTCATGCTGACCTGCTTTAGCAGCAAGTGCTCACAATCCCTGCATTTTCCTGGTTTCATTTGCAGCTACAAGGTGAAACACTGATTCTGTAAGAAGGGCAAACCACAACACTTCCATGCTCCAATGTTAGTGGGCTCCCTTTCTTTTGATACACTTTCTCTTTGTAGGATCTTTATCATCACTGAAGCATCATAAAGATGATGTCCCAGTAATAAAAACGGGTATGGACTGTGGATTGAGTTTGAACGACCACATAGACTTCAAGATTGGAGATGAAATTATCTGTTATGAAGAAAAAGAAGTTCAACAGACAACTTCCTGGGATCCAGGATTTTAAAATACATTAATACTAAAGGACATCTATTATTTCTGGCTGGCCTTCAACTCTTTAACATTAAATGATTTTTCAGAGATGCACGTAAGCTTCTGATGTTTATATAACAATGTTCTGCTTTTAAATCTTAAATTAATTGCAAGCATGTCAAGCGTGGAAAACCATCACTGTGTAAATATTCCCAGTGACTATCTACTGGCTGCAAAATAGCTGAGTCATTTTCTGTCTCCCCCTCAGTGCTACTATAGTTTTTCAGTATGTAGGCTGCATTTTGTTAGCAGGACTCTACCACACTTCTCTAGCACGGACCCACTTGTAGACGTGACTTCAGACCTCCCGATCTCATAATTTTCCAGACTAGAGCTACTGTACTGTCTACTCACAAGCCTGAAGAGATCACTTTTAAACTTAGGTAGAATGGTGGGTTTTTTTGTCGTGCTTGTGGTTCTGTTTTTTCTCTGCCATTGCTACCCATTATCTCCTTTGAAGGAGACTTAACTAACCAGAGCCACTCTTTACAAGTTCCTGCTTCAGTTCTAGTCATAGGATTTCATCCTAGGTGGCAGTCAGCATCCAAAGTTTCAAAGATTTCTCTTGCTTATCAGCAGAGAGGAAATAGAGTGCCCCAGGAAGCAGAAACAAACTCCTTAAACTGTACAGAACTTCAGATTTTTATTGTCTAGTACATTTACTTGTCTTCTGGTTTATTGAAGCAGTATGTCAGACAGCACTTGCCACAGTAGTGTCTGTCAAAATGACTGGCCATGAAGACTCCTGCTCCACACTCCTCAGAGGGGCACTCCCGGCGCAGGCGACTGATCTTGCCGTTCTCATCCACCTGGGAAGGGCAAAGAGGCAACATCTCATATATACTCACCACCTTTTAGCACCAAGGATAATTTTGATGATTTTTTTTTTGGCAAGGTAGTTTTTGTCATAATTACTACATGAAAATTCTTGAGGCAAAGTTCTCAAGTGCCCAGTTGCAACAGTTTCTCTTCTATTTAAGAGGTGGGTTATTTGCAAAGAGAAGGCCTTTAAATATACCAGAGGCTTCATGTCATCCCTAGTGAGAGCTACATTTTCATCATGTTTCTCCTAGAGTTAAGTTTACATACCTTGTAGTACTTAAGCACTGCAAGCTTAACCTTCTTTCTCTTATGCTTGTTCTTCTTGGGAGTAGTGTAAGACTTCTTCTTTCTTTTCTTGGCACCACCACGAAGTCTCAGCACAAGGTGAAGTGTTGATTCCTATTTGTAAATCACATGAAGTAGACTCAAAATGCTTTCTCAAGACAACAGTACCATTTAAGCAGGTTTTTTTTTCTCTGCAGAAAGCCTATCTCAAGCTCCAGGCAGCTAGGAAAGCTCTAAAAGGATTATTCCCCAGTATGTGTGCAAGTGAACAGGCTCCAGCGGAGGGTGGGCTGCTGCATTCCAAACCTCAGAAGGTTCCGTTACTGTAAAATCTGTTGTGACTACACTCTTCTCTTCTGGCTGCAGCTGCAGAACAGCTTCATGATGGAACTGAGCTAAACTGACAGCTTTGTTACTCCTCCCTTCTAGTGGTACTCACTGGCAGGTTAAGCTGGCAGAAACAAGCAGGATTTTTCACATTAGTCCCCTCAAGCAGCCCACTGCAGCATGCCCAGTGCCAGGCCTGACAGAAGGGAAGCCCTGGAAGTGGAATTTGTTAGAAATGTTTTCTTCTGACCTAAAATGATAGACTGCAGGAACTGCCAGTTCTAGTCCTAGCATCAGTACTTCCCCAGGCAGAAGGGCTACCTGACCATAAATTTAAGGGCATCACCAGCAGAGATGATAAAGTCATTATCCCACTCTACTCAGCACTTGTCAGGCCACACCTGGAATACTCCATTTGGTTTTGGTCCCTGCTATACAAAAAAAATATGTGGACAGCCTTGAGAGGGTGCAGAGAATGGCCATAAAGATAATCCAAAGTCTGGGAAGCTGCTGTATGAGGAAAGGCTCAGAAGACTGGGTATGTTCAGCCTTGAGAAAAGGTGGCTCCACAGAGACCCTTCTCACCATGTTCCAGTACTTAAAGGGTGGCTTCAAAGATGATGGAGACTCTCTTTATAAGCAGTCACATGAAAAAGACCACAGGTAACGAGTACAAGTTACTCCTGGGGAGATTCCAACTACATACAATGAAAATATTTCACAATGAGAACAATCAGCCATTGGAATAATCTCTGCAAGGAAGTGCTGGAGTCCCCAACATTGGACACTTTTAAGATTCAGATGGACAGGGTGCTGGGCTAGCTTGTATAGACTGGACTTTTGCCAAGAAAAGTTAGACCAGATGATCCTTGAGGTCCATTTCAACCTAGTGCTCTATGACTGATTAAATCTACTGATTTGGTTGAATCAGTTTGAAACATTTAGGCCCAAGAGCAAAGGTCAGTCTGCTCTGACCATGCCGACTGGGTAGTACTACAAAACCTCTGTTCAGCCTTTCCTACTCACTTTTTGAATGTTGTAGTCAGACAGCGTGCGTCCATCTTCTAGCTGCTTACCAGCAAAAATCAGTCGCTGCTGATCAGGAGGAATGCCTAATGGTGACATAAATCAAGATTAAATGAGGAAAGTGAACTATGACATCCTATAATAAAAGAATAGCCTGTTACAGACAGTCACATCTGCGTAAGATACATCAACAGACAAAAGATTAAGTGCCTTCTGAACTTACCTTCCTTATCCTGGATCTTAGCTTTTACATTTTCTATAGTATCCGAAGGCTCAACCTATTGTGAAATAAAAGAACGGGGTGAAAACACGTTTTGCCTTTTAATTATCCCAGAGAAGCATAAAAGAACCACGAGGCGCTTCAGACCCACCACCACCTACGCTGTCACAGCCATTTCGGCCTCCGTGGGGCAGCCAGCTCCAAGCACGCCCGGCAAGGCCCCGGGCAGCGGCAGGGCCGCCGTTTCTCCGCACATCCGGCCTCCTCGGGGCTCCAAACGGGGTCTGCACGNCGTAGTCCCGGCCGCGGGGCGCCATGGGAGCGGGCGCGGTGGGGAGGGGAGACTGCAGCTCCCAGAGTGCACTGCAGCCGTGAGGGGAGGCGGGAAGCGCGAGGAGGGCGGTCCTTTCCCCGCCTCAGCGTGGAGAGGGGGTGTGGGAGGGGATCGTTCTGATCAGAGAAGCGTTGTTCAGGTTTTATAGCCGTTTTTTTGTGGTGGCATTTTTTTAGGGGGTTGTGTTTTGGTTTTCTTTTTAGGTAACTGTATCTCCAGAGGTCTGCGTGGCAGGGTAAAATCCCGGAAATCCGTGCCCTCCTCTCGGTCCAGCCCTGTGGAGGCCATTTAAAAACATCCCCATCAGCCGCTTTGCTACTTGCAGATTCCCCAAGACAACTGTGGGGCAAATATTTTTAGAACTAGAAAAGCTATAGGTAAGTTAGGAATAGCGGAGCGGCGACATTTGCTTAACTTGGAAACTACTTGCTAGCTGGTTTTCTGCTTACGAATACCACAATTATAGACTGGAAGAGACCTTTAAAGGCCATTTCATCCAACTCCTCGGCAGTGAGCAGGTTATTCAGAGCCCTGTACAAACTCCCCTGGAATGGTTCCAGGGATTAGACATCAACAACCTCTCGGGGCAACCTGGGCCAGGGTTTTACCAGCTCAGTGTAAAAAATGTCTTCCTTATACGTAGTCTAAATCTACCCTCTTTTCAGTTTAGAATATGAGCAGGCTTAAAGCAGAATAAACATTTGCTTGAATATGTGAGTATCAGGTGATGCTATTTTAACAATTTCAACTCTTCCAGGTTTTGGTCTGAGCCAGCTGAACAAAAGAGGCTCAGGCTGTGTAAGAAAGGTCGCTATGCCAAACACGGGAGTGGAGAAACAGAAACGTTCTATCTTCCTTCCCACCCTTTTTGAGAAGGACAAGAGATTTCTGAAGAGTATAGGCACATAGGTACCAACAGAAACTGAGAAAGTGTGTTTTGCTGAGCAAGGACAGCGTGAGGAGTGTTACACACAGTAGTATATTTGACGAGGTAACATTTTTCAGCTAAATGAGCAATAATAAAAAGTGGTTTGTGGCTTCTATTGTCTCCTGGGGGAGAAGGTTATAAGCAGACCAACTGCAACCAAAAATATACCAAACCAAGTACCGGTGTATTTTCAGCTGTTTTTTATCCCTGTGTATATACTGCAGTCTCACAGAAGCCACTGTGATTAATTCATGCTAACAGAAGTTACAGCAGGGTTCATGCTTCATGACTACTTTTCTGAACTTTATGGCAGTTTTGAAATGACAAAACTTTATAAAGCTGTCCTACAACAGAAGTAAGTACATAACTAGAAAGACACATGATATATATCCTATATGCCCAGTGTTAGCGTTACTAGCTTTTCAGTTGGGCTGAAAGGTTATTGCTGAAGTTCCTGAAGGACTCCTGCCTGCCTGATCTTAGTTTGCCGGATGGATAGGTATAAGGGATAGTGTGTCTGCTTTTAAATCTGGTATTGGACTGCTGGTTTAAGACACTGACATGGACAGCTCCTGCTCCTTTGGTTTTCCACACCTGTAAGTGCTAAAGACATTTGGTGCCCATCTAGAGAAAATATCTTTCATTATTTATGATTGCTGCAGCTGTCCAAATAAACACCGATTGCCTTAGTTTTTAATAATATTTGTGGGTATTGAATCTGAGGTAAGTTTATAGGCTGTCTTTCACAATGTAAAGTTTTTCTGTATTTTCATCACCTTGAACAATATTACTTGCTTTTGGGGCTGCTTTTTATTATATTAGAGCAGCGCTATGGAGCTTGCTCTAAGAAATATTATTTTGTCTGTTCATTTTATTTCAAACCTATCATGCTTATCTTAACATTCAGAAAATTGTTTTTCTGTTCATTTTTCTCCATATAAATATTGCATCCAAAAATACATTCACGGATAATAAGAATATTTTACTATGGCCAAAGAAATGCATTTTTTTCTTCACAGAAGATTAAAAGCTCTGGAATCTGAGCCCAGAAGTCTGTTATAGCACAGGAAAAGAGCAGTGGAGCTTGAAGACAAGCTTCTTTTGTTGATTGGTTTGTGTTTGTTTATTTTGCTCTCCAGAATAAAAGCTATTCAGAAGAATTCTGCAAAAATTGGAAAGGTAATATTGGAAATTCGTAAGAAGGATACCCTAAGAAACCTTTGTCACCCCAGAGAAAACAGCACATCCTTAAGCCTATCCCAGGTAAATCCGTTATTCTGCTGGTTTGAGAGTTTCTTCTAGATTAAATAATTTAAAAAAAAAAATATATATCAAACCAACCAAAAAACCACCAAAATGCTAAGACACCCAGGCATTTGCTTCTCCCACAGGCCTGAGTGTAGAAGAATCCCTCAGCTTGGATTCTCTTTCCAAACATCTCACTCAGACAGATGGGTGGTGGAATTGATAAGAGAAAAGGGGGAAAAGTATATCCCTAGGCAGAAAAATGTTCAGAACAAGAACTCCTGCACTTACTGGCCTTACGAGCTGAGAGAAAAGCTGAAGCTCAGGTTCAAGTCCATATCTGCAAATAGTTTTAATTTAGATGTGTTCCTTAGGTCACATAGACTTGTTTTTTATGTCTTATAGATTGAAGTTCCATACATTGATCAATTACTAACATAGATACTGTTAATGCTATGATGAAGTTGTCTTGCTTTGGATGACTGTGCTGATCACACACATCTTTCCCACAGATATGCTTTGTTAGTTGCAAATGCTGTTCCTGCCTGGGTAAAATAAGACAAGATTGTCACCCTGCAAGATTTCCTCTATCAGATCATGAAAAAAAATTTTAAAAAGATGAGAGAGATAAAGTCATTGAAAGTGAAATGTCAGAACAATCGAAAATGAGAGTGTGAGTCTAGACAATCTAGAAAAGTTATCTCAGAACATCGTGCCTATTCTCACCTCACAGGACGGAGTATTTGAATACGCGCCACTTGAAAAAGCTGAGAGGATAACGGGACATGTTTTCTGGTAGTTTTTCGGTGTAACAACAGAGGGAGCTCTTACAGCTATCAAGGGAAGAAGCCTTTTAGCTCGTTGTACGAACCGTAGTAAAGTGCAGAATCACACAGTAGTAGGGGTTGGAGAACCAGTGCAGAGAGCTATTTTAGCATCAAATATCAGTTATTTGTCCCTTTTAATGTGTCCGTGTGAGAATGTGTGCATGTCTGCATTTTGTTTAACTGAAAATGAGTCCTCAGCATTGATGACAGTCAGTGTATTGTACTCTGGAATGGTATGGTAATAGTGTGCTTATACTTTCCATCCTTTTCTCAGCTTCAGTATGTCATCTTTTAGTGTAGGGCTGGAGGGAGATGCTGCACAGGGTTTGGAATCCGTGTGGGTAAGGGAAACTGCGCCGCATGGATCATTGTTGTGAAGGAGCTGGATTAAAGGGCATTGTGCAGTGCGGACATACCCTGGTGCCTTGGTCTAACTGTTTTTTTTCTTGATGGGCCATCACTGTTGCCATGGTACAAGTTAGATTATCAAGGTAATCTAACAAATTCTACCAAAATACAATAAATTTCTACTGAGGACAAATTTAGGCTTCAGTTGCATGCACCCACCTGCCGCTTGGATTGCTGTGGGAATTGTGTGACTTGAGGACTGTATTGCGCTGTAAGAGGCAGGATGGGAATGTCCCCGTGACTGATGATTAAGAGGTGGGGATTCGGTGTCAGAGAAAGGAAGATACCCAGCTGCAGTCCTGCACCAGCAGATTCACTAGGGGCATGTTGGCAGAGCCTCTTCATAGCTCTCAGCCCACAACTAGTAGGAACAGGAAGAAGACTGAATGTCGTTTATTGTTGTCACTGTGCTGCATGTTCCCAAATAACAGATATCTCTATAATTGAGCTAGATAGAACTACTAGTTTGTTCCACTTTCAATACGTTTTGGCACTTTTTTAAAGCTGCTGGGCCATATTTTTTATTCAGATAAATCTGCAGAGTTAAGATTTCCAAGAGAACATGCAAGTCTACAGATATTGTGTGGATGAGGAACAGGGAAGGGTACACATGTTCACTTTTCAACATGTAGAATAATATATCCTGTAAGTACAGCCCTTAAGTTAAATATAGAAATGTAGATATATTTTCTGAAATTAAATAGCGTGACATGTTTTTTTCTAGTAATGCTTGCCACTTAGTAGTGTGTTCCCAAAAGCTTGTAAATTATTACTGCTTTGAGGAGCTTGGGATTTATGCAAATTTTATTCGAAATACACTCTTTGTAATGAACATTAGAAATTCTACCTCAAGAGTGGTTCAAATCTATCAAAGAGTAGCCCGTTCAGTGGTGCTTGTAGTGTCTTCAGTGCTGTAGAGAAAGGGAAGTTCTGTGACCCTGGGAAGCAGGCCCTTGCCAGGATGCTTTTGGGGTTGTTTTAGCTGATCACATCTTTTCTTAGATCAGATTTTTTTTATTCTCTTGCAGCATTTTGACTGAGAACAGAATTTTAAATTAAACAGAATTTTAAATTTTAATTTAAACAGAATTTTAATTTATTAAAGCCTCAGTTTAAAGAATGTATTCAGGAATAAATTACTTTGGTGATGTCTTGTTTACATATTGTAGCAGCTGAATTTTGACTGATGTTCAAGTACATTTTCCCAGAATTACTGAGAGTGAACTACAAATGAAGAATGTAGATTTCCCTATTAGTGCTTTTTGCTGTTCACATTATTGAAATGAATGTAATCCTGCCGTTAAGAACTGATATGCTGGTGCAGCTACTCCAAGAGTAGTCAGGTGAAAAGGTGAATGCTGATGGCTTCTGTGGGATTTCTGAACACAGCACATTGGCAGAATGGAGCCCTGAGCAATTGCTTGTGGTTGGAAAAAAAGGTATTGCAGGCTGTTTGCAAATACAGGCTAGTACGCATTGGAGGCTGCTTGCGTTTATCAGCAATGCAGGGAAGTGTGCGATGTTTATTTTCCAGACTGGGCTTGTTCTAGCTGTGCAGGTGATATTTCTGTGACAGAACCAGAGCATTCATTACTGGCAGCCCATCCTTTCCCTTAGCTCAGCTTCACACCGCCTGAGGAACCACACATTTCTGTACTTCTTGATTATGAGAGCTTTTTTCCAGAGCCTGGTATCATCACACATGATGAATGCAGAGGTCAGTAGCCATTTCTCTTCCCACTTACATAATATAATTTAATTAGGAAGTTCCAGAATTTTACTTGTGACCAACTTGCGCTGTAAAGTTCAGACCTGAAGTATAATTAAATACCAGGTATAAGTAAGGGATCAGAAAGAGTGGCCAAATGCATTTTGTACATCAGGAAAAGAGAGCAAGTGTAAAGTCTCAGAAGCAGTAATACGCCTTCATGGAAAACAATGAAAAGTGCTTTATTATTATACATCGCTATGGCTATTGAAACTCCAGGTTCCGTTTTTCCCTTTCATTTTATGGTGGTGGATGTATATTAATCTTAATGATGCTGTATGTTAGATGTGCAATGAGTGACAAAAGATCATTATCTGATTAGTCGTCACACTGATTATAAGGTAAGATGGGGTGTTTGACCTCAGATACACTGTATAAATTGTAATTCAATTTAGAGTTCAAATTTTGACCAAAAGGATGTAAAAAGTGAGTGATCACTCACAGTCTTTCTACACAACAGCTGACATAGAAGAAAGCAGTGCAGATAGAGCTGCAATACTCCCCAGAGTGATTTTGTGGTTCTTATTTAGTATTTGCAGAAGCTTAAAAATGGAAGTGCTTGTTAAATTGAACAAGAGAGTGATGGGCTTAACCACAAAATTTAATTCTTTTTCTTTGTAGCCATTTTAACTCCGCAGAAGTGATTTCTAGCAGGCATATGTGATCAAATGGCAGGCCTGAGGTATGTTCTTCTTTAGTTGGCTTATTTCCTTGCTAGCTGCTTGGTATTAAGCATTCTCCAAAAATTTTAGAAATCATGCTGCATAAGAAAAACAATGCAAGTGCTGTGCCAGATGTATACTCTCTAGAGCAGACACAACAGTTCGTGGAGAGGACTCTACTGGTGTTGCCTTATATGCCTTACTTTCCTTTAGAAGAACTTGGTGTCTCCTAAGAATCGGTTGCTAATTATCTGTTGGCATTTAAAGTAGTTTAGACATGTGTGTTTTATTCAGCAACCTCAATTTTCAGTCACTTCATCTTGGAAAAAAAAAAATTGTCTTAAAAATTCTATTTAGCAAGGTGACAATATACTTTTACCCAGTGTCCATAAAAACCAAGTAGTATTTTAGTAGTATTTAAACACAAAGAGTTACATATAAACAAGAGGTGGAATTTCAAAAAGCTAGAGACATCTGTAAATGCTTAAGCAAGTTTAAAAATCCATTCTTTACAAAACTCTATGTCCCCAATCTCAGACATTATTTTGAAGAAGAATTACCAAGTTTCACAGTCGGAGAAGCAGGAGAGCTGTCTGGCCACCTCGCTGGTAAGAGAGATTCTGAAATGGTTTGAATGCTGGAAGTATTGACATTGCTTTTTTCTCTTGTTTATTAATCAAACTCAGAATTTATCATTTTCCTAGTGTTTGACAGACTTGACTTGGATAAAACTGTCTGGTCAAAATACAATAAAGTGGTTCTGAGTTTTAAAAATACTCCAAGAATGAACAAAATGTACAGGTACATAGCATTGTGGTAATTTATTATTGCCAAGCTCTGACTAGCTGACCTAATTCCTGTCTCTACTTGACTGGTGTGCAGCACTCACTTCCTTCAAGTACGAATTTCGCAACAGTCAGCCACAGATTTATACCTTGGTTTAATGAAGAAATTAGGCTCTTACAAGACAGATTCTGAATGGGAGATTAAAGATACTGGAAAGAGAGGAAATGTTGTGATGTTAGTTACATAGCCTAGTGCCCAAAACACTTACCCAAAGGAGTAAATCATCAGCTGTGCTTCACAGAATTATCCTGTCTTCAAATTAATTAATTAATCATCTTATCTTTTTAAATTAATTCATTATTCGCTGAAAAAATTACAAAGCTCATCCATGATCCACTTCCCACATATAAGATAGTTTTGCTTCACTCCTACTAAGAAATTTCATTAAAGAAGTGATAATAATATTTTTATTACATTCTTGTCTTTGTGAGATTTTAGTTTTTTTATGTTACTCCAGCAAATTTTATGGAGAGAAGGAGCTGGTCATAATTTAGCTAGGTTTTTGCATGCTTCAATCACAAAATTCTTACATGATGTGAGAGTTAGGTTTTCTGAAGTCATCAAAAGCAAAATAAAATTTTGTGAAACAGTTTTCAGCAAATGTAAATTAGAGATAAAGGGTTATCAGTAGAAAAGAGTTTGTATTGATAAACAGATATCGATCTGGTGATAAAGATATCGATAAGGGTCTATACTGATAAGAGTCCAACAGTGATAGTCATTAGGACCTTTTAAGGAAAATTAATATATTCCTTTTTTATGTTGTTTCTTCTGGCTCTTCCCATTATTTCACTTTATTTCTTCTAGCTTTTTTTGTATCCCCATGGGCCAATTATCCTTATGCTCTAAGTCACAGGGTGGTAAGGAGTGATCTTTCACTGGCAGAAGATGAATGATATTAGCATGGTGACTTAATACTGTAAATATGGTCCATTTCCCTCCCTCTGTAGTCCTACTGAAATCCATGAGTCTTACGAAGGGTATTTGGCCTTACGCCTTTTCCTTCACTGAATTTTCGGACTCTGTGATCCTCCCTTCTGTTTTTGCAAGCCGTATTTACAGTCACTGGCTTTGCAGCCTTGCTGAAGCCATTAGTCAGAAAGAGCTATTGAAGAGGCAGTGCTGGATATACCTGACCAGTTACCTAAGCGCTCCCAAGCACAATTACTGATGTCCTGGGTGTGTTAACATTGTTTTGACAGATGGCTTTGAAACTTCTAGGCATGCTGAGAAATCTTCGTAGTTTTATTCCAAATGAATTGATGGAATCTGCTTTCTAGTCACAGTGCTCCAGACTTCATTAATTAAAGCTTCTCACTGAATTTAGTAAGCTGTAAATTCTGTGCTGTGTTTTGCTCCAGTGTTACTCACTCTACCACTATTCTGCTGGATAGCCGGAAGTGGAAGACAGAGCAAAAAAATGAAGTATTAGCTTCTGAGCTGTTGCAGTTGGGTTCTGTCAAGCTTAAACTCCAGTTGTTCTCTATTTTATGCTCAGTAAAAATAAACATAGTCCAAAACCTAAATATAAAAAAATGATATAAATACAGTACAGGGGACAGAATTAGCAAGCGTGCAGCTGCTTGAAGGCAGATTTGATAAGCTGGAGTAAATTAATTTTCAATGAAGCTCACATCGGTATGAAATTTAAAAGGTCAACTCATTTTCCAGTAACACCATTAACCCCTGATGTTACTGGAACCTCTTCTTGTGTTTCTACTTCAGAAGTAAAAACTAAATAATAATAAAAAATGAGTAAAATATTGTAGCAGCTACACTCATTAAGGTCTGTAATCCCTGATGTTTTTTGTTTTATTTTAACAAGACCGGTCCTGGTATCTGTTAAGAAGTATTGCCACAGGCGATTCCATGCTTTATGTTCATGGTGATACTTTGCTCAAATGCAGGGAACTCTGCACAGCCCTCCCGCTGGCAATCTGCAGAGCAGGAAGTCAGTAATGACAATCATTTTGATCATAAATCATCATGGGAGGGGGGAGGCAACCCATACTGTTTCATATACCAGAGGAGCATAGGACTTCATAAGCAGAATGCTACTAAAAAAAAAAAAAAGTGGTTTTTTTTTCAATAAAACAATATTAGAAAAGAAATCTCTGCTGGATGTCTTGCAGAGAATATTATTTTTTGTACAGCGCTAGCACCGAGGCTACAGTCTCATTTTACCAGATATTGTTCAACTACCAAGAGACAACAAAGATGCAGAGAAAGCAAAGTACAAATACTGAAGTGGATCTGGAAAGGTCATTGATAGATGCTTTTGCTCTGGTTACTTCTCAGAATTCTAAAATACACAATGGAAAGAGCAGAGAGAGAATGAAACACATCACAATAACCTGACAATTCTAGAGGGGATTACTCTGATTCTAGAGATGAATTACCAGATAATTAGTACTTCTTAGTTCTATTAGGATCAAAATTAAAGTGTAAGAAGTGTGGCTGCTTTGTGAATATAATCTCTGTGTGTGTGAATAAGCTAAACGACTACTTGTTTCACAGTCTTGAGCGTTAGGTTATTTTATTCATGCTTGAACAAAATCCCCAGCACCTAGTAAGGAGATTACACCCAACTCAAAACACCTAACTCAGGTAACTGTTAATTTCTGTAGCCTGCTGCTGTTGCTATTGTGCATTACAGGGTCAGAAAGCAGCTGCAGATAGCACATAACTGGGCCAGAACCTTTTCCCTTCTCCCCACCTCAGCTGCAGTTGCTCAGGCAACAAGATCATTCAAGCAGCAGCAAAGCACAGAAGGAAACTGTAAGGAGTGGGAGGAGAGAGATTTCCCAGGGGCTTTAGAAAGGGTGGAAGAAAGAGGAGGGAGAATATTGGTACATCTCAGAGAAGATCCTGGCCATTGTTGTTACATAGACAATGGTGTCAGAGGCTGCTTCAAAGTGCTTCAGTTAAGCTTCTTTTTAAATTTCCCATTTGGAGTAGTTTCTTTCCCTCTCGGTTTTTGAAAGATGTGAACAGGTCGGATGAGGTGCCTGGTGTTGGACAGTGCTAATATCCTCCTGTATTCTGGAACAACATTCTTAGGGAGTCATTTAGGTGCCTTTAGCTGGTAAATGGGATAGGAAGCGCCTGATCTGGTCAAATGCAAGCTGAGGTTTGCGTGGGGGCCAACAGCAAAGCCGTTCGGGCACACACTTGCATCCTTCAGAGGAGCAGTAGGACCTTGGCACTTAGGGCATCTTCTCCATTTGGCTCTTGGAAGACCAAGGCATGTATATTAGGGTTTTGCTAACTGGCTTATCAAGTAGGGGAAGATGGTGTCTGTGATCATCCTTCTGTAGGAGCAGAGAAAATATTAAAAATAAAAAAAAAGAATATAAATCCCACACACTTTCCATCAGTGTTTCTAGCAATGCATTTGCAATATTGATACCATTATCAAAGCTGTTAAAGGTGAGGACTTGCTACTGGAATTTTTTTAAATCTAACACTGGTGAAAAATAAATATTTCTTAGTTCTAAGCCTTACCTCTTCATTATCATTTGTTTTAGTATTCCTTTTTATTACAGCAGTAACAGACCATGAACGATTTGTAGGCTTTACTGCATGCTGGCTTTGCAGTTCTGATTTCTAATGAATTAATATTGACTGGCCAAACTAACATTTATTTTTAGCACATCTTATGGAGGATCCAGGTTTTCCTTCACAGGCATTTTATCGCTGTTCTCTGATAGCAGTTTTGTGAAAAAAAAACCCAAAAAACTTTACATTGTGTCTCTCACAGTCCATATAGGAAAAAAAAAGCATTTTAATCTTTAAAAGTTGCATTGCAGTCAAAATTTCTATCAACAACCTGATTTTGCTTCTTAATTGTGATGAATTATAGTGTTTGGATCAACCTGTTTGTTTTCCTAGTAATTTTTGGAAAGTTCTTATATGAATTCTTACAGTGATGCCTTCAAAGATCTTGATCACAATTGTGTGATTAGTGCATCTCATGTTGGTCAATATTATTATCTCATTACTTCCCTTTAGAAAATGTACAGATGTTGTCTCTTACCTTAGACAGTAAATTCTTTGGAGCACTGATTGTCTTTTGTTCTATATATAGCACCCTGCAAATGAAGGCTTGTTTATGATTGGGGCCTTTGTGCAACGTGGTAATCGAAACCATAACCTCCTCCTGCAGGTTTTTCCATTAAAATGGGCCGAGCTGGTAGCAGCAGAGCGATGCTGTTAACTGACTTGTTAGTGCTGTTTGGGCTGGGCTCTGGAGCACTCCCAAAGGCTACAGGTTGGTGAGGGAAGTGGTGTTGCCTCTGCTTCAGAACAAACATTCATTGAAGTTTTTACAGTTGCCTCTTCATTTTGAAGTTCATCTCTTGAAAAGAACACTTGGCTAAATTTGTATCAGCCCCAGTAGAGGGAATACTTTGGAATGAGATGCAAAGTTTAGAATTCATAAGAGTAATAAATAGATTTCATTAGGTCAGGGGAGGAAGTGGTAAGATAAGTGGAGAGGTGTCAGAAGGGGAAGAAAAGCCAGTTAAGAGTCCCTTGGAAGGTGAAGTGCACTATGGAAAGGGCAGGAGGTGAGACCTGGTCCAAGGGGTGGTGATTCTGTGTCGGGAAGCCAAGGCACTTAATTGGTGCTTAACATCTTACCAAGAGCATCCAGGATCTCCTGTTTGATGGAAAGCTGCAATTTTGTACCATGAATGTGTGGTATCATTCCATAAAAATGGAAGTTTCGTGTCATCAGGTACATAAAGAGTTGCTTTTGTTTTGTTACTCATTTCATCAGTGAAAGAATGATGTCTCGAGAGCAGGAAGAACAGAGAGGGAGAGTATATTGCATGTAGGGAGGAGAAAGCTGCACAGAAAGGGAAATGCAGAAAGGAAAGCTGAAGGAGAGATTTGTATGGAAGTGAGGAAGGAGGAAAGATATAGGGAAAGTTCAATATTGTTGCCAAACTTTCAGCCGGGAGAAAAACAAACAAGGACAGAACCCTAGGAGAGGATAGAAGATACAGAAATTTAAAGAAGCACAGACAGTCTTTGAGCTAGGGAAAAATAGATACTGCAGATATTTCTGAGTAAACAGCAGGGAATGCTGAAGAAAGCAACAACAAATTAATAAAACAAAAGACTGAAGAAATGCCAGAAGTCAGGCATATCTTTATTTTTCAGGTAGAAAAGACTGTCATCCAGTGGCCCTTCAGCTACTGAGTGTATAGTGTTCATGCCTTTCATTTTTAATTCCTGTAAGGGAGTCTGTCTGGTCTGGTTTGGGTTGGTTTTTTTGTGTACTTCCTTTTCACTGAGCTGCTTGGTAGGAAATAGAAAAGCCCAAAGAATGAATGGAATAGGTTACAGTCATATGAGTACTAAGGTGAACTGAAAAGTCAGAAAAGTTAAATTATTCTGATTACAAGGAGGTATTTCTTAACAGTGTGAATCTTATGGAAGTATTGTTCAAGGGAGGATATAATTTTGTGCTTTGGGATATTTGAAATTGGCCAGGAGCCCAGAACGGCGACTTGGTGGTATAAGAGATGTTGTGCGTGTGAGCACAGGTGATGCAGAACCGCTGGACTGTGTCATGTGCAGCTGAACCAGCATCACTTTCCCAACATTTGCAGCAGGTCTGTATCTTTAATTAGACTCACCAACAAGTCACGCTGCATGAATTTGAATCCCAACAGTTGTATTCCAGGCTGGGATTTGAAGTGCAATCAGGAACTGGCAGCTGCTCATAGAATATTTAAATAGGGAAGTTATATTCAGGATTTTGCTTCAGCACCAAGTATGGGCATAAATATTTGTATGTATAAGGATTTGTACATCCCTCATTAGTTACGCATGTCTAGTTCCTCTTTACATTGGGATACTTACAGTGGTGGGTTTAGTTATTTTTAGGGTTGGTCCTTTGGCCAAAAAAAAGTATGACAGGGTCTAATAGTTGCATACTTGCTTCTGCTAAGCCTAGCTATTAAAAATACTTCTAATTTCCATTCCGTGAGTATACTCAATTTGTCTTCCAAGCTGTGGTTGTAGGAACAGCTTTCTATTTTTCATTAGCTAATGTTTCCAAATTGAGTTTTGTGTCATTGACAGAGAATTTTAGAGGTGAATTTCTTCCTCATTCCAGAGCCTACATGTGGCAGGAGGTTTGTTTGAAGAAGGACAGCTCAATGGTCTTCTTATTCCAAAATGCTTCTGGAAATTCCCTTCTTGATTCATATACCTGTGAATTTAGATTGTCACGCAAGAATAATGCCTAATTCTCTTGAGCCTAATGAGAGTATGTGAGTCTCAGAGGTTTTTAATCTGTTGGGGTTTGAATGACAGAGACGTGTACAAACAACAGTTTGTTCTTTCTAGAACAGTGTGTTGTGCCGTTGTCTGCAAAGAGAGGATATGTCTGGACTGAGAATAGGCGTGAACTGGAATCTTACATCTTGCATTTCTGAATTGCAGGGAAATGGGAATTCATGATATTGAGTCTGGATCTTGGCACAATACACACTTTTAGCTCTTATTAGGAAGGCGAATCACAATCTTCACTGCTGGTCAGAGTGATTGCCGAGTTAGAATCATATTCATGGGCAAGACCAACATTTTGTGGCTTAGGACCAACTGTTGTCTAAACATGTGAGACATAGAGTGAGTTAACAACAGCAGTATAAGTAGAATGTATTGTAGGGTTTAGTAGTTTGGGCAAAAAGTCACACTCAGCTGCTGTGATGATTTGCTGTTCATGGTAGGAAACTTCTGAGCACAGTGATTGGCACTGCTGAATTTGTCCTCTAGGGCAAGGGTGTAAGAGAGAGCGATTGGCTACAAATCACAGGCTTGTAACAAAAGGCTGAGGTGCTACCTGAGTGTTTGTCCACCTATGTTGTGTCCCCTGCTGGGTGGGCTTTCCTGGCCCACCTTTAGCTGCCGTGGGTGGGAGCAGAGGAAGACTGGAAAGATCTGTGTTCTGGACCTTGCTGGAGGTGGTGAGTGAATATACTTCCACCTCTGCAAGAGAAAATGCCTTTCGGAAGAAAACATTCAACTTTGACGCTGGTATTTAATGTCATTAGAGGTGTCAATAATTAGTAAAATGCCGGCAGATGGCGCCCGAGAATACTGAGAGCCGAGAGCAGGGTCACTGGGACGAGGTATCGCTGGCTTTGGTGTATTATCTGAACAGGTTTTTTGTATGCCCCTCTCACGAAGCTCCACGTAGTATGTCTTCCTAAATTAATACATCGAACAACAAGTAATGTGTCAAATCGACAGCCTCCCATTGCTGCGTGTAAGAACTGAAACTGGCTGGAGGTTGGTTGTGGCAAGAAGTGGCTTTGCAGTGCTAGTGACTGAGGAGGAGAAACACTGCAGGATTGCAGAGGGTAATGCCCATGGCAGGAGGAAAAAAATCCCTTGTTCCAGGTGTGGCTTCACTTCAAACGTAGTAGCGACTTTTCTGAAACAAATGCATGTGGTTAATAAAACCCTCATGAAGCCTTGCAGAAGGCCAGTTAATTGCAAATAAGTAATTGCTTGGGTGGGTGTAATGGTGACAGTATGTCAGGAATGAATTTTTTTTGCTTAGTCATGCTTTGCAACATATACTCAAGCATTTCTTTACTCTCATAAATATAGGAGAGAGTATGCAGGGGTGCCTGGATGGGGGAGCTTTCTTCCCTTGCTCTCAGCGCTCAGATGAAGCACACAGAGGGATGCAAATGGATTAGATAAGCGTTCTTGAGGGAGTAGAGAACTCTGGGAACAGTGCTCTGGCCTATTAATTGTGAAGGATGCAATAAAGTGCCTGGCCCTTTTCTGGTCTGGAAAAGCACAGTGTTTATATTGGCTTTTGTCTGATTCACAGCTTTCTTCTTTTTCTTCCCTGCCCTCACCCCTCCCACCCCACTTGATTTTTAACTGTTTCAGGGTATCCAGTGTGGCTTCACAGTTCTGTTCAGATGTCCTTTCCCTGATGGATCCTATATGCTTTAAAATATCAGTAGAACTGGAGATAAAACTGTGGCACATAAATTAATAATAAAACTCTTGTGTAATTCCAGCTTGTCAAGATATAAGATTTTACTTTAGGCAGTTTATTCTCTAGGGCAGTGCTCCCTGCCTCATTACTGCAGAACTTCACTGTTGAAGTCAAGGAGAAGTGAGGCCATGACATCTATATACTTTGTGCACCCATTTTTATTTATTCTTGTATATTTTCTAGATGATGGGTGTGGAGGATAGTCAGAGCATGTAATTATTATGTGTTAATTAGCTTCCTAAAGCTATATTTAATTAAACCTTTAATAGAAACAGATTACAAATATTCCTGGGAAATAAATTTCTCATTGTGAAGTAGGGCTGTTGTAGTGCAACCTAACTAGAAAACTAGACCGACAGCTTGCACCAGCCAACACTTATTTTTCTATGGGGAAAGATAAGAACACTGGTAATGAAGGGCAAAATGTCAGCGTCACAATTTTAGCAGCTGAATCTATTCTGTCTCCTGCCAAATAGCCTATTAAACCTTTTAGCATTATGCTGTCTGTGGCACTAGGAGTTGGTCGCATTTATACTAATAGCTTGGCTGTGAGAGAGGAGCGTGAATACCCTTCATTAGTCCTACATATAAAATCCTGCATAGTACATGGAGCATAGGTTGCTTAAACCATGTTGTTCTCAATGTATTGTAGTGTATAATGTGATAATTATTGATGTTTGTTTAATATATAGCATAGATTGTGTATCACTGTTCTACAGAGGTTCCACACTGGCTTGAAAAGGTAATTTCTATTTGGAAATGATATTCTATAATGGCATAATTTCCATTTATTCCATGGCTTCTGTCAAACTAATTGACCGTTTACTAGCCCCTTTGTCTCTCTTCTTCCATGTATACTCTTTTAAAAATGCTCTTTATAATTCTCGCTATAGTTCAAGATGAATCAAAGAAAACATGCCCAGCTGAGCAGAAGTTCATCACATGGGCTCATCAAAAACATTTTCTAAATGGAGCTACACTGTAATGAAATGTTACCCTTCCATAAGGTTGTCTTACTTATCAGTCGTTCAGAAATGAAATATGCTATTTGCTTATGCACCGTGATCTGTTTCACAGAAAATGCTTTGTGGTTTGGTAAGCTTTTGTCACAGATACTAGCCAAAAAAACAAATTTAGTTTGGTTTCTCCAAGTACAAAGGTCAGTAGAGGCTTAAGAGTTATGGTATTGCTCAGAAACAGATCTCAAAGACTTTTATCCTACTCCATTGGGACTCTGAGTTCCTATGATACTGTAGAGTGCAAGATACTGTCGGAATCTTCCTGAAAAGCTTAAGCAGGCAGTGAATGCTTATTCATGGTAGGATGCCACACTGTGCTCATTCAGAAAGAACAATGAAACAAAAAGAAGTCAGAGGTTGATGTCTGGTCTGTGAATATTTAGTAGGAATTAAAAGAAAAATCGAAGCAGTAAAACATATCAGATAGCATGCAAAGTGCTGCAACTCACTGTGTGTACTTGGAAGACAAATCTTATAAGATGCTCACTTTGAGTATCAGCTACTTTTGGAGTAAGTAGAAGAGGCTTTCTGCTGCACAGTGTTTTGTCCTGTTACTCCATAAACCAAAGCAACCCTCAGCTTCAGCAAGATGGATCTGTGTTCCAGATTAACAGAGCAACGAAATGAAAACCGAATACTCAGAGCTGAGGTATGCATGAGTGAGCAGAGAGGGAAATTTGCCCCGATTTGCCTATGTAAATTTAGTTTGTCCCCCCCTGTGTACATGGGTTCTTATATAGCCTTTAATCATGTAATCGCATTCTGTGGGAAACGGCTCAGCCAAACCACATCATGATCACTCTTGGCCACGCTTGCGATACCCTGCTCTGCAAGTGTTTGCCTTCCCAGACATTGCTTTCATGTACTTCTCTTCCCTTTAGCTTCCTCCCAAAATAATTAAAAAGGTAAACAGCTTATTTGCTGCATGCATCTATTGGCCACTATATTTGCTTACAACTTTGCTATTGACCAGGGTTATAATCACTGCAAATCTCTGCGTTTTAAGCATTAGGAAAGAGTTAAAGCTGCACTTCTTTTTCACAGTCTAGTTTCTTACACACAGTTGGTGTTCCTGTGCAGTGTTTGCAGAGATACTGCTATGCTTTGTTTGCACATCCATCTTCTGATATCTTTCTGGTTAAATGAAGTTTTCCCTTGTCAGGCTTTCAAGTCACCAGATGCTAAAGAGGGAAGCTAAGGGGTCTAAGCTGATAGAAGATTTTGTCCCCAAAGCTGCAGTCTGGGGAAACATAAAATAAATTCCTGTTGCCCATATGCTATTGTACAGAACGACATGTGGTCCTCTGCCATGCTTGCTGGGGAAGCAGAGTCTATGAATGCAAGCCGTTTCTGACACTAAGGTGGATGTATTCACTTCTGCAGGGCTTTTGTACGTAACTGTCAGTTAGTCTGATATGACTTACAGGCTTTGGTTTTGTGTAGAATGAACTGATCTTGAGACTGCCAGGGTGAATAAAAACCACCAGAAAAGAGAAATTCAGTGTTTTGCCAACTAGCATACTGTTTAAGAAAAGAAGATATGGAAATTCCTTTGGATTTCTTCCTATCAGACTGCAGTTACAGCTAACAAGGTACTTGCAGCATGCTACTGCCTGCTGCTGCTTCACTCAGCCCTCTGCTCCATGATGGGCACTGCAATAGAATCTCAAAATACAACATAGGGTTGTTGTATGCTCTGTTTGTGTATTGCGCATGCATTGGCTTGGGTTTTCATTTCCAGAATCGTCCGTTCTGGATTTTCTTGTCACTGAAGGCTTCTTCATTTAGGCTGACTGAGAAGAAATTTCACAGCTCCTACTTAAAGGCTCGCAGCGAGCCTTCTTGCTGAGGCTCCAATGTTTCCTGTTAGGTAATTGAGGTTATTGTAACACATTACTTGAGGGGCATACAAGAGAACAAACTTCATCTTACATTCCAAAATAAATGCTGACACAGTTTTTCAGTTAAAAAAAGTTTGCCAGAATATTTTAGAAACTAACAATTATATGCTAATATTTCTAGACTAACAGGAATAGAAATTGGAATTAATGAGCTCTCTGCAGGTACATCTGTCACATATTTAATCATAGGAGGCATATTTCGTGCTTGCAGCACTCTGCTAACATTATGCAACCATCGTAATAGCTCTCTGCAGTAAACACGAATCTTGATCTGCTGCTCGAGAAAATGAACCTTAGTTTCCAGACATGACACCCTGAGGTGCTAAGTGTGTCTTCTCCTGAAGTCAGTGGATATAAATGTTGCTTGGACTATCTGGAAAAAGCTGTGCCCCAGTGGATTTGATGACACTGTTCCTGAAAATGTCCTTGTCTGAAACACGTTCAGAATGCAGAAGCCCTGACTGTGGTAGCTCTGCCTTGCTGGGTTGGGGGCATCCATTTGCAGTTGCTGAAGCTTCCTGTACAGGGAAGCAGCAATTTCCAAACATACCTGTTGAGCTGCTCGTGTCTCCTGGGATGAAGGTAGAGATAAATGCTGAATAAATACATGTGCTTAGAGAACCAAGTTTAACCTGGAACTACACTGTCAAGTTTTCTGTGGATGCTAATTAAGTGATGTGATTTGTCTCTGTTGCCATTCTCCCCTGTGTAAAATTAGAATAATAATTGAACGTATCGTAGAAGAAACTGGAAGAATAGATCTTTCCCTAGTGCTGAGACAGTGTTGATCCAGTAGAAATATGTCTTAATCTTTATTATGACAGATGAAGAGTAGCTGTCTAAGGTGGCAAGTACTGCTATCCTTGACATTGTACATCCACTGGAAAAGGCGTCCTCTACTTTTGGCAAACTGTATACATTCAAAATAAACAGGTAGATAGTGGGCTCTTTGCTTCCAGTCTTTCCATAATTCACAATATGGTCATAAACAAATTGTGTCCATGGTTTATCTAACTTCTCTTTTTCGTGTCCTTTCCAGTGCATCAGTATGACTGTCATTTTGTGCCTTGGCTTTACAATCAATCGGTTTCTTCTTCCAGACTAACATCCAGTCAAAATGACATCTTGTTTGCAAATGGAGCATCCTGGCTACTCTCTAGGAGCTCCTCAAGCATATATCAATAACAAAAATTGTCTGTCAGTACTCATTAGTAGTTCCTTTACAGGGGCTTTTGAAGAATAATTAAGTTTCTTTTTATTTTTAAGGATATAGAATTAAGAGTTGTTGCTGAGAACTGTTTCTCTCTCACCACAGTTAGTGTCCTCGAACTAAAAATCCAGCATACTTCTGTTGCTGTTCTTTTGCTTATTTTTGAGCTGTAGTATCTGAAAAGACTGTTTTTAAAAAGGAAAAGTACATCAAGGGGGGATGTAATCCCAATGATATAGTACTGATGACTGTAGATTGAATGCATGAGCTTCAGCAAGTCAGTTTTTCTCCCTCAGGACATATCTGCTCTGGAGGTTGCAAGCAGTGTAGCTCAGAGGTAGCCAACGTGATCCTGAACCAGACTGTCTAGAAACAGGGAAAATGAGCCCATGGCAGCCTCTCTTCAGCATTGCCACAGCTGGAGAGCTTCCGGCTCTCACTCAAAAAACCTGGGCTCCTTTAAAACTTGGTTTGGTTTCTATATATTGTGTCTCAGGCTTCAGAAAGGATCTATCTGCTTCTGGTTTTCCCTCTTTAATCTAGGAAGAATGTTAGATGTGCTACACCCAAAGCTTTATCTGTTGCCAATAACAACTATTAGGCAGAGACAATAGTTTTTATAGAATGTCCTTAATTTTTTAAGGGCTGCACTAGCATCAGCAGCTAGGCAAGGGAGCATGCTGACGTAAAAGGGGATCATGTCTCATATCCTTTCTCTTTATAAAGAGATGTTGGAACTGCATTGAAACACCAATAACTCTCTTTTGATACTACTAAACAAAATTCCTGACAACAATGAATGAGAAAAAAAAATTGTTTTGATCTAACCTGCAGAGTTTAATTAGGTAACCAGTTTTAAATCTGGTTATGTTCGCATGTGGCTTCAGCACTGCTTCTTAATTCAAAGAGCAAATGTGACCATGTTATTCTCTCACAGACTTCTCTGTAAACGGCGTTTAAGGTTGAAATGCCTGTCAGAAATATTCATTAGTTTTCCTTTTTTATTTTATTCCTGAAAATTTGTTTGTTAATAATCTGCAAAATGTGGGTAAACTTTACCTAGAAAAGGAAAACCAAGCAAACTTGAAATAAATAAATTTCAGAGCTTTTGAGGTTGAGATTCATTTACATACAGAAACAAGAAGAAATTATAAAGACATGCTTTTGGTGACCATTGGTCACTGTGCATATGTGCTCTGCAGGGTGGTGGGCAGATCCTCCACAGAAATGTGTGAGGCCCTATTCTCTTTGCCTAGGGCTTGTGGGTTTTAAGATGAGAAGAAGCATTCAGAATAAAAATGGCCCAAGTGACTTGTTCTTCCCCAGGTGCTCACCCATCCGTGCCATCTGACGCCTTGTATCAGCTGGTTACTGTTCCTCTGTCTGAGAATTTCACCCCAGGGTGGTCAAGGGCTTCATCGTCCCTCCTGTCTTCCTCTTTTTGCAAAAGAGATGTTGCACCTTGCATATAATACCACTCTTTAAGGACTTGCATTGTAGAGGGAGTGAACTAAACTGTCCCAACACTCAGCACCCTGCTCTGTTTCTGATCCTCGTCTGTGTCCTTTTAGGCCCCAGTAGGGTCACTTGCATGTTGGCTGTTGCTTAAGCGTAGTCTTTGTGAAGTCGAGTGAGAGCCATGTGAATAATGGAAAATCAAGATCTAGGACTGTAAAATCCCAGGGCAAGGGCTGTGATTTCCCACTGTGCAGTTTGTGTTTAATTCTGAGTCACACTTAACCAGATTCAGCAGCTGTGCATTTAAAATTGTTCTAAGGGTATGTTATTTTCATGTAAACGGAAATGTAAAACCAGAGTCTGAAATAAATCCAGGTTGACAATATCAATGGAGTTAATTTTAGCTAGAATTAAAACTTTACATTTGAAGCTGTGTGTGTTTTAGGAACATCATGGACAGTTCATCCGAACTGGTTTCTCCAGTTCTGATTCCTGATGATTTGCATCCCCAGCTCTTGACTGAAAGGAATTAGTTCCTTCCAAACCGACAAGGTATTTTGGAAGAACAACTTATGAATTTCTGGACCTGGTCATCTTTATCAAGCTACTCTGGCTTTTATGTCTGGCACAGATGTCTCAGATAAACACCAGCTAAAACCAAACTCCCATCTATCGTTTTTAATTTTACTGGTACTTGATTCTGGGAAACACATGTGCACATACACATTACCAGTTAGTTATCTGTAAGATGCAGGCATATGAGCATGCACTGCGTACGGGAATAGTACATCCCATGTTGAAATTCAGCTTTCTTCTGTGAGTTCACCTGTCTTCTACTGTCATTTTTCTGTATTGTGTATTTTATAATAGGGCTGCTCATGCATTAAAAATCCTTATTGATCAGTCATGATTTGAAGAAGTGCAATTCACACTTGGCCTGGAGTTGAGCATGAGTCAAATCAAGGACAGAGCTGGCAAGTATTCAGGCTCAGGCACCACAGTGCTGAAATCTGCATTTATTCTAATCTGTTCAGATACGATTTCTGCAATGCAGCCAGTGGCTAAGGCTGACCTTAAATCCAAGGAATCCTTGACTGTTGGTCTGTTTCCAAGGGCTTAATCCCTTTTTGTCTTGGGTTTCTTTTGTTCCTCCTTATGCCTCCACAGAATTTAATGATATTTCTGCCACTGTCTTATTTTTCCTGAAGCAGTCCTTCACATCACTTACAGATTATTGGTAGTTTTTCACCTTCTATTTGAAGTATTAATTTCACTTAATCCTACTGCTGCACTTGGTTTCAGCTGACGTGCAAGCATACTGTGAATTGCATCAGAGCTACTCTGTCAGGGCAGAGGCAGTATCCCAGTGTGATACAGGGTGTCTGAGCTAAGCACACAGCCTCCACAGCTCCCTGTGGTTAAAAATTGGAAATTGAGCACAGAAATCTTCCTAGCACCATCATACCAACAGTTTAGTGAGTGTGATGCATTAAGAAGTGTTACAAATACTACAACTGGAACAAAAAGGGGAAAATGGGAAACAAGCTGCGCTGCCCAGAGTACCCATCTGTGATCTTTGTAGGTAGATGCTTTATTTTATTTGAATAGGTGGAATCTTCAATAGGTGGAACGAGCTATCTGGTGGTGTGCAGGCAAGACTTCTTAGCCTATTCTGCTCCCTTCCTTCATAGTGTCCTTGGGTCAGTCCCTGTGTCCCATGTGCACTTTGAAGAAAACAGCTGCTTTCTCCAGGCAGACGGCCCTGAGGAAGAGGACAGGGAGGTTCCTGACCTCATTTCATTGCCTGCCTTCTAGCATCTGGGTTCGGCAATTACAGCTGAAAGTCCTTGTGAGTCCCTGGAGCTCATGCTCTGACAGCGGGTAGCATACAGAGTTGTAACAGACTTGGGGATCTCTAGAAATTTAGTAGCTTCAAATTCAGTAAAGTCTACAAAGTACATTGGAGTTAGAATTTTTCTAAGGATTAGATGTAAATTATTTCAGGGTCATCAAGATGTACACCTTACCAGTTACACGCTCTTCAAGATTAAATAAAACCCAAAACTAGAATCCCAACCCCCTTAAGATTTCTTTTCAAATATATCCATGATAGTGTATTTTTCTCCCTGACTTTTTTCATGGAAACAGCTGAATCATTTCTTGCTGAGATGGAAAATTTCAATGCAAAGGTTTGTAAGAAGCTGAAGTGAAGCGGTTTTAATGGGGAGTGGCAAGCAGCTGGACAGTATGGAATTCTGTGAGGCCAAAGTGTAATATACACGTAGGAAAACAACCTTAATGTTAGATCATCCAAGTGAGCAGAACATGAAAGACTTCTGTTAAAGGAACATAAAATGTTTTAGAACAGTTTAGCCATTTTTCACTGCTTAGTAACTGTGCTTATGTGGGTCAGCAAGGCTGGTGTATTAGATTTGGATGTATTACGGCCTTTCCCATAAATCTGAGCAAGAGAACAAGTCTTTGATTTCATCTGGAGAGTAGAGTTTGTATCTGCTTAGCGCTGTGGCTGGAAGATCTTCTTCTCATAGCAGGCAACTGTTCTGCCGTAAGTTGAGATTCCGTATCACAATGTCAGTAAGTTTCTGTGTTACAAAGGTTGTGTAAATTGAATTACACTAACACCACCTATGGATTCGGGGCTACCTTATTTGCATGACAAACAGTCTTACAAACAGTGTGCATACTGTACCCTCACCAATTAGGCTTTCTTTTCAATCCTCTTGGTCGTTCATAACAAGAGGGAAGGTTTTTTCTTTGGTGGTACTGTTGCAAAGAAAAGCCACTAATGAAGAAACGATGAATGGTCTGATTGTGTTGCTATTTGTATAGTTTCACCTTCATTTGCATCAGTACCAGGCACAGATCCCAAGACTCATTTTTCAGTTCTCAGTGCTCCTCTTCTGTGGCCCCTGCCTGCACTAGAACCAACCACGCACATTTATCTATCTTTGCCTCCTAGAATACAGAATAGGAATATTTCCCCTCTTGCATCATTGGGGCCTGCACGTGATAGAATGCCACCGCTCTCTGAGCACATCTCCTGTCTTCGGTGGCAGGTTGATTTGGAGCATATACCAAGTGTTCTAGGCGCCATCACCGTCCTCACCCTCAGAATGCTTAATGTGTCATCTCAAACTGTGTATCCACGTCCTGCTCCAAGGAACGGATCTCTTGTTTAGTATCCCTTTCCAGAAGTTCCCATAGTGTGTTTGGCCCTGTAAAAATAACTCCCCCAGCCCCCAGAAACAGAAGCAGCACACAAACAGAGCGTCAAATCACTTACATAGCAAATCGCTCGACGGTTCAAAGCAAAAGCCTGTGAGTCCTTTCTGCAGAGCAAACACTGGAGCGGTCCCTCTGTGTCCGGAGTGCTGAGTGAGTATACACAACCCATGTTTGACAAGTGACTCTTCAGTTCTGGAGTTTTTTGGTTCTTCCTGTTTTGCCTGTCATGTTGAAAATATATCAACTGCCAAAAAAATAATGATTTTCTTTTAAAAAAAAAAAGGAAAAAAGAGAATGAAAGAATGTGACCCTTTGTTTCCTGTATCTGTTCAGGGAACAAGCTTCATTTGATTGAATGCCAGGGAGAGGATAATGCAATCTCCCATTAGGCTTGTTTGCATCTTTTTCCAGGATGACAGTTTAAGTCTGCTGGCTACAGATGGCCTTTGACAACCGACAACACTTGCTGCTATGCCAGTGTATGACTTCATCTGTGTGACACTGCATGTGACTGCAGCTTTCTTCCTCTTTTGCTTGCAGAAACTGTTCTCCATTTCAGTAGCACCAGAATAACAGAAGCAGAAGCCTAAAACCGCACTGCTGCTTACGCTAGAAGACACTGGGAGCTGGGAAAAACAATATGGTTGGAATCCGTTTGTTTGGGGGTTTAATCACCGAGTCTGAAATTAACTTGGCGAAATTTGGTAAAGCATCTTTCCAGCTTCAATACTTTTTTGAACCAACAGTTTACAATTCTGGTAAGGTCCATCAGACCATTTCAGAGTTTCTGTAATAGCTATCTGCCATGCACCAGATTGCTTCCTAAGTAAAGAAACACCAGGCTTTGCAGAGCTCTCTTTTTCTGGTGCGAAGCTTGGGGACCTGTGCTGGAATTTGTACAAGCAGTTTTTGTCTTCTCTGAGTCTTGCCAACCTCAGAGAATGCTACAACTTGAATGAATGAAGTTATCCATCATCTAGTAGTGGCTGGAGTAGGCTGAACCCATTCCTGTTCTGCCTTTTGCTTCAGAAGCAGGAAAAAAGTAAGGTCTATATTCTAGACTTTTCTTTTTCCCACCTTTGAACAGGGGTCACAATTTGCTTTATGCTTGGTAGCTTACTATATTTTTCCTTATTTTTATTATAAATTTATTATTTATCATTTGATCTAAACATGGTCCTTGGGCCTACAGCAACACAGCTATCTTAATATTTGCTTTAAAAAAAAAGGGGAGGAAAATACTTTTATCTTTTTCTCAACATTGTTTTCTGTTTGTTCTAGACAAATAGAGAGCTGAGATACACTTATGGTGATGCAGCTCATAGGCAGTGCGTACACGTGCTGTCAAAGTAGTCCATCAGAGGCCTGGACTGGGGGTGAAGTTTAGCAAATATTTGGCCTCATAAGAGAAGACGATAGTTAAAAAGTTAAATGCTGTAGAGGAACAAAGCTTCAGTCTTTACAGAACACAGCAGTAGTGTTACCTGTCAGCACGTGAATTGCAGCTTGCTCTGGCAGACATGGAAATCCTTTGAATGCCAAGCACGTGGCCTCTGGGCCCTGGCACACATAGCGTGCAGGAGGGACCGTGAATCTTCCCTCTTCTCGGAGGTTCTCAGATGTGTCTGCGGAAGAGGGAATCTAGCTGGTTATGGTAGAAGGTGATAGTGGCTTGCAGTAGTAAACCAGTATGCCCAGCTGGAGCAAGGCTTGATGGGCAAAGACAGAAATACTAGGAGTCATATTTCTCATTCTTTCTTATTTTTATTGGAACTACAGGAAGCCTCCTTTGAGCTATATGGTGCAAGCATTTCAAAGTCTTCATGATAGTCATTTGGTTTTAGCAGAATGATGTGTTTTTAAGTATCCAGGGAACAATGAAGAGTGTATATATAATAATCTCTAGCTGTTCAAGGATCATATTTCAAAGATGATCCTGTGTTGACCTTGGAATTACACTTCTGTGAAAACGCCACTGTCCTGAGTCTGTGAACCATACTAAAGAACAGGAAAATGAATGTGCTTATATGAATTTCTTTTCTCTTTGTGTGATAATCTCCCTGGGTCTGGCTCACCATCAAAAACAGTGGACAGCCTAGAAGAGGAATAAAAGTTAAGATCCTAAGATTTGTATTTGGTATTAGTAAGGAGAACCCTGCTTCTGCAGAGCATGAGGAAATTTCATAACAATTTTGGAAGACAGTTCTTAAAAATAAAATTGAAGTATCCTGGATGAGTAAATTGTCTCAATTAGAGGGAAGTATTGGAAACAAAACATTCTGAGAGTTGATTCTGGCTCCATACTATAAGCAGGCTGAATTAGCTCTTGTCTGATGAATGAATCTTTACAAGGTAAGTTCTTCAAGTATTATTAGCCCCACATCCTGCTAAGAAAGTGTGGGACAGATGTTGCAGACTTAAAACTTACCACATCAGGTCATATGGCAATCTAAGAGATGACAAAATAGAGGAATGACGCTGACAAAAAGCATTTCTATCCCAGTTTCTTTAGTCATGTGGCAGACTTGTTAGATGAACAATCAGGGTGATATCCAGCGTGTTCAAAGTTATGGTTCCTGCACTCTTCTGAAATCCATCACCTCCTCTATCAGGCAGTGTCTGATCCCTTCAAGCTGGCAGGCATGTGGCCAGCTAAATGTCATCTCTGTTGTGATGCTTAAACCACTCTCTCCACAGACATAGCTACCAAAATGTTAATACTATTTCAACAGAGTTTCCCAATGCAACTCCTCTTCCAAAAGATCTTGTTTTTTAAAAAAAAAAATGGATTGATCCCTGTGCCTCTAATCTTTGTGACTGCGGATGAATCTGTCTGCTCTCTTGTTTTAAGGCTTAGGAAAGTGTGAATTTTCCCCTTGTTTATCCTGTTCTTTCTCTACCTAGTGCCTGTAAAGTTGAGCCCTTGGAAAGGACAGAGAAGAATAGCAGCTGCTTGGCTGTGAGAAATCACTTTGGCTGGCAGTCTGTGAAAGAACACAGTCTGTTGACTGGTAGTGATATAAATATTCAGGACTAGATTGACCGTACGCAGGACATAAGCCTGCTGGTAATACTGAAATTGAGACATGACTCGTTTCCTTCTTTTGTACTCCTTTGGGGAAGGCGTGGAGGGTGTCCAGCAACAAGTTTCTTTCCTTCCCCAAGATAAGCCATTAGAGGACAAATCGAACTGAGCGGATAAGAGGTGTTGGTATTGTTTTCCATTTGGTTTCAACTTCTGCAAACAAAGCTAGAGCTGGTAAGTGAATATGGTTTAGATAGCTCACTGGACCCTCCCAAAAATGCTGAGTCTCGGGGCAGCTCTTGCTTCTCCTGGGCTGAAGAGGGGCTGCATAAACAACAGAGAACTCTTCGGTGTTGGCTACATTGGGCCCTTTTGGGTTTTTTTTAGTTCACCTCTTTGCCTATCAGTTTGAGGCTTGATGCAAAAGGTAATTAATTTCAGTGATGGTGTAGAGGCAGCTCTCAGGAACAGTTAGGGGGCTGCATTTAAAAGCTCGTTAATGTGGTGACATCAGTACTGAGGAATGTTATTTGCAGTCAAATATGGCTGAAGAGACCAACAGTTCTACTCTAAGATATAACCACTAAGACAAAAAAGCTTTGAATGGCTTTCTAGTATGTGTATTCCCAGAATGTTAAAACTGATAATTAGAGCCCTTTTTAACTTAACCACTCTTGGGTCATATGAAACCAGTATGATTATTCAGAAACTCACAATGTCCAGGTGGGATGAGCTAAGCTAAGAAGCTGCAATTCTGTTTATCAACAGACCTAAAACTGAACCAAGTGTGAGACTTTCCCAATAATATAGAATAGGATCTAGATCTGTTTATTTGTATGGTCTAGTTGCGTGTGAAGCAGAACCATTTCATCTCTGTACCTACATTTATGCCCTTTATTTCCCCTTTTCTTTTGGGGCATTTTTGTGTACGCAGCATGAGTGCATCTGAGACAAGCTCTGAAAATTATTGGGTAATCTGCAGGCAAAAAGCATGGTAGGGGACATGTATGAAAGGAAAACTACCAGATTGTGAGAGGAAACCAAGCCTGACTTTGCTTTGTTCTTATTGACACATGCTGTTTCTACTTTACATTCTTATGTTGCTGAGAAACCCTGTCATCTGCAAACAGAAACAGCTCACGCAGTATAGAGCTGAGTGTGAGCAGAATGTAAAGAGGGAGATAGCTGTAGTCAGCCTGCAAGAGCTCGACACATTATTTCCATGCACACAAAAAGTTACTTACTTTTTGGCACCAGGTTTACTGCCCTAAGAGGCAACCTTTCTGCAGTTAATATACTTTATGTCAGGAAGTTTTTATGAAGATTTAACTCCCATATTCTTAAGCAGTAAATGAAAAACTAGCATTAAGTTATGAATTGCGTTCTGAAGCATCGGCCACTATTGTACTGAATTACAGCATGTTAGATTACTGCTCTATTATACAGTCTTTTAAAAACTAGGAACACCCGACTTAGTTACTGAGTATTTCTCTGCCTTGAAAAGACAAGTAGTTATTCTTGCAGAATATTGCTAGTTAATATTTTGCTGAGACTAGAATTTGATCCTATAGTATCTTTAACATTTTGTTTTCTGTCCCTTGTTGTGTGTCCTTTCATCCCTTCATTAACTGTCAGGATGCACAAAAGAGGCTTAGTTGTGGGTTCATTTCTGAGCTATTCACCAGCATTTACCCAGTAAGGGCCACGTCTGTCCTTGGATTTTCAGAAGTGTAGCCCAAGCTAACAAATGCTAAGGATTAGACCTGAAATAAAAATGTGGTCTCAGTGGTGAAATAACAGATTTTCTCAGCCAAAAGCTGCTTAGTCAGACAACCTGAGAGTAATGGTCCGGCTCTCTTGGTACTGCTGCAGTGACACAGTGCAAGGCTCAAACCAAGAGGGCACAACTGGCTTGATGTCCCTAATGGAAGATCTTCACGGTAAGGAAGCACTGTCAACAGTAAGCTGTGGTGGGCAGATGGCAGTGCACAGGCTGCTGCTGGGGGTCTCCTCCCATGCAAACTCCCCATTATATCTGCAGGGGTCTTCTGTCCTTAATAGGCAACTCGTAGCTGGATTTAATGGGCTCTGACTAATGACTGAGAAGGAAAAAGATGAAGAATTAGCTCCTTTGTGATTTTCCTTTCTTTCTTTCACCCATCCTTGACAGGCTGTAAATGGATTTTCTGTAGCTGCTACATTTCACTGGGAAAATCAGCATGGGCTCTTTTTAGGTGATTAGTCATTATCTATAGGGTTTGTGCTCAGCACTCGCTGTCTAACCGTGTGAGACCTTTCCATTCCCAAGTGAGAATTCCTACTGGGGTGTCTATGGGAAAAAACTGCCCCAGTGCTGTCCATACCCAAGGCAGTAAGGAGACATGGCTGGCTGCATTGCTCGTGACCTGCCAGGCTCTGGACACTTAGCTTCTGCAGCCATCATGACTACCTGGCTCCTCTTTAAGCTGCTGCATCTGTGCGTGCTCAAACGCACTGTGTAAATGTTGTGGTGAGGGAAAAACTGCAAACCCTCACATTTTCTACATTGTTTTAGCCCACCCTCTGCAATTTTTAGGAGGCTTCGGGTTTCCAGATATTCATGATCTAGGATATGCAGAACAAACATCTTTTTGGTGGATGAGGTTAAGCAATGTAAAATTTTAGTTTATCCTTCAAGCTTAGCAAGTAATTCCAACTTCAAGGAAAACTGTGGAGTAAGTTCCCTGGTGCCTTATGCTTGCACTCTATTTGCAGAGAGCTTGGCAATGTGCAACGTCATAGTGTTTGTATGAAGTGTGTTGGGTCAATATTTCATTTTTGAAGTCTTGAAAAAAGAAAGTTTAGGTAATAAGGTGTGATCTTACCTAATCACGAAGAGACAAGTATTTATAGATTGCACAATGGCATAAGCTGCCTGTGAAATAACCAGGCTGTATCTGTATGCGCAGAGCAGTATGACTTTTCATTATCATCTCTCCTGGTGCTGAATAAGAAATCCACAATCTTAAAATAAACAATGAATTGACTTGGTTTAACTAGGTAGCATATGGAGATAAGAAAATGAATTCCATGGAAGGATTCTCTAAGGAGTTGGGGTAGTCTGGAGGCTAAGGCTGGAGGACAAGATTTGCTGTCACCTCAAAGCTGTGTGTCCTCTACTGTCCAGCAATGAATTCTATCACTATTTCCCATAAGAAAAAAAAATTGGTTTTGTTCAAAAATCATAAAAAGATTAGAAGGTGTTTGATGGAAACAAGCATTGAAAGATGGAAATAGCTATGGAGGAAAAGAGGATGATGATGTGGACCAAAGGGAATGAAGACAGAGGGCATTCAAGTGAGGTCAGAAGTTGCTTTTAGAAAGTTTTCAGTTTGAGGATTTGAACGTATGATTTTAAAAAGTAATTTGACTCCTTCTGTATAAAGAAAAGACACAAAAAGAAAGCAGAAGCACTTAGTAAGTTATGTCTAGGGCTTGGCTATTATTCCTTCCCCAAAGGAACTTATTTGCATGTTTTGTTTTCTTGTGGGAGGTTGCCAAGCATACTTCAAACTCAGCACTGATGTAGCAAAGAAAGTTTGAGCTTGCTGAGGAGGCTGCTTCCTCAGAAAATGGAATGACTCAGAAGTGACAGCAGCAGCACTGACTCCCAGTGAGGGTCAGGGTTACTCAGCATTATTGGGTGACTAGGCTAAATCAGCTCCCTGACACCACATTGAGAGTGCTGCTGGCGAAAGCTCAAACTGGAGAAGACTCTGTCAGGGTTGTCAAAGGGAAGGATGGTTTGTGAGGTAATAGCTAACTGAAAGACCACAACACATTCCAGTTTTGGTGTATTTCTTTTTAAAACTGTTATATGATGTCTGCCCAATAATAGTAGAGAAATTAAGAGGCAGTTCCAAGTTCACTCTTCGGGACTTGACTCTATTTGCATTTCCAGTGAGTAATTCTGCTTCTCTACAAGAAACAAGTGTAGTAACATGGGCAAGCATAAAAACACAGGAAAATCCTGAAGGCAAGTTACATTCAGTTGGCCTAAATTACACAAGTTAATTAACATAGTTGAGGTTTGATGGTTTATTGTAGCTGACAATATGGCCAAAATAAGTACAATGCGTAGCATAATTGTAATGTACATTCAATTAACAGAAAATTAGGAACACTTATCATTGCTAGTGTATCTGGAAAATACCTGAAATAGACTCAATCATTCACTTCTAGATGAACTTAATCTGTAAGAAGCAATGGCAGATTTTCTGAATCAGATCTGTATCATGACTGTAGTAGCTTTTGTTCAGCCATGAAATGAGACATTTGAACATGGTAGATCACCCAGCGTTTTGATAATGTGAAATAATGAAGTAGTAAAATGCTCTTAGCACACTACTAATTGGTTATAATGGAAGTGAATTGCCACTGAAAACTTCTTAATGGACAACATAAGATAGGTTTCATTTGTTTGGGAGGTTCTAGGATGTTTATTGTGTTGTGCAGACAAGAGAGTTTTGGTCATAAACTTTGGAAAAAAAAAAAGTGCTTGTCAGGATCCTTACTGTAGCCTGGCTGCTGTGTAATAAGGACTAGGAACCAAGCAATCATCACCTCTAAGCTGTGACACCTCAACATGGCTGTTCAGTGTAACGCCACCATGCTTGTAAAAAAAACCCAGCAAACTGAAAAATCAAACCCCACAAGCCCCAAACCAAAAAAAGCTGCTGTGACAGCTGACATTAACTGAAGGACTAAGTTGCTCTTGTAGCCTTCCTGAGTGAAATTTGTGTGTATGACCGATGTTAATGGAAGTGCTCCTTAGGAAGAGCTCTGCACCTCTCTGTGGTAGCTCATATCACAGGGAGAGTTCAACAGGAAGGAGAATTTTCAGTGGCAGCCTTGGAGAGCGTGTCCAAGGACTTACGGTCTAGGGACACCTGATCTTTCAGTCAGGTTTGTCTGTTGGAAAGATTTCCAGTAGCTAGCAACAGGTTTTCCTCTTTTTCAATGAATATAAACAATTTATGCTTCCAACAGGGACTCCAGATATAATTTGCTTGCTATTTTTAGCCTGAGGCATAATTTTGTTTTGGGGTGGGTTCGTGTACGTAGACTACAGAGACAGGCTGAACAAAGGAGACACCAAGGAACAGTGCCAAAAGGGCAAGATGGAGGTTCCTGAAAGAAAAATAAGTCTTTTTCAGACAGGCTTTAATTTCATTTTTGGAACAAGGAAAGGACAAAAATGACGTATGTCCAGTGTTGGGGGGGGGAGAGAAAGAAAAGAATGATACAGCACGGAAATTAAAAAGACTAAGTTTAATTATGTCGGTGATTTATTTCTACTTTTTTTTTTTTCCCAAAACTGAAAATACTCAGTTTTAAATGTCTCTGTTTATCCCCGGGCTCCTCCCTTAAGTACTTTCACTTTTTATGGCAGTACTTTCATTGGTCATTTCTACAGTTGGACATTCCACATTTCTTCTTTCTGTCGCGATAAATGCTGAATGTCCAGAGGAGGGTCACGAGGATGATCGGAGGGCTGGAGCACCTCTGCTATGAGGACAGGCTGAGGGAGTTGAGTCTGTTCAGCCTGGAGAAGAGGAGACTCTGGGGAGACCTTATAGTGGCCTCCCAGTATCTGAAAGGGGCCTACAAGAAAGCTGGGGAGGGGCTGTTTGCAAGGGCTTGTAGTGACAGGACAAGGGGTAATGGTTTCTAGCTGGAAGAGGGTAGGTTTAGACTGCATGTCAGGAAAAAATTCTTTGCAGTAAGTGTGGTGAGACACTGGAACAGGTTGCCCAGGGAGGCTGTGGATGCCCCCTCCCTGGAAATGTGCAAGGCCAGGCTGGATGGGGTCTTGAGCAACATGGTCTAGTGGGGGGTGAGCCTGCCTGTGGCAGGGGGGTTGGAACTAGATGATCTTCAAGGTCCCTTCCAACCTTAACCATTCTATGAATCTATGAATCTATGAATCTTACAGTTCAGATGGTTGCTGTCCAGGTTAAAAGTTGGAAAGCAATAGTTACTGAATTGTTAATTTTATTTGGTCAGAATTTAGTGATATAAATGTCTACTTAACTCATTGCTTGATATTTTTCATGCTTGAAAAATATTTTGAGCTGCAGGATTCTCTCATGCAATGTGCGTGACTGCTGTGAATCAAGTCTCTGGTGAAGGTTTTTACCCATCCATGTTCTGTTCCTCTTTAACATAACAAGTATTACATTTTCAATTATACCTTTCAATTATACTTAAGTATTCTTGGATTTCTGGTATCATATTAGGGCTAATTTTACAGTCCCTTGAGGCTGTACAAAAATAATGGGAGCGGGTGTTTCAGCAAGTTCTCAGGGTTAATTCCTGAAATTCAGGTCCTCTCTTTGGAGCTAATTCTTTATGCACCTAAAGATCGTTGTGAAGCAACATTGGTTAATTTCCTTGAGTAAAATTCACTTATACAGATGAGGCTTGTTGGGTATTTTTGGCTTCTATGTAAACATGAAGCAATGTAAAACAAGCTAGACTGTAAATATATTTCATTGCTTTAACACTCTTGTAGCTTCAATACATAAACAGTAAAATACAATTGAGGGGAAGCTAGAAACTTAATACTAAGATTTATTGAAATACTTACCAGTGTAAAGGCCCAATCTTGTTATCTGTGTAATGACGTAAATTACTAAAGCCTAAAGTAAGTACTAGGTGTGTGAGGCCTGAAAAGAAGTTGTTTGGCACTTATGAAGTCAAAGGAAATATATTTGGTATAAGCTGTTTCATAAAGAATTTCACACAGATCACTGCCTGACAGCCTGGTTTATCCTGTGTGTATTAAAGACAATTCCAGTGGATTTGTACTGATGGATGTTATCTTCTTGGCTGAAGTCTGCAACATTTATACACATCTATTATTTTATTTATGTGAAAACTTTTATTGAACTCATGCATATCAATACTTTCGGTGTGGAGTCAGCGTAAATTCTTCAGAGAAGCTATTATAACCCTAATTTTTGGCTCTTCTAACAGATCTGAGAATTTAAATACATCAGAAATATATTTATAAAAAATTCAGTGGCAAATACTCTTTCTAAAATGTGTTTTGATAAAGGACATGTCACTTACTAACCATTAAAACATTTACAGGAGTGTAAAGGCATTGTGTGTTGAGAGACAAAATTTAGATTTTTCAGATCAACTTCTCTGTATAATCATACTACATGTATGTAGGAAAAGGGAGGTTTACATTTCAAAAGAAATTTATTGTGAAAGTCACGGGCCAAATAATATCTGGTATCATTATTCATAATACTGTTGGTTTCAGTTAAGCTGCATATGGTAAGTCAGGTTTGGGCCATTTGACTATCAACAATTGGTTCATTTTTTTTCTAAAAGATCAAATTTAGCTCTAGTGATCACACAAATTTCTACCGAGGATACAGTGATACCGACTAATTTCAGATCACTGACCCAGTTTTCTACATAATGAGATACTTAAGAGTAGATTTTGGTCTTTCTCTGGATGCATGGGAACACTTAAATATGTTCTGCCATTGGCCAAAACTCTTCCATGTTATTTCAATATACCTGGGTGAAGTTATAAAGCCAGATTAGTACTTTACACTACTGGGTAAGTTTCACCAATATAGTAATTGAACTGTGTTTGGTTGCCTAGGATTTCCTGCTACAACATCCGTCCTACTGAAATCTTGCCTGATGCAGAGCAAAATTGCGGATTCAGGTAAGAACTCTTGGTGCTTTTTTCCTTGAGCCACTGAAGCACAGGCATTCAGAGACAGGCATCAGGTCTTGTAGCTTATATTTTCTAACTGTGCCGTGTAGTGTAACAGGCTTCAGAAGCATCTTTCTGTGCCAGGATGGAGTTGATTTTGCATGCCTTGCTTTATTAAATGTGAGAAGCAGACCAGCACTAGAAATGCCTGGCTGATAAGCTGATGCACTTTTTATCTGCTTGGAGCCTGACTGACATCTTTGCACACTGTTGTATCTAAACAGCTTGAATATGTGACCTCATTCCATAAATACCATCACTTGAACAGCTCCTGTTGCTAAAATAAAAGTGGTGTTGATTCTCTGTTGTGAAAACTCCTACAGACCCTCTGACAAGCACAAACCAAACCACACCTTCTTTTATTACGATAAAAATGATTGCTTATTTGTAACAATTACAGCATACCTGTGGCAGCCCTTACAGCGAAGGGATCGCTTGTGGTTTTTATCACATCCACTTTATGTTAACCTCCGACTGTCGCAGAAAGCCCTGGCAGATGGAGTAGGACTAGGAAACAGACCTCATGGAAAATGATCCCCAGAAAGGTAAAGTGGCTGAGTAATTTTGTTTTCTTATACTGACAAGTAGTTTTTTAACTACTCCTGAAACTGAGGGAAGACTGGAGTTGAGCCAAACTTTCCAATAAGATGAAAAGAGGCCAGAATCAGCTTTCTCGTTTTACGCTGCCTTTTAATGCTCTGAAATAAGCCTTCTGCACTGCAGGCCTGTGTCAGTACTTTGTTAAGTATAACCAGGATTTTAGAAACACAAGCTGAGCCCTCCATTCAAACACAGCTGTGTGTTTCTCTGGAAACAATTCTTGCAAAGATTTTCCCAAGAGGTGACGTTTGGAAAAGCTGAACTTTTACTGGGAAGCTAAAGATGGACTGGTTTAAAAAGACACCTTAATTTTTCTCTATGAAAACCATTTTTGTGAGAGGACTGATGTACAAATCCTCTGCAAAGGAAATAAAAAAGAAAGAAAATATTCCGATTTTAGTGAACATTCATTGACTATTGTTTGAACAGTCTTTTTCAGTGAGTTTGAATTTGGTGCTTAAAATAACAAGTCGAAATGCAGTTGTGACTGCAGATGCATTTATGACTCTAGACGCAAACTCTGTTACTCGTTATGCTTTGTTACTCCTGGCAACATTGAGGCAAATGCCATAAAAGCCAAAGGGGTCAGAGGGCAGAAAGGATCTTCAGGTAACTACCACACCTTTAACACCATCTAGACCACTCCCCACAAAAGCTAGCTATAAATTGTTTTAAATCCTGTTTTATTTTCAGAATATAATCTCATTTTCTTCAAGGAAATTTTTTTTAAAAATATAAATCCTGCACTTAGATCCAGTCCAGCAAATACTCTGCTATTAAGCACAGTTTTGGATACTAGATAGGGCAGGTTGTGACTCTGAAGAGGAACAGGCGCATACAAGCACCACAGAATCAAGAGCTGTTAGTTGGTATACAGGCAAATGAGAGTACTTATGGGTTTATTCGTAGATGAGCAGGTCACAAGAATTACAAATTGAATTGGTATTACCCATTGCATGCAACCCTGATTTAATTATCGACATTTTTACTGGATGGAAGGAAATGTAGATTATGTGCATTGATTTATACTAAAGAGAGCTCACTATTTTTAATCCTTTCATGCAGTAATATGAATTGCTATCAGGCCCAGGGTATGCTTGTCATCTCTTTCTTATGCTTGTCACCTATTTCTTAAAGCTCAGTGTGACCAAACGTAACTTTAATTTGTATTTTAATTTATAACACCAGATAAAGCATTTACATAAAAAGAAAGCACTTCTGTGTAATGTCGGATGCCTGCATTTTGGGTGGGGGGGAGCTTGAATACGATCTCTGTGTAACTTTGGTGATCACAGTAGATTGGAGATTTCTGGAGGAGAAACATAGATGCGGCCAAGTTGCTAGCTAGGTGGGTTAGGTGGGCATATTTGTATACCTGCTGGTGAGATAGGGAAGACTCAAGCGAGCCTGTACGGCAATGGGGAAGGTAAGGGAAGGAGTTGCACTTGGAGAAGGCACTGGGGTAGAGATTCCAGAAGGCTTTAAAGGTCGAGAGGAAGCACCTTGAGGCCAATATTGAATGTGGCTGGCAACCAGGGTAACTAAGCCACTAAGAGAGTTATGTGCTTACTCTGTCTGCTGCCAACAAAACCCTTGCCAACATCTTTTTGTAGCAGATGAAGTCCATTAATTCTGCGTGCATACACACACACACACACACACACACTAGAAAGGGTCTGACATCGCGGTGAGCTAAATGAAAGAAAATAGACGTGAAGAAGGACGGTTGCATCCGAAAGAGGCAAGGAAGTGTGTTGGAAATATTCCCAAAAAGAAAGGAGAAACATTTCACTCCCATGAAGGCACATGGGTTGTGCGCTGGGCCAGAGATTGCTTGGGTTAAGCAAGACCAGTATGAGATGTTGTAAAAGAAACACAGAGTTTAAGTCGTATCCAGATAAAACAGACATTTTCTCTGTTCATACGGCATTAATCTGCAGACTCCTTAATGCTCTGCATACAGAGGAGTCAGGTGCACTGACAACGCACAGAAGCGGCAGATGGAATAGGAGAAATGATTTTTAATTACATCTTTGTGATACTTGGCATAGGAATGAAAGTTAAGCTTCCTGATGATTCTATTAGAGCCGTAAGTGAAAAATTTACAGATTGAAGGAAAGAACTGAAAACAGTGCTGTGAGGAGATCCTTAATAAGTGATTTAATGAAGTAGTTAAATCCACTATAGAAGACTAACTGTTTTTAATTGGAAACATTGGACATTTTAATCTTTCTATCAAATATTCAGAGGAAATCAAATACCCCGTTGTATAAAAAGCAGCTGGGACACAGGGAGGATGGCACTTCTATCAGTTCTCTGTAAGAGGTCAATGACAATTTTAATTGATGCTATTTCAGTTCTTGTGGTATGGTGGTAACTAGAATAGAAATATCTGAACTGCTTGTTGTTAGAAATATGTAGACTCTATTCAGGAGAATCTTCACCTTAAAATCAAGTATGATGATTAGATGAAATCTGCAGATACAAGAAAATGGGTGCAGTTAAAGGTCATTTTAGGGGTACATCCCATTCCATTAAAGTCTAAAAAATACAGGGAGTGGCAACATTCACCTATTTTCAGAGAGACAGTTAACCCAGATATTAAAAATCCATGTTGCACAAAACCTAGTAAAAAAAAATTATTAACAGCAAAAGCTTTAAAGATTTCTTTTTTTTATTTTTTTTTAGACACAGCGAAGCTCTTTTCTTGCTTGTTCTTTGTCAGCCTGAGATCACAGCACAATCCTACTAAATCTGTCTCTCGGTGTCAGTGCTGTATACTATCCCAAATGGAAACTGTCTTACCAAAGTAGTGGGAATATGGGCTCAAGTTTGAACAACAGCAGTATTCCCAGTTTGCTTTTGCTTTTTTTTCCAGTATTCAGATTGCTGTAGGGCATTAGAGACAATAACAGGAAACAGAATTTTGGAGGTATAGTATTTCTACAGTTCATCTGTGAACAGACCTACTGTCATTCACTCAGAGAAAAAAAGTAAAAAATGAAAAAAATCTAGCTTTTAGTCTCTACTAATGACTGAAATCTTGTAGTAGGGTACTGGGAAGTATTTTTTAGCTTGTGGTATATGGGTATTTGAAGAGTGGATGATCTTTTGACTTCTATGGACTAAACATTGGGAAGACAGGCTTTGGGAGTCAGATGGTCCCATCCACTTCCATATTTCTGTGAGGTACGGTGAATTTGGAATCAGACTTTAGCTTGAAGTGTTGTTCTGCACAGAGTTGTCTTCTGATACTGTACTTCTCATGTAGCCCACATTTCATTTAGATAGTTTTGAACCACTTAAGCCTGATGGTAGCAAGCCAGATCCTCAACTAATACTAATTCCCAACATGTTGATTTCAATGAAGCAGCCTGAATCTAGAGAAGCTGAGCATCTAGTCCAGTAACTCTTTGCCTAAGAAGGTTGGATCTGTTTTTAGTAACAATTCATACAAATACATCATATAAACTCTCCAGAGCTAATCTTTACCCAGGTGGTAAAAATTAAGGATCACTTCACTTTTCCCAGAAGCAAATATATGTATATTGGTGTGATTTCACACATTTCTGGGGTTATCTTTTGCAAATAGTGTAAGTCTGCCAAAGTCACTAAAATGCAAAGCTGCCACAAAGTGCTGTGATAGTTTTAGAATGAGGCTGTGCTCCTTAAACTGCAGGGCTGTGGAGAAGAAAAGCTCCCTCTGGAGAAACAAGGGGGAGATGATTTCTGCAGGACTGGAGTCGTACTCACTTCAGGTGAAGAAGTGATGAGTTAAGTAGCTGCATCCCTTGAAGTGTTCATCTCTAAGTTTGAATACCTTTGGATTTCTTTCCCCAGCTCTACTGTGCTTTCCAGGTTTTAGGTGTAATCCTTCCAAAATGCTTTAATCACGTTAAAAGTTTAATCATAGTAACAGCTTGGTTTATTACTATTATTCAAATGTATTTTCAGCTTTTATTTGTGGGTGTTTGGGGTTTTTTTTTGCTTAATATGCATTTGAGGATAAATTCTTAGTTTACAAGAACTTTAATCGGAGCGGTATTCTTTAATGCAAAGACTCAAATTTGTTATTATTCCTTAAACAAATGCATTATTGCTTCAGAATATTGTGTGACTTACTGTAATACCTTCCTATTTTAGTATCTTTGCACAATTGGAACACAGAGAATGGAAGATCAGGCTGTAAATTCAGTCCTCATACTAAAAACACTCTAACAACTGTCTCTTGACTTATATTGCAGCAGATTTTAGTCTTCTTGCCTTCAGATACCCATAAACAACTGCATTTTACTGTCGTAACAATTACACGCACATGCCTGAGAGAAAAACTGGTCCTTAGAAATAAAATTTGAATAAGAGAGAGTAGAGAATAATGTAGGCTTAAATGTATATCTAAAATAACAGAACTGAGTTGTACTATAGATACGTTCAGTGTGGCAAGGTAGCTGGAAATTAGATTTTGTGTTGTTTTTCTGCCTCATCTGTTTTTCTGCTTGTCAGGAGGATTTTATGCCCTTTCCTTTCTTCTGTCTTCATTTCAAATAACAGAACTGAACCAAAGTATTAATACATTCAGTGCAGCAAGGTAACCTGAAATCACACTTTTCAGTTTCTCTACCTCATCTGTTTTTGTGCTAGAAAAGGAGATTTCTTGCCCTTTCCCTTTTGACTTCATCTTTTACAATTTCTGTATATGGGGCTCATGATTCATTTCACTTTTTCTCCTAACTCTCTCATGTCTGGCCATGGGCCACTCTTTGAAAAACTTAGGGATACAGATTCCATTTTGTTCTGCCTATTTCCATTCTTCTCCAGCTGCTTCTGACTGACACTGCTTGGCTTCTCCTCCCACTTAGGCTGCAAAGTCCCAGGAGCTTACTCGTCTATTATCTCCAGTTGCTGTGCACAAATTCCAACCTTTCTCATTTGCCATTTCAATTTCTTCCCCACACAACCATTGCTGACAAGCCCCAAACCTCCTAGCTTCAGTATCACACTGCTCTTCCTAAGAAGACGACATCATTTGGACACATGGACAGGAGCAGCCAGCCATTCTTCATGCTTGCTACATTAGATGGCCATTATTTTTGGAAGAGTACCATGCAGATTATGGCAGCGTCAGAGTTTCTATGTAGCAGCACTAAGAACACAAATACCCAACATTAGCTCTTGCAGTAATCCTGCGGGTTCCTTATCCCAGTATTGCCAAACTCCAAACCTGCCTATCTTGTCAAATCCCATGTGATGTTGCCCCAGGTGACAAGGTTACAAACATTGCAGACACGTATCCCCCACATCTGCGCGTTGCCAATACTCAGGATTTTAAAGCAAAGCTGTCATGTGCTGACATGAAGCAGAATAAATGGAAATGAAATTGTTCAGCATATTGTGCTATTAACTTCCTGGGCATAATGATTCTTCTGAACTTCTGTGGCACGAGTTACGTGCAGCTGGATCAGCAGTGCTTCAGCTGACATGTTTGGCCTGTCTGCAGGGTTGTGAGAAATCTGATTAGAAAAAAGCCCATCTTGGCAGGAGGTATTTATAATATCTGTGTAGCGTACAGGGGCTGCGCTGTGTGTCTCTAAGTAGGAGATTTGTGTAGTCTTTGCCTTAGAAGCTCACCACTGAGAAGCTTGTGCAATTAGCTGTAATATAGTATATAGGGCTTGTGTATGCTATCTATCATATTCTGCTCTGCTTATGTATCTAAATATAGTATTATGGGATGCTAGTTTTAGCTCACGGAAGATTTTTTTTTTCTCAATTCGTGTCTGTATTTCCTCACTGATTTCTAGATCTGTCTTTCAAATCCAAGCAAATTCAAAAAATCTGTGAGAGAACTCACCTAACCAAGAATGGTAAGTAGCAAGCTGACTGCTCTTTTTCCACTGACCTCTTTGGTTTCATGTTACCTCCTTTTTCCAAAACACCCCCACGCAACATGTCTTTCATCCACCTGTTGTATTGTGTTTTGTGAACTGTGTGTAGGAGGAATCGACTTCTGAACTTGCCAGTTCATTGCATGATGTGGTGAGCCTTGGTACTTTACTGGGAGGCCTAAGCACTTCATAGGGTAAACATGAGCCTAATGAAAGCCAAACAGCCGGTCTGGCCAGAGACAAAATATTTTGCTTTTTTGGTTTACATTTTGCATATGCATTTATACATACATACGTACATATGCCACACACAACTATAAATACATAAATACTTACTTAGGATGAAGGAATATCCATCACTTGAACTGAAATTTCCAGGTAGAGAGAAAGCCAAAATCCCTAACACAGTGTGTTTAAAAATTATTTGTTGGTAGGAATGCAATAAAAATTTAAATGTCATTCAGTTGCCATAAAATGATCTAAAATTGAGGCAATGTATCATATCCTATGCGTTTATATATGGGCACCTGATTTCATTGTTAAAGCAGTTCAAATAGCACTTGCTATTTCTGAAAACTACAGGAGATGATAGCCTGCACTATTTTTAGGAATAATACATTTATCCTTATTTAATTGTAGTTAGATTGATGCTATATGAAGAAGTAAGAATTAACCAGTCCTGGGCTGGTTTAGTCTGAGAGAACTAAAGTTAATAGTTTTAGATTGTGCCAGTTGCTAGTGCTGATCTTTCTATTCTGTCAGTCAGCAACTGGTGGTCTAGTCCATTTCAGCATCCCTTTTTGTCCGCTCCTAGCTGTCTTTCTTCTTATCCCACAGTGGGATACATAAATTACTTTTATTAAATTAGTTCAGCATCCTAGTGCAGCCATAGAAATCAATTTTTGCGGGGGAAGCGGGAAAGGTAGTAACCATCACCCACTTTGCAGAAAAGCTGGAATAGAAGTTTTGATGAAGTATTATGTTTAGTTAATATAGAATGCAAATACATCTTAGTGTCTTACAACCTTTCTTTTTGTTAAATTCTTGAAGAAAAATAAAGGATACTTTGCTTCAAAGAAAAAGTTCAGTACAACTATTGAATATCTGTATGAACTTCAAGCTATAAGAAGGGCTAAACCAGGTCAGAAGACAGCAACATGATGACAGTGATGATCTGATGAGGGCATTTGTTTAGAAGTGGACACAATTTGAGGATTCCTCTGAGACAAGAGTAGAAGGTAAGCATGGTACTTCCTCCTCTAGATTATAGTCTAGCTAAAAGAAATCACTACTGGTGTATTATGAAAAAGCTGCTTGTCATCACTCTGTGAGGTTGGTTTTACAGCAGACCACACAGTTGAAGCATTATATGAATTTACTCATAGCTGCAGTCATTTGAAATCGATTTGCCAGGTGACATTTGTGAAAAAAAAAGAAAAGAATTTTAAGGAAGTTGTCATTCGAATGAAAAAATCTGAGTGAGCAGGGATTCAGTAAAAATAAAAATTGGAAGCAAAGAGAAATGGAGAATGAAGTAAATTTCTGACACTGCCTGCCATCTTAGTTCATCTATATTAGGTTCAGGAACGTGCTCCATCAGAGAGACCGCTTCACCATTACAATAGCACAATGCAAAATACACAAGAACTCTGCTGAATCAATTTAGTTGGATAAATCTTAAAGACTGCTGTTTCTAAATCCTGATCTTACTTTCTAAAGCTTAAAGTGGGTAAGATTTGGATGAGAAACGAATAACATATAACTATTTTTCCAGGATCTTTTCCTTTAGTTTCTGCTTCTTTTCACAGGATCGACCAGAGAGAATTCAGCCTACAAGATTGATCTCCCTTTTTCTTTCCTCTCCTTGCCAAAACTGGTAGCAAAAAAACTCTCTGACTACTGGTAGCACCTAGCTAGTCCTCACCACAGTTCCACTGGCATGACTCACCTGAAATAAATCTTTGCCTACAACAGTCACCAACTAGTTCCAAAACCAGTAAAACCAGCAAATTCAGGTTTCCTATAGCTTCAGGTCTTACATTGTTTGCATCTCTATCCCGGAATATCTTCAGTTGTTCTCACAGCTCTTATCCTCCTTTTTGGTTTTGCCATCTGGGTAGAAGACAGACAGACTTGTAAAAACTACTTACTAATGGCCCACTCCATTGAGTGGGCAACAAGCAAGTTCTGTCTCCCTCTCCACAGCTCTCTGTAATTTAGGCAGCTGCTGATTTTGCTGATTTTTACCAAACTATCAGGAATTTCATACCCTTGAATCTTCTGCCACTGCCACTTCTAAGCCTGGAACATATCATCCAAATTCTGTTCCTGCTCTAAAACGACACTTGTGACTTGTAAAACTGTCCTGCCCGTGCTCTCACTTGTAATGAGTAGATCCTCCTTTCTTCACACCCTGGGAGTTGAATGTCACAGATATGTCAGTCCAAATGACCCAAAAGTACTGGGCATCAGTGGATGTTCTTCCCTCCATTGAACCCCCAGGCACACAGGGAACAAAAATTACTTGTTCATTACTTTTAATTGCAGTGTATGGGAATGTTTACATAAAACAGGGCAGAGCTATAATAAAACCACTAAAAAAAACTCAAACAACTAAGTATTCAGGCTGGAAAATTTTAATTTAGACATGTCCACAGTTATAGAGTAAGGGTTACCAAGATCTAAATTTGATATTGATTTTAAGCATTCATGTTTACATGAGAAGTAGGAGGGGAGAACATGAATCAGAAAAAGTAGTTATGATATTACCTTGGTCTGTTTGAAGAAGTGTTAATAGAGAATGGATTTTTTGTGTCTAGGCCCAATGAAGCTGGTGGTCCTTATGTTCCCCAGGAGTGTAAAGTCTTATAGCCGAACTGGTAAGTGAATAATTTAATTGTATTTCTTAAAAGTGCGAGGGGATGAAGAGTAGCAATATTAAACCTGAAGTGGGGAATTACCGATATTCTGGGCCATTTGAAAAAATTTTACTATTCACTCTAATGGCTTAAAAATTTTTAGGAGTCCTCACAAGGTCTCAGAAGACTTCACAATCTTTAATGTTTAAATTTTCTGCGCTGAAAATTTAATTCTGATGAATTTAGAAAGTAGTACTAGCAATCATTTAGTGTACATCATTCTGCCACATTCCCATGGCTTTGTTTTGTTCCTAATACACTATTATTAACATGAGAATGGACACATTTGATTCAATTCTGTTATTAATATATTGCATCATTGTAATAATGGAAGGTAGGTCTTTAGCTTTGTATTTTTCCACTTGAGGAACTTTTCTGGTTGACTGCATGCTCCCTGAGTGTCCAACCCTCACTCCCCTGATTGAGCAGAGGAAAAGACTTCAAGGAAAATATTTATTTTAAACCCTCACTACGTGCTTGGTGGGAACTTGTTAGTCCTACAAGTTAAGCAGCCTTCGCTGGGGTCAGTGCTTAGATAGGAGGCTCTCCAGGAAGGCGGGAGTGCTACAGGGAATGTTTGAGGGTTTTGCACATAAGTCTCATCTCTCTTCAGTGAGATTGGGTGTGGAAGGACCCCACTGCTTAGGCTCCTATACATCAGTAAGACATAAAATTAGTACCTGAATTGTGTATTGTGTTTTAAGACTGAAGGAAAAGAGTAGTCAGACTAAAATCCAATTAACAGTGGATTCCTGTGGAGTTTTAGCAAGGTAAATTGTCATTGTCTCATTTGCTGGAGAGCGTGGTCATTGCTTGGATTCACTTCAAATGCTGGTATATTTTAATGGTGAGCAAATAGATTCTTGTTCACTGTGTGACATCATTTTTTATGTTATGCATCAGCTTTGGTTCCTTTGAATGAAAGCTTAAATGGACCAAGTTGCAGCCTAGGAAGAAATGACCTGGATGTAGGAATGTAAAGCTACAGCTAATGGCAACTTCGCATTTGTGGCAGTTGGTGTCATTTAGAGGTGTCCTTAAACTGCTCTTGTTTCTGTAGATGGACTGGCTCAGCACCCGGCTGGCTGGCTGAAGGAAGCTTTAAAGAACGTTTTGTGACAGATCTGAATCAAAATACTGTATATTGACATGGTTATTAGGACATTTACTGTAGAAATGGACTGGTTTGATTTATCAAGATGATGTTGGGAGGATTAAAAAAAAAAGCAGAAAAAATTGGCTCCATCCAAGTTGTCCTATGGGACGTTAGAAACAATTCCAGAATAGGAAGTGCCTAGAACAATAAAGAACACAAAAGGTTTAAAAATCTCCTGTCAAGAAATGTTAATTATTGCAGAAAATTCAAATTATTGCTGGAAAGTAGGCCCCACAGGAGATTCTGATGAAGCTGTGCCTGACTCAGTTACCATCAAGAGATGATAAACCCTTATTGCTTTAACACTTTTTCCCTCCTTATGCTGCATTTGTATGCATAAACTAAGCAGTGATTTTGTCACAATGTCCCTCTACTGATCTGGAAAAGAAGTACTGCAGGTGTTCAAATGGAGACAAACCTGCTAGGTAAATATACTTGATGACCAAGGCACCGCAGCACAGGTAATAATCTGAAAACCAAAGAATTGCAGTTTTAACCTTCCAAAAGCAAAGACGTGGTGCCTGAAACCTGGAGAACTGTACTTTGAGCTTAAAAGGAAGGGCACCAATCCAACCATCCTTGCAATTTTAACTCCATCTTTTTAAATTGCTATCTGAGACCAATTTCTTTTTTTTCTGTTTGATCCCTCTGTGAAGTGATAATACTGCATTTGTCCCATCACAATTATTTTCCTAGTCTGTGATATGCTGTGTTATCGTATTACTTCTGTGTGAGATCAAGCAGAAGGTCACAGTGGACGGAAAAAAATGCAACCAGTACATGGCCATTGTCAGCACTGCTGTCGCAATTCAGAAACATACCAACTGGTGTTTCTCTTTCACACACTGCATGCTTTTCTGCCTAAGTTCCCTATACGAAAACACCTCGTGGAAACTGTTTCTAAATTATCTTGGTGAATATTTGCAAAGCACTCCTATTCGTTGACAATCCTCACGTAAGAATTGTAAAATATTTTTTTTTCTAAAGAGCTAAAAGAAAGGGTGTTTTGCAATATAGTTTCAGTACCGGAGAGCTGTCTTTTCCACTCACTTGTGAATTTGACTTGCTCAGGCTATCTGGAACTCCCTTCCTGTTTCCCTCCAAGACCTTTAGTCACTTCCTTTCTCTAAATAAAACCCCCTTTCACTTGTCTTTAACTGATGATAAATTCTCTTCCAAGCATTCTGATAAAATCAGCCAAATTCTATATAGATTTTTCCTACTTGTAGATGACCAGAAATCACTGCAGTTAGGTTAAAATTAGTTTCAGCTCTGTGTCTGTTTTCAGAATTTTTCAAATTTTTAGAAGTAGCCACTGCAACATCCCTTATACCACCTTAAAAAAGGGCTGACTCAAAAATATACAGGGATAATTTGTCAATAGAAGATAAAAAAATCTTAGGGGAAAAGAGTGATGTCTGAAGACCTCCCAAGGTGGTGGTTCAGTGCTTATTCACCTGCTATGAAATTTTGATCTCCTCCAAGGTAACAGTGTTGCCTTCACTGTGTTTATAAAAATACTTTTCACATTCCTTCCAATCATTTCTGGTAGATACAGGGAATATTGATGTCTTTGTACATTCTTGAAAAAAAATAAAATCACATCTGGAACTTCCTGTGCCTGAACTGAGCCTGGACTGGGTGCAGGGAAAGACTGCTTGGGGGAGCAAGGGGGAGGGTGACAGCAGAGCTTCTCTAGCTTGAGCTTAAGCAAGCAAGGGCTCCACAAAGTGTATTTAAAGCTCAACAAAGTGTATTCTTTTAAGCAGGTTAGAAAATAAAATTCAGAGAAAATAACAAATTCAAGGGGAAATGACTTACATAGGCCTTGAGCAAATTAAGACTGGAAGTTAGAAGGTGGTCTGTAGTTATTTAGAAAATGAGGTATTTTAGAATAGTCTTCCCAATGCAAATGGCAGCAACAACCCACCCCACGCTCACATGTTCAAACACAAAGAATACGATACGTTTTCCTGAGACAAGAGGACTCAGTGCTGGGACCCCTGGGAGTCCTTCTATGTGTATGTTGCCTCCTGTTTTCCAGAAAGGGACTGAGTGCTGGAGAGCTAACCCGTTTCATGCTGGAGATCTAACCCGTTTCATGCTGGAGACTCTTCCCTCTGCAGTATGAAATGTAGCAGCCCCCTCACACCTCTGGGTATGCTAAACTCCCTGTACGCTCAACAGAGCCCACTTGGGAACATCTGACGTGTCACAGGGCATGCTGCTTAATGGGCCTGCTCGCCTGAATGGGTACCTCTGCCTACAACGCATCCTACACAGCAGAATGGAAGTAACGAGAGCTCATCTTTCTGTTCCTTAAGTTCTTGCATCTCACTGAACTTAAGAGTTCGCTTGTGCTGAACATTTCCATCTCTTTATACAGGCATATGTGGGAAGAATGGGTTTTAACTCTGATAGTTAAAAATCCGTAAGAATTTTGGAATAGTAGTGTATCTAGAATTATGGTCTGATTGTGGTACCTGTGTGGGTGGAAACTGTATCCAAATATACATCATTTTAGTTAAATTGTTACCCTAAAGGCTTTGGCCAATGTTCCATCTCTGAGCAGAAAAAAAAATGGACCACACCAGATCCTAACACAGAGATAGATGCCCAGTTTTGCTTTGTGAACAAGCTGCCATTCCCCCCCACCCCAGGTTCCATAATTACAATTTCAAAAAGATGGTTAGATCTGCTCAGATGGCCGACTTAAATTGATACGAGTGGTTGAATAAGTTTGTCTCTTCTGAAAATCTCGTCTCTGTTTTTTTCAGACACAGCAAGTTTTTTGCATCGTGTTTTGGTTCAAACTCCCCCCCTCCGAGGGAGGCGCTGACTGGCTCCGCTACCCATCCCGGTGGTGATGTTCCTGTCTGCGAGATGCCCGAGAAGAAGCAGCGGGTTGGGGAAAGGGCGTCCCCCGCTCCCGGCCCCGTACTGCGGACCCGTCCGGGATGTAGCCGGACCCTCCCCTCACATCCAGGGTGAGAGAAACCGCGTTACGGTCGATCCGTGCCTTGCAGCGATGTCCGAGGAGCCCCCATGATACCCTTGCCTTTTTTAAGGAAAACCGAAGGGTTTCTGGTCGCCGTTTTAAAAAAAAACAACAAAACAACTTAAGTAACGTTCCTCCTGGCAGAGGAAAGTGATGAATCACGACACGCACTCACAAGATGTCTGTCACGCTGCTGCTTGCGCCCGGCCCGCGGAGGGATGGAGGAGGAGGAGGGAGACCCCCCCC
>VWZK01016014.1:66772-347867 GCA_013396935.1 Baryphthengus martii
TTTTTTTTTTTGTGAGCTGGTGTGTTACTATAGTAACTCTGAAACTGAGGTACGAAAACTATCAATGCATACTTCAATCTGGAAATGCCCTTCGGGTTCTAGGTATTTTGTAAGCAAGGAAACAGTTCTTGGTCTTTTTCTGGCTAGCGAATGTAAAGCAGTGTGTAGATGACAGAGAAATTGTCCTGAGGTATTATTCAGAAAAGCCCATGAATGAAGTAGGAGAAAAATAGTGTAGTTAGCGAGCTGCATTAGAAACAAAGGAAAAAAAAACCCACCTGTTATTACCAAGTAGAAGTAGTGAACTGTGAGACCTTTTCTATGAAGAACAGTCAAGTATATTTTCATGTGGATGTTTTATTTATTGTTTTATGATCTAAAATAGAAATTACTCCTGTTATGCTTTGAAAACACTGCATAGTGTTTTCTCTTTCAAAACTCTTTAGGGTAGCCCAGTACAGCTAGCAGCCTAGATCACTGGGCTACAGCCATATGACGTACTTTTGGTGGATAGCTTTTTTAATTGGCATGTCCATCAATAAGAACTATTACAATAGCAATAAAAAATGGGCTTATTAATATTCATGAAGTCTGAGAAAATCAAACTAAGTCAGTAGACTGTTTTTATCTTTCAAGTCGAAATAATCAATCTGCTGCTAACCGTAGCTGTCACAATATGAAGATTTTAAGTTAGAGATGTCTTCAAAGTACTGATTTTTGCTGTGTTTTTTAATGAGTTTGTCTCCATTTATTGCTTTGTGATCTTTAAAGAAAGAATACTTTACTCATGTAGAAGTGTTAGGAATACCAGTTTGACCCAGGCTGGTTTTGCTGGAAGGCTTGCATTGTGTCTTAGGAGTGTACTGTGAACTTTTACTTGCGGCTTTTTAATGAACAGGGCAATCATGTCATCAACTTCATCGGCTAGAAGAATATGTTAATTAAGATGTCTTTAAATAAGACATAAGACTGAGATAAATATAAATTTCTCTGATGCCAATTAAAAATATTCTCAGTCTATTTGATGATGTTGGTATAACGTCAAAATCCTGCTTACCCAGCTGGTACTGGTTTGTGACAGTTTTTCTTGAACTCTGCTATTCTCTTTCTTCTGATAGAAGATAAAATTCCTTAATGCCTGTCCTTTGTGTTTGATAAGGAAATGAATGCTGAGTCAAGCAGATAAAAGCATGTGTAGGCCTTCAAAAGCTGATTTTAGCTGCAGAACTAAAAGGAACAAGCAAGATCTGGAGGAAGTAGAAAAATGTATGTGGTAGTGGTGGAAGAAAGGTTGCTTTTTGTCTTGGTCTTCAGCCAGGTCTTGCCTTCAGCTTGAGAACTGCTGTTCAATGGGATGAATGTCTAGTCATTTTCTTTAAATGAGCACATCATTAGATAAGAAAATATTTTTTTTTTTCCTGATGTATGTTAATTGTGTGTAAATGACAAAAAAACTGAAGTGGAAGCTAAAACCTGTATTGAAAAGCCATTACAACCCAGGGAGGCCAGCGCTGCTTGATAGCTGATCTTCTCTGTTGAGGAGGACGACGACATCAGGACAGCGTATATAATCTTCATACTCCTTTATCCATTTCATTAAAGGATATTCTTCTGCAAATGCTAATAGCTATAATGAATCCTCTAATGAATGTCCATGTTCTTTTGCCCTTTTTCAAGATGAAGATATCTTATGCATCAATTTGTTTTTATTTTACAGACTGTAAACTCTTGTGGCAGAGGCTTGTCACACAAGGTAATGCGTTGGGAATAGATGCTAAAAGAAATCAGTAGCATCTCTTCTCTGTTCTTTAAAGATTCATTTAGCCAATCAATATATTCTTCTAGCTAATAAATATATTCTGCAATGATAAAGTTACTAATCTAAATACTGCTTAATTTGTGTAATTGTGGGGAAAGCAGGGAAAAATTCCATCTGTGCAAATCAGTGAAAGGGAATCTTAATGATTGGTATAATCTCTAAAATTAAATTGGATAATGTCTGCATAATGATAGGATTTGCTTGCCTCTGTGGACCTCCTGCCTTTGAATAAGTTCTGGTATAATTATGATATTTTTCTGTTTTGTGGTGCTGCCAGAACTCAAATTTCTGTTTTACTTCAACATATGGCTAGAGCCTGGGTCTTAAGGAAGAGTTTTTTAGCTTTTAGAGAAATTATCTAGGGTTTTTTGGTTACAAATAATGCCAAAGACTGAACACTTGTCTCTAAAGCCTTGTCTATCTGAACACATGTGTTTGCAGTTGTCTAGATTGTTTCTTTCTGATTCTTTCTATTTAATTAAGTACAGAGAAATAATTTCAATTGGTGACTGCAAATGCTGGATCTGTGAATCAGTTTAAAACAGCCTCAGATATGAACATTCTAAGCTTTGCTATTAAATATATTTTTGATTTATATATTAAATATAGTTGTGATTGTGAAGTGGGTATTTCAAGCCATCACTGATGGGCTGTGACCAGTTCATTATTGTGGCCACCTGACTTTCATAAAGGGAGGTGTCTACCCCCTACCTCCTGGTCCTAATGCTGTAAGCAGGCAGAGTTTATGTCTGTGGGTCAGCTGGAAACACTTTGGGGAGAAGGTACCAACCTTCAGGGCACAGTTAATCATTGTGGCACATCTTGTGCTGCGGCACTTACTCGTGCATGAGCTTAGTTTATGTTCAGAAGCCAAACAGTTCATCTTCGTGCTTCAGAGGATTTTCCTTTCCTCCTGGTGAGCCACTGTGGATTGCTGGTCTGTGGTAGGTGTGTGCATTCTCTTTCTGAGAATTCCTTGTTCTCTTGTTATACTTGGTATAAGAATAATGAAAAAGAGTTTTGTTTTCGTTTTCTTTGGAACTGACCTTTGTGACTTTTTGTTGTTTGTTTACTTTTAGTAACATTCAGTCCCTGTTGTTTGTTTACTTTTAGTAACATTCAGTCCCTGGTCTCAGGAGACAGTGACACACATATGGATCAGGAACTTAATAAGAAGTAGTATTATAGAACCATGCTCTGAAATGTTGCTTGGATTCTGTCCATAGTGTTACTGATCAAGATGTTTGGTTGCAAGAGTGAGGTGACGCTGGCAGTTGTGTGTCTGAAGTATTTAATGGCCTTTTAAAAACTCCCTTGTAGTGGGTACTTATTTTGGCAGTCTGGGAGTTGTAATGGAAAGAATTGTGATAGAGCCAGAATGAGCGTATCCTCCTCGTCCATCTGTTCTTGCCGTGGTTGGCAGTTGAGTGTTGCAGGGGAGTGATGCTGTCTCATTTGCTTTTCACTCGAGCTGATCAAAAGGAGATGAAATGGCATATACCTTACCTCTGTCGTTATGTTGCTGAGCAACTCATCTCAAATGTAATTTTTCCAAAAGAGGAAAAGTTGCTGCAAGTTGGACCTTGTAAATATGAAAATAATAATATAAAAAAAAAAACCCCAACAACCCCAAAATACAACAACCTGGCATAAAGCAATTTGGTTACAGATTTCTGCTTCAAAAATAAGGAGACACTTGCTGGAGACTTCTGTTTCCATAAACCAAATATTTAAAGCAGCAGCCATTGTTTGAAATGCTTGTTTTGCACTTTATTTAAAATCACATGAAGTAAGAAATCTGCTGTGCAGTATAATAGTGCAACTTGCTCTGCAGGTGACTGCACTTTGCAGTCATTTTCCTGGAGACCTGTGACTACCTACAGCTGCTCTTTTTAACCATCAAAACTCTTGGATCCTTTTGTGATCCTAGCTCAGATACCCTCAAGATTTAAAAAATGGAGCTCCTGTTTTCACTTAAGTCTTCAGCAGTCTCCCATCTTCTGCAGCAGATTGTATATTTTTCTCAACTCGGACTGTAAACTACTTGGAAATCTTTATCTGAACTGGAAGCCTCTCTTTATAATCTTAGACATGGAACTAAAAAGAGCCAAATGAGAGAACCTAATCGTTTGCTGTGGCTGTGCAGCTTGATGTAACAATGTGAAAATACTCTATTAATAGTTAATATTCTTTATCTTGAATCCCTTAAATATTTCATGAAATACCATATTTAGAACAATTTCGTCATAACAGGAGATGATTTAAAAAAGTTTATGTAGGCAGCTGCTTTTCTCAGGAAATTCTTGTGAAGTTGTGTGCCCTTGTTTACTCTGCAGTAGGAAATAAGGCATCCAAGAACTTGACTCTCCTGGAAATATTTTAGTTTAACTTTTAAATGGCCAGACATGTTGTCTTTGTCACTTTATGCCACCAGGTAACAATCTACTCCTCATAATCTGACATAAACGCGTGCAGGAGGAAAAAAACCAACCATGGCAATTCCTTCCTGTGGCTCTCAAGTGTGAGGGTACTGCACTGGTCTCCAAAAGTGTTCTGAGGGTTTTGTAGTTTTGAATCTGTGAAAGAGTAAAACTTCATGTCAGTAGTACTATGTATGTGTGTCTGTCTTAGGTAGTGGTTTGAGTTCAGGAATGCTGCTTGGGGCAGCCTTCCCCATGGACAACTGAAGAACTCGGTGCACTGAAGAGTAGATAGTTTCTCTTTTATACCAGTCCTAGAGGGATTGCTGCAAATGGAACTTTCACACTACAGATGAGTCATGGCACAGATACCGTTCCTTTGAGTGTTAATTTTGCCCTGTTTTCTTTTATTGTTAGATATTTGTATTAACAAGAGAGGCCCTTCAAAATCAGTGTTCCTTTGTGGTAGGTCTATAGGATAAATGCAGTCTTTGTCTTGTTAGTTAGGCATTTTGCTGATTTTCTAAACAGGTAAAGAAGTGGATTCTTAAGCTCCATTCTTGCCAGCTGGGTTTTTTAAATTTTAAGAACAGTGTATTTTCTCCAGCCAACTGATCTAGGAATCTTACTAAAGCCAAACTGCATCAGGATAAAGTTTACTCGTTTTTTATATGTAGAAAATAAATTGTTTTGGTTTTTTTTTTCTGCTGCTGAGCTCATACATAAAAATGCCTATCGGAGCAATCAACCTACCTTACCCACAGACCTGCCGCTGATGCCTGGAAGGAGTCCCACATGAGAGCAGATGGGAGGGTACAGCAGTCACCAAAAATCCAGCAGTGGGGGACAGCACATGTTCTTGCTGAGTTCTTGTTTTCTGTGGCTGGATTTAAGTCTGCTACTTTCTGTTGGCAAGTAGGGGGTGGGGAGGAGGGCAGAAATGCATTTGTTTTTTTTTCCATAAAATACTTTTCTTGGAATTGTCAGTTTACTTTTTTTTTTTTCGTTTTAAGCATTCTTCTCTTCCTCTCCAGAAATCTTAGCAACTGACTTTATGTTCTTTCTTAGTCGTCTGGGAACTTTATCTCCATTTATTTCTTTGCTTTTTATCCCAAACTTTGATACTAAGTATAAAGTTTTATGCTGATATCAATATCTTGTAACAACACTAGTTAATGGGCAATCAGCAAGAATTAAAATGAGAGTTTAGAATGACATGTCTTTGTCATGCTGATACCAGGCTTTTTATTTTTAAATGAAACTGAAATATTGCTTGTTGGTGGAGCTTATGTTTTAGCCAAAACCATCATAAGAAGTTGAGCGTTCGTGCTAATGAAAGGAGAAGCTACAGTGTTGTTCATGGGTAGGTTTTTGTTTTTTTCTGTAGGGAATATTTAATTTGCAGAAAACCAAGGTAAAATTTGCAGAATGTTTTTGGCTAAAAATAGGAATACAATCAGAATGAATCACTTGGTGCATCACTTTGTTCTGTTGTGCCTTAAGCACTTTTCACACTAGGGGGATATCTTCATATATGTGGATATTTAAAAAAATAAAAAGGCCAGAGGAATGTGTGCTAGTGAGGCAAACTGTTACTGTTCTCTGGTAATACCACTCACAGGGAGGAGCTCTGCCTTTCTCAACTGTAGTGCTGAAGGTAGGTTTCTAACCTACACCATTAATGGATTTTTGGCAGGAATCTACCATTGGCATTAATCGGCCAGCTGAGGCACTGGGTGCAGTAATCTGAAGATGCAGTATTCATTTTGAGGGCTTGTTCTCTATTTCTTGACACAAAATCTGCCTTCTGATGGAAACAATAATCAAGCAGTTCATTTTACTGAAGCAATTTTTTCGTTAAGATTAGTAAAAACCAAAGACTTCTTTACTTAGGTTTTCTTTATATCTTTGTGTGAAGCTTTGGTGTAGGAAAGGGCCAATTTGTAGGTCAGAATATGCACATTTGCTTGAAGATAATCTTGCTTGAAACTTCATATAGTTTGAGTTTAATTTTTTTTTTAATATTCTAGTAGTAGAGTGCTACTTTGTTTCAATTGCCTAATTTCTGCCATTGATATGCAAATAGCAAAAGCCACCCTCAGTGATCTATCCTCCTCACACTTTGTTTTCAAATGGAGTTTTTCGCTAAACAAAGTACTTTATTACAAACTTATCTCCTTTGTTGTTGGCTGTAACAAGCCAACCATTGCTACCACTTGAGCAATGGGTGGGAAGAGGCAGCTGGTTCTCCAGTGTTCTGCAAGGTTGGCTGAGGGGTCTTACATGCTTCTTTGAGCCTGGGGGGCCTTGCTTGTATGCCAGGCTGTGCTCTGATAGATGCTGCCTTTTTTTTTTTTTTTTCTCCTCCTCCTCATCTACCAAAGCACTCACAGGGTTCTGTTTCCAAAAGGTTTCTACCTTGACCATTAGAGGTGAAGAGTTTTCAGGTGCAAATGACATTGCTGGAGAAAGCAACATTACTTTCCCCGTCATTCGAATTACAATCTGAAGAGAATGGTTGCTTCAGTTAGCAATCCTAGTTGCAGAGGTTCTACTGTGTTCTCCTGACTTGCCTGGAGGTGTTACACAGGCCGCAGCAAGAAAAAGTCCTTGTATCTTCTTCCTTTCAGCAGAAAAAATAATACTATTCTGATGTGGGTGGAGGGAAAGTGGGTGGTTCTCCTTGGCTGCTTAGGAAATACTGCTTTTATGTAATCATTCCTCACACTGCAGCTACGTGTGGAAAATGAACTTTGGGTGTGGGCATAATATCCTTCCATTAAGAGAATCTGGGAATTTGACTGGCACAGCTATTGTGTGTTTCTGTATTGAGTAAAGGGAAGCCAAACCTGGGATGGAGTTTCTGCATTGTGCTGTCCTAATGGAGCGCTGTAGAAATCAGTGGCCATGCTCATAAAACTGTTGCTCCTCACCAGAAACAGAAACTGCTCTCTCTGGTTTGGGAAGTAATCAAAAAGATACAAAGTCTAGAATTTGGTAGATATTGCAGTTGGTCTTCAGACACTGTGTGTCTCTACCTTCAGAGACTTGTGCATTTTCCTCTTTGCTTCCTTACGCCTGTGGATGCTGTCTTCTTTCTTTGCCCTTTCACCTCTACATCTTCAGCACCTCCACTCCATTGATGCACTCCTGGTTTCCCTGTGAGATCCTTTTCTGTTGAGCTGCCCGCCTAGACATAGTGTTGAGAGGAGAGTGTGCCGCTGCTTGATGCAAACTGTAAGGCTTGCTAGTCTAAAATGTAAAGCTCCGCGGTAACCCCAGATGTACCAGGCACACTAGAAACTGAAGAAAAGTCTCTCACGTTACTGCTAAAAGTTTTATTTTGAGGAAGGCAGAGCATCTCTTTGGACTGATTGAGTTCCAGGGTGCACTCTCAAGTTCCTTGTTTCACTCTCCAAACCAGGTGACTTGCAAAGTTGTCTCATGAGTTGGTGGGCCCCTTGTGAGCAGTCTGCTTGTGAAAGAGATCCCAGTGAGCCAGGGCACGTGGAGTTGAGCATCTCCTGAAATAAAGGGCATACAATGATCCTGAGCAGTTTGCAGTTCTGTGACTTAATGTCACGTATTGATCTGTTGTCCTCCAATGTGGTTTTTGTCCTTAAAAGCTTTAGCCACCACTGAACTGTAACACTGCTTTAAAGTGTTCTAAATTGGGAATTGAGGTTTCTCTCTGTGTGGGCCTTAATTGGGAAATGTAATTTCCAGAAAACCGAACAGAAATCCCTTTGGCCCAGCAGGAGCTCTGGGGAAGCTTCTAAATCCTGAGTGCTACACTCCCAAGTTTATTACTCTGTTTTCTTAGGTCTTGCTGTAGTTTGTGGATTATAAACATAACTTGAAGGTAACAGTGTTCTGTGAAACAAAACCAACCAGCTGTGTATTGTGACAGCAAATATTGGGTGTGAGGAGACTTGATTTTTCAGAAAACTGCTGGTGGGATTAACTTGAGGAAGCCAGACAGGTTCTGAGTATTTTGAAGTGACGTTGCTTTTGCAGAAAGCCACTGTTCAACGCCAGGATGAAAATTACCTTGATGTCTTGCTCACTTTTTGCCTTTCACCTTTTAAAATCAATGGCTTCTATTTTTCTTCACTTTTAATTAAAATACAAATGAATAAAAAAGTTCTTAACTTTTTCAATACTTTATTTTGTCCAGGCAAATAGCAAAACTAAAGATTGCTGATGTCTGTATTGGAAAGTTAAAAACTAATTGAAATGGTTTAATATAATTTTGTACTCTGATAATAAAATAGATGTAAATGACAAGTATTCTTTAGCAGCCTTAATTCAGAGTGAAATATATTTTCCTGAAACATTACTTTTTTTCCTGATCATAATGCCAACCAGCCACGATGGACCTGGGAAAAATACTACTGCTGGCAGAGAAGTCCAGAGAAGGACTGGTTTTGATTTGCCTGGCTCCTAATGATGTCTGGTATTGCTGCTTCGGGAGTGTTTTTTCATTAAATGTTTCCTGCAGCTTAGTAAAATGTCACAGTTGAGCTTTTACTTCAGATAATGTGCAGCATGAAACCTTAGGATTGTCTGTCTTCTCTCCATCATGAGTTAGTGAAAGAGGGAGGCAGGAGAAAGATGTCCTTCCTCATATTACTTAGTTCTTTGAGTGGAAATTGGAGAGCTGGCATTGTCTTGTGAAATAGTACAGTCAAAACAAATTCAGCAAAGCAAAATATTCTCCTTGAATCATGTCAAAGGGGACTTTAAAAATAATGCTTTCATTTGGAAGCTTTTCTACATTATAACACAAGAAGAATAATAAAGATATAAACATAAAGCAGATAGTCCAGCCCTTCCCCAGTTGGATCAGCACGCCTAATTCGTCCTCTGTTTGCAGAGAGTTTCAAAGCTTATTTTAGTCATTTTACCTCTTCTCTATCTTTGGTTAAGTCCTCTTAACCGCTGCTGTTCTCACACAAGTTAGTTGGCATTAGGAGCCCCTGTGACAAAGTGAGCTGATTAAGGACACTGTGCCATTGTCAGTGGCAGGTGTTTTTCTGGTGCTAGAGACACTGTAGCTCCTCAGTAGCGTGAAAATTTGGAGAATGAAAATGAAGAGGGGCTAACTGTGGTGTATCTGACCCTAAGATTGGTCTCTGGCTTGGAGTATTGAGATGCCTCAGTAAAGATCCCATCGTAAATGGAGACATCTGATTATTGTATCTCCCAAATGACCCAGCTTGTATCTGGTACTATGTGGGTGTAGATGTTGGCTGTGAATCTGTTTGATTTACTGGGAACTGACTACTTGTGTGCTTTCTCCCCTCTTCAACCTAGCCTTTATTTCTGCTGAGGTTATTTGTTTGTTTTTCAGATGAGACCCTTTTTGCTCTTCCTGCTACATCTGCGCCTCTGATGCACTCCTCTGCAGGCAAGTTCTTTCTGCTCACCTTTGTCTGAATACATCCTGCATTTCTGATCTGATCTCATTAACCCTTTCCAATTAGCCTGCCTTTACTAAAAGTCAGCATGGGTCCAAGAATAGCCTCCATCGCTTTTTTCAGTTTTGACTTTTCACTTGATCTGTTCAATATTTTAATACCCATTCATTTCTTTATGTGATAAACTGTTTTATAAACATGTCACAGCCATCTGTGAATTCTTGGACCCTTGATGGAGGAGAGAAGTTGATACTATTAACAGGTTAACACATTGAAGCTTAGTAGCTTTACTGATTAAGCAGAAAGATTTAATCCATAGTACTTTCTGCAGTATTTTATGTAAGTAAAATTTGTACCCGTAGTATTTGCTTAGTGTCTTTTGTTAGCTACACTGTCCACCAAATTACAATTTAAAAAACAAAGTCCAAAAAGACTTCTTACTGGCACACGTGTTTGTGCATATGTTTCTATGCAGGCACACACACATCCCGTCCGTCTGACCTTACCACCCCACCCTCCCTCTCTCCCTTTGTTAATATTGCCTGCTGTACTTGGATGCTCTGTACTTGTCTGGCATCTTCGGCTTTACTGTGATCTTTGTGCTGCATAAAGTTTGTTGCTTCTCTAGCCCCTTGCCTACTTCTCTGCTAGCAGAGGTGCAATAAAATAGCATACTTTAACTGATGCTTTGTTTTAATGGCTAATCGTATTTGCGATAGAACTTGAAGAGCCTGTTAATAACTAACATCGTGTGAACCTGTCATGAAAGTTTGCATTGACTTTAAGAGCACTTGCATTCTCTAACTTTCCTTTCTGTCCACGGTCACAGCCAAAGTTATGGACTTGCAGGAGCAGCCAGGTAGCACTAAGTCGCTTGGTCAAGAGGATTTTACTGCAGTCCCGCTTGATACTGCTCCTTCTCTTCCCTCCTTCTCTTCTATCTCAGCTGGTCCCTTTAAAGAGCACACAGCCTTTGATACACTCTCAGATGGATTACCTGCAAGAGGCATTTACAAAGAAAATACAAGTGAGGTTTATAAAGAACCTATGGAACGTGCAAGAAATCCATTTCTTGCAGAGGGAAATGAAAAAGACGTTTCAGAAATTAAATACTCAGAACCCCCATTTACTAAAGCAGAGGTAGCCATTTTATCTCAAGCTAAAGAAGAAACACAGCTAGAGGGCCCTAAAGAATTACCTAATCTGGAGAAAATGCCTGCAGAGCAGCTGAAGATCTCTCCAGAAACGCCTCAAGATTTATTTAACAAAAATGAGGAAGATCTCTTTTATAACAAAGACAAATACAGAGGTGGTGATCATGGTGAAAAAGGGGCATTGAAAGAAGACCCTCTTAGGAGGGAAGAGTATGCAGACTTCAAACCATTTGAGCCCATATGGGAAGTTAAAGGTGCTAGTCATGGACTAAGCGGTGTGAGAGAGGATGTTAAAAGTAAGACAGATGCCAAGCTAGAAAGCAGTTTAGAAGAGAAATATGGGGTAGATAAGCTGAATGTGCAGAAAGATTACGAAAGAGAGAGTGAAGGCAGCACTGAAGATCGCTCTTTCCCAAGTACCCCGGAAGCTGTAAAAGAACCGCCGCAGACTTACATCACTTGTACTAAATTTGAATCCTCTCTAAGTCCCGATGGTAACAAAGTCAAATCTCTTTCTCCGCTAGAGGAAGGCACTTCAGAAAATAGAACCGATGACGAGAAAAAAATAGCAGAAATGAAAGCTCAGATGAGCACGGAACAAGGTGATTTTAGCACTGGAGCAGTTGGCAAGCAGGAAGGCCAGGAAGCTGACTCTGCTAAACCAGAGAGTGTATCCCCAGTGCCATCTGACACTACAGCGAGTATGCCTGAAGGTCTTACTCCCGATCTAGTACAAGAAGCGTATGAAAGTGAAATGCACGATGCGGCATGTACAAAACTGGCTTACGAAACAAAGATTGATTTAGTTCAAACCTCTGAGTCAGTACAAGAGACTCTGAAGCCCGTAGCACAAATCTGTCCTTCCTTTGAAGAGGCGGAAGCTGCTCCATCGCCAATATTGCCCGATATTGTTATGGAAGCCCCACTGAGCACTGGGACTGCTGGTACGGAAGCATCTGCTGCACAGCTCGAAGCTTCCCCGTTAGAAACATTTATTCCTACTGCAAATTATGAGAATGTAAAAGAAGAGACTGACAAACCTCCCTTATACCAAGAGGCAGTGAACGTAGCACTGACACAAGCGCAGGAAGCAAAAGAGGTGTTAGTGTTTAAAAAACCCGATCACGAGGCTAGCACCAGTCCTGAAGATATAGAGACTCCATATATATCTATTGCATGTGACTTAATTAAGGGAACAAAGGTCTCTGGTGAATCTGCTTCTCCATCCTTTAAAGATTATTCCAAGACACCAATAACAGAATGCATTTCTCAGGATGTGCCTGTACACAAGGAACTTGCTGAAAAACTGTCTCCGCAGTTTGGAAAATCTGACTTGTTTAATAGCCAGGCGATATCTGACTTTACTGAGAAAGTGAGTGAAGATCCATCTCTCATCTCAAAAAGTAAATCAACTGAGAATATTGTAACTGATGAAGAAGATGAGGAACAACTGGCGGATCCAGTGGCTGTCGCAGGCAAGCCTTATCTGGAGTCTTTCCAGCCCGAACTGGACTCTTCCAAAACTGTTGCTGCTCTGCCATCTGAGCCAACACCTACAAAAATAGCCAAGGCAGAGAAGATTCCTCTTCAGATGGAAGAATTGAATGTTACGGCTTATTCAGCTGATGTTGCTACGGAACCAAAACCAGGAGACAACAAAGATCTCTCACCCCTGGAGTCTTCCCCAGTCCTAGTAGAAGACGACTTTGTGATGTTAGCACATCCTAAAACTGCTACTGAGTTTGTAGCAGAAGCTACTGACAGAGAAGTAATGTACAAAGATGAAAGTGAAGATTTTGGTAAGGTGATCAAAGGTGAGAAGAGGCAGTTGCCTTGCCCAGAGCTACCCTGTGATCTGTCTGTAAAGAATGTAGAAGCACAAGCTGAGGAAGATACTAATGTCTTAAAAAAGTCATCAGAGGCTGTGGACAGAGATATGCCTGAAGTATCCATGATGGCCTTACCAGCCACAGATACCTCACCTTTATCTGCTGAAAAAGAGGCAGTCAGTGTAGTAAAACCAGAAGCTTTTGAGAAGAAAACTGAGCAAGAAGCTGCTTCTGTTAAAGAAAAGAAAAAACCTACTGCTGTATTTTCAGCAAAGCTGAATAAATCTTCAGGTAATCTGTGTACTCTGTCTTGCAGTTCACTAATCTGCATAATTCTTTAGCTAAACTTAAGCATGTCGTGACTTAGTCTCTTTAAGTCACTTCCTATAAGCTTCTCTATGTAGGCTGAGGGTAACAGAAAATGATAGTGTTTGCACTTGCCTTTTTCATGTTCTGATTGCTTTAGTACTTTCTTTTCTGTTTATCAAGGATGGACTCACTGTCTTCAGTTTTCTCCTTCAGTGATCTGTTGGTACAGAAATGAGTCTCACTACTCTCTGCAAGCTCTTCTGTGCTTGTCTGCAGGCTGGGCATTGGGTGGCCTTCCAAACTTGCTCTTCTGATGTAGTAGCGAGCCAAGGATGGGATTTCAGTGTGCTGTGTGTACCTGGTTTGAAGCGGTATTTCTTTGCATACACAGCTCAGACAGACTGAAACCTGGGACAATGCCCTTGCTGCTGCTATATGTATCTGGAATCTGGAAAAGAACCTGCACATCTCCACTCTACTGCTGACTTGCAGCTTGCATTAGATCCAAAACAAATAGTGCACATGAGGGAGTTTAGTATTCAGGTTGCTAGGAAAGTGGCCATTAAAGCCCTTGAGTATTCTGCAAACATTAACACTGGCTTCTACACAGCACAGATCCTAATCTCCATTTTTCTTTTCGGGTGGGGCTTGCACTTCAGTGTAGTTAGTTTTTCTTCAGATAATGTGTAGACCAAGAAAGGGTAAGACCATTGTTGTGTTCTGTTTCCTCAACTGAATACCTCATGGAGTTCCAGCTCTTTTTAGACTAGGGGAGGACTTTGCTTTTTGATGTTGCAGCGCTCTGCTGCTATTGAAGTCTTGCACCAGAAGCATTCCTTTTAAAACCCAGCTACGTCAGAAAGCACAACGACTTTTGTAAATGTCAAACCAATATTTGGTTTTCTTCAGCAGTAGTGTATGTATACAGTAGCTGTATGAACTGTTGTTCATGAAATACTACATTCCTAATGTATGTCTTCTACATCAAATGTGCAAAAGGGAGTGACAGGTGTACGTTGAGGGGAATTTGAAACAGGGCTTGGAAAACCAGGTAGAAGATACAGGCTTTTATGTTTAACTTTGCATGACAGTTGCCATTCCTCCTGTCTCACCTCTTCTATACATACAGATAGGCAGAAAGGAGGGAATTTCCCTTTTCCCTTGTGATGAAAATTCAGTGATACCTGCACTGTTAAAAAACGGTGATTGTGTTCTGTGAAGACTTCTCTTTGGGTGCTCAGACTTCCAGCATATAGTACTGTCTAGAGAACAGCTGCTGTGTCTTATCCTTTACATCAAGGAGTTAATTCTTTAGAGATCAGATCACCTAAAAAAAAAAAAAAAGAAAAAAATACACTTCATATACTAGCTTCTTTTTTGTTAGTTCTTTTAACAGGAAGCCTTTTCAGGAGTATCTTTAATCATTGTGTGGATATAGCAGACTGGGAGTGGCAAATTACTGCCTCGGGAAGAAAGACTCTTTACTTTGGGTCTGACAAGGACACAGCTGCTGCTCTTTTGTGTATGGGAAGCTGCTGGAGAAGCTGCACGTAAAACCATTTGCCATAGCAGGAGAGGAAATAATTGAGCAGTGTTTTCATTTTTCCACCTCATGGCACCATACTGGGATGGGGCATGCATCTGTCCAGCATTGGCTTTAGCTGGGGGCTGGATTTGGGTGTGTGGGGAAACATGAAGAGCTGTCCACAGTCTTTCTGTCAGTGTTTACTTCTTGATATGCTGTGTTGTTTGGGAAGAAAAAAAATATTATTTTGCTTTACTGTGAAAGAACACTTAAAAACATAGTCCATTCTTTCTAGTTGCTCCGCCTCCCCCTCCATGATCTCAGCTGTTTATGTTTTTGATCACTTCTGTGGCATTAGACAATACAGAACGACTTCTGAGACCTGCTCAAAGTCTAATGACAAGCCATAAACAAAATCAGTTGTCTGCTTTTAATACCACATTCTGCAAGCACAATTTCAAAGTATCATCAAAGAACTAATGCATACACGTGTCTTCCACACTTGCACCAAGAGGAATAATTTATCACAATGCCAAGAACTGGATCTGTCCATGTTTTTCACCTTCTGAGTCTGCCTTCCTTGTGAGGGGTTTGTTTCTTTTACTGTCTTCCCATCAGTGGAGCTGAAGTAGACTTTATTGTGCCTGAAGACTTCTGGAAATCAGTTGGTGTGATTAACATTTTGACAAGCATCAATGGTACAATCTGAACTGCCTTACTGGTGCACTTGAATGAAGGCTCTTGAATTCTTATTTAACAGTGCTGTTTTTTAAAAGCTAACCTCAATGCCACCATGCCTGTGTGTACCTGGAAGTGTAACTTTTAACAGTCCCCGTGAACTGCAGGGAGCTAAAAGGAACTCTGAAAGGGTTACAGGTTTTTTAAAAACACCACCACTCCAGTAAAGCTTTCAAAAGCCTCTGGGGTAGAAAGATGTTTATTTGCTTGACAGACCTTTGGGTAACCTGTTTTGTAATATCAGACCTACTTCATAGCTGTGGAGATTGAAAAACCAAAACACCCCACACCAAATAGTTGACTATAGAGAAACCCTTCTCTTTCCAAGAAACTTCTGTCTCCTTGCAACCCCAGCAATTCCAGCTGTCTTGGATAGTGATCCCCTTTATTTCTTTCTTTTTTTCCCTTTCTCAGCCTATGCTGCATTTAGCTTCCTAAGCAGTTAACCCTGCTGCTTCACTGTCGTGCTTACCGGCCTTCAAAATAAACGTTTTGCATCCCCACACAAATACTACTCATTAAAAGGGAACTTCAGAGAGGCTGCTTCCCGAGGGGGGTGGTGATGCTGCCGCCGCCCTTTAGTACAGCCGGGGATGCTCCGGCTTGTGCAGGGGGGCGGGTGTGCGTGTGGATGCGGTTTGAAGGCGCGCTCCTAAGAGAGAGTTCTGATGCCACCTACTGTTAGAAATCAACGCGCTGCATCCCGGGTCTTGAGGGACTCAACTCAATATTCTGGAACGTTGAAAACTAAATACACCTATTCCATATCTTAGCCCTTCTGTTTTACAGACCTTCTTCACTGATAACCCTCTATTTACATTTTGATAGAGATCGTCACAAAAAACCTAGAAAACTATGCTTTCCGTAAACCTATTGATCAGTGGCATGTGGAGGATTTTGTATCATCAAATTACAAATTCAAAGTATGTTATGGAATCCCCCAAAAACCTAAACCTCTGACTGTGACACAAAGTCGTGTACCAAAATGTAACCATGTTGGCAGTTTAAATCTCTCAGTATATTGAGAATATTTGGTAACGGCATTGAGATCTTTACTCTCAAGGCAGCCAGTTTCACAGGACACCCTTGTTTCATGGGTTTGAAGATCAGACTCTGTAGGCATTTACTTTGCATTCAGTCTGATGCATTTACGGATCTCTTGTTTGTATATATGCTCCGGGGCACTCTGTAGTTGAAATGTAGCTGATTACTAATACCTTCCATTTCCTGGAGTTTCTGGAGGGGGCAAATTCAAAGGTGAAGTCCAAGTGGGAAATGTGCTTTGAGAGGGGAGCTAATGATGAAGCTTTTCTCATTGCCCCTGAATCATGGGGGCTGAAATAAAATACTTCCCCTGATTCTGTAGAAGCAACTTGAGGCTAAGAAAGAAACTAGAAATTCTGCCTGTTACACCAGCACTGTACCTATTTGGTTAATTTCTGTGAGTTTCCCTATTTGTAGTTAGTTAAATAGAGCCGTTCAGCAGATAGGAAGCGTTTGCATTGAGCTGGTTTGTTGTTTTTCACTGGGGGAAAAATACCTTGGGGTGCCTCTGGAGTTTCTTTTGGGAGCATATTATTTGTAAAATATCATTTGGTTCAACATGAAGTCTTGATTTAATTTCATCTGGTTGTAATTCATGTCTTTTGTGCTACCAGGTAAATAATAATAAATGGAGACTTCTATTCCAGGATGGAGAATTTGCAGAGGAATAGGAGGATTGAGGAAAAAACCCTCTAATAACATTGTATGAATTTTTTTCTGAAGGAAAGACCTGCCGTGTTTCATTAGAGCTCTCCTGTCACCCCTGTTGAGAGGCAAAGGCTGTTATAGTTAAGGCCAGGGTAAGGCCTTTGGGAAGTTACTTGCAGAGTGGCAGGATTATGGAGAAAATGGAGCGTTTGGGGTAAGTTATCAGCTTTCCCAGAAGCGGCAGTCGGCACCCAGCATCAAATGAGGTTACGAGTGTGCGTGTTATTGGGTAGCCATGCACAGTGCTCTCCTGTGGGAAGTCAGGAATGCTATTCAGTGCAAAAGTGCTGCTGTCAGTCTTGTAAGTAGCCTGGTAGTTGGTTAGTTTATGTTTAAATGCTGGTGTAGAAACAGGCGTGAAGTTTCTCTAATGAAACAGTAAAGCTTCTACAGAAGTTTGCCGACAGTGCTGGTACTCACTTTATATGTAGAATAAGGTGAAGCGGATGTATCTTGCCTGAAATGAGAGATGCAAGCACGTGGGGATATAGATGTCATTTTAGGTATTGTTTGCCTGGAGTGATAAGGGCTACTTGAAGATCTGGAGAGCAGGGAGAAACTGCTGTGGAGGGAGGTAGTAGCTCCTTGAGATGGGAGTATAGGGACTGGTAACTGCCTATTTCTCTGTATTTTGAACTGCCTGTGTGGCTGCAACAAAATCTCTTGTTTGGGAACGTGTTGCTGAAATGTACTAGTTTTAAGTATGTAATATAAAGAATACGAAGAAGAAATGAAGAGGCTTTCATTGTGTATCTTTAGAAATTTGACAGTGGAAAAGAACTTCCTGAAAGCATCCGGTTTCTAATTTAGAGACAATGCAGTCATCCCAGCAAGTGAGAAGGGGGGGACAACCACAGATTTTGGTGGTTTCTACTTGATCTTAAAAATTTCAGCTCAAAGACAGAAGCAGATTTTCAGACACGTTTTGTACTTTTTTGGTATAGTGCAACTTCTCAAATTTTTTTGCACTGTGGTGTTTGAATATGTACTTCCCACAGCCCTCCTATGATACGTGGTTTGATTTACCTATTGAAATAGCGAGTGAAATGCACATCTTTATGTAAGTTAAAAATATACATAACTGTTCTTGCTGTCAAAGGAGGCCTTAACAGCAATAAACAGGACTTCGTGGTAATCGGCATGTAAGTGCCTATTCCAATGAACAGTAGAACTATCTATTTAAGGACCGAATCAGGATCTCCATCCCAACTGTTCTGTGGTGGCTTTGTGGAAATGTGTGAATGCTCTTTTCTAGTGCTTTAGAAAATGGTGCATTAAATTTTTAAGAAACTTTGGATGACTGCTGGGGAGTTTTTAACATTTTATTGTCAGCCCCATATCTTAAGAAGAGACTCCAAACTAGAATAGTCTTTTTTCACAGCTCTTCTCTTTTAGATTTTGAGTTTCCAGCTTATGCTTGTCTCATGTCCCTACAATACTTTTTGCATGTTACTTTCTGTGTTAGTGTCAATTTTCAGGTTCGTGTTTTGTGTAAACAAAGGGGACATTTAATTGTGGCATCTACAGCTTACAACATAGGATGCTGATGTCAAATGAAAAAAAGGAAGGCGTTCGGTTATAGGAATCGGGTGGAGGGCTAGGTAACTGTTCTTCGCGAGCCTCTGCCGAGATGAATAAATATGGCTGAGCGGTTCAGAAGGCCTAAAGATACCGGCAGAAAGCCTTCTCGTGTTTCTTCTCCGTGAGCCTCGTGCCTTTGTTGCGGGCACAGCGAGGGTCCCGTTGTCCCCCGAGCCTGGCCGCACCGGCCCCTCCCGGCGCGCTGCCGGCCTTCCCAGCCCGCTGGTGCCGCTCCGCGGGGCGAATCCCTCTCCCTCGGTGCCGGCGATTTCCTTCTCTGCCTGGACGGCTCTTGGGTGCCGTTGGCGAGCAGGAGAAGGAAATGGCCGCGGCCACCGCTCGGGGCTGGGTTGCNCCCGCCTGCAGCACCCGTGCAGCCGCAGCGGCAGCTCTGCAGACGCTGCTGGGGAAGCCCATGTTTCCCGTCCTGGGCTGTAGATTTCTTCTCTTGCAGCTCTCCTCTGGGTATGCATAATTGATAATCACAGCTGGAGGGTAGATCGTTTGTGGAGAGATGGACAGTCAGCCGAGCAGTTGGAAGGATAAGGGTATTTGTTCTTTCACCTTTTTCTCCTTTTCTTTTTTTTTTAATATTTAAAGCTAAAGATGCTGCGGGTTGTTTTTAGCGAATGGTGTTTGTGGCGTGTGTTTGATTGTGAAATGTATCCGGAGATGCAAGGTCTGTTTTTACTGTGGGCAAAATTGTGAAAGCTGTAGATTAAAATGCGTAAATATGAGCAGCGCAGAAGAATAAATTATTTATGTAGGTGAAATAGCTTGTGTGACGCTGCAGATCTTTTTCGATCCTACAGAGCATATTTTGTTTTGCTTTTCATTGCGCAAATACCAGCATAGTCCAAATTCAGTTGCTGTTTCTTTGCAATTCCTAGATTATTAATAATCTTAGCAATACTGACCGTGAACTTGAAAGAATGTATTGTCTGCAGTTCGTGTAGTTTAATATTAATTTTATGAGAAGAAATGGCATGCAGACTACAGCAGGGTGGTGGTTTGTGTTTTCTGTTTGGCATAGCGGGTTTGAAATCTCCTTTTAATCACATTGGCTTTGGATTTTTCATAATTCTGTTGGATTCTAGGTAAAACTGTGTCTGATTTTTCAGAATTTGCAGCTATGATAGCAAATTGTTTTAGGCAAAGAAGTAGTTAACCTTAAATTAGTGTGGTTCTGACCTTTGTTCCTGCAACCACCAATGGGAGATCGACAGTGTAAATCTCTGTGGATCATTATATTAGTGCTCAGTGTGTAAGAGTTTAAGCCTTATTTGAATACCTAATCTTCAAACTTTATCAACAAGACAAGCTTTGAAAAATTTTAATCATCGCTGGATACTTAAATATCCTCTTAAAGGGCCCTATCATGCTTGTACTTGTGAAGTTTTCCTTCTTTTTTTTTTCTATAACTGTTGTTCAAAATCGATGTTTTTTTCCACTTGAAGAAAATTGCCAGCTAAGATCTGTAGAATGCTCTATCAGGACCTAAATAGGTGGCAGAAAAAGCCCTGCAGGGGAAAAAACTTTGGCCCTGCAAAACAAGTTTCTGAAAGTTCTGATCCTTCATTAAAGGGCTGTAAAATATTAGGGAAAAATGTTCTGCAGTGTTTAGTAATATGCTCTTGATGAGTAAGTAGCTTAAATGTTCATCACTCCACATATCAGGCTTGAAATTCTTGGGGTTAAAAACAAAAGAGAAAAAAAAAAGGAAGAAAGGGTGAAGTCAGGTTTTTGTAAAATTGAAATGCCTTTGGGTATTCAGGCCCAATTTTCAGGTTTTCTTTTACAGCCTGCCAAGCAGGGTTGGTTGGTGGTGCTCCGTCCCTCACTGCAACCAAAAGCGGACATTTCGGGGCGTAGAATTGGAGGCCTTGAGTCTGTGCGCTTGGCTTCTTTGCAGCGTGTAGACCCTGCTAACTGTCATCAAATGAACAAAGCAAACCTGAACCCGTCCTACTGCTTGTAGGAATATTAGAACTGTGTATTTGTGCTGATTATCACTGCTTCCTGTGGTGGTTTGCATTCCTTCCACCCCCACCCCCCCCTTTTTGTTTTTGCATGGTGGCATCCCCTCAGGTGGAGGACGCTGCTTTGCTTGGTGCCTGTTTCTCTTTCCAATGAAGTCCCTACTGCCTTGAGGTTTAATTCTAATTTCACTTGTAGCGATAAGGTCTCAAAGAAAATGGAAGCAGAGCAAGACGGTGGTTTTATAGGGAAGCAGAAGAGTCTGGTTCCTCTCCTTTTGCATCTGTTCTGGAAGCCTGGTCTAGTGTGATTTCTGATAGTACTTGTTTATAATAAGAGGAAGATGCCTTGTTTCGTGTGTTCTTCCTTTGCTAGGTCAGGCTCCAGTGGCATGGAAAATGGTGGGTAAAGTTCAGGGACTGATGACACTATTCATCTTGCCCCAAAATAAATACAGAAGCAAATATTGCAACATGCTTCTTTCCATGCTAAGAAAATAACCTTTAAAAAAAAAAAAAAAATCTGGAGAAAGGCCCTAAGTATGGTTGATAGACTTCCCAGCTAGAACAGTAATTGTAATTCATACAATCCTAAACTTAAGCTTTGGTATATGTGTCTCTTGTGCTACAGGAGGAACCAGTGTAGTGGAAGTGGTATAACCTGTGGTATTGATCTGTACCTGTGGTATCGATCATCTAGATAGGTAGGGTGAAATCAGTTTACCCTGGGGATGGCATGACTTTTATTTTTAGCACTTTTAAAGACAGGCCCCTGTGGAGTAATTGGTACTAAAATGTAAGGCTTGTTTCTTTATTTTTTAATTATTTCAATGAATTGTCAGGTTTTAGTGTCTGATTAATGTAATGGTAGAATGAACGGCACTGTTACACTCTGAGGCTATTCCAGGATTATTTTTTCTTTTATTAATGTGCTGAAAGTCTACCTGAATTTTGGTTAAGATGAGTTAAATTGTGGGAAGGGTTGCATAGACTTAAGCAACCTGTGAGCCGTGAGTTTTTTTAATTTTTTATGTGAGTTGTCAGGGCTTTGGCATGGTTTCTCCATTATGCACACATGCATGGGAATTTCATTAAAATAAAAATTGAAGAAAAACACTGCTTTGGCTCCTTAATAACTATAAGATAGTATTTGCATTTTAGGGGAACAGTGTGTTAGGGTCAGACTTCGTTTTCTAGTATGTACTTATGACATCTGTGATCCTTTTCCTTGCTAGGCACTGTGGGGCAGATGTGCCAAGTCTGCAATGCAAACGATGCAGGCTTGTTTTCTGACCTTTGGGATCCAGTTAGGCAGGGCTGCCAGTCCTACTGGACGTGCCACTCCTTTGTAACCTCTGTCCCCAGAACAGGGAAAGCTCTGTTGATTGAAGTCAGCTCCACGTGCTTGGCACCACGTGTGGTCGTACTGTAACCACCCAGTTTCACCAGCCTGGGGTTGTTCTGTTGTTACTGACTTGCAGCAAGGCAGCCAAGGACCAAACAGGCTTCCAACACGTCTGATCAGGGTAAAAGGAGGTTTGAATTTTGTCGCCCAGTCTGTGACCGCTCCTGCTGAGGATGTCCACCCTGATTTTAAATGGTCATTCTGATGCGGGAAATCTTGAAAATGTGAAGTCCCAGTGTACTAATAGTATTTATGCTTGGCAGTCTTTGCTCACTTGATGGGATGGTGGCTTCTCTTTGAGGTTGGTCCATCTCCAGCTGGGGCTGCCCCACACCAGATGTGACGTGAAAGTGACACCGCTGGATTGAACCTGCCTGTGTGATACTCTGGATAAAGACCAGTGGAAGCCCTGGCAATCACTTTCATGTGTAAATACAAAGTTTATTTAGTGTGGCTGTGAAATGACTCTCTGAAGAGAAATTAACAGCAGTTTGCCTGTTCGTGGCAATGTGCTGGGTTTTGCTGATTAATTTTCTTCATAGCCTGTGTGGTGCTATGTGTCACTATGCCCTTCAGATGCATTTGAAAGCTGCTCATTCTTAACACTTCTATTACGTTTCTGTGTTAGTACAACGCTGGCCGTTCTTAAATTGATCCAGAAAAGGCTCTTAGTTGTGCTTCTAGGCTATTTTTGCCGTTATAAAGAATTTCTGCTTACCTTTCAGATCACAGAAAGGTTCCAGTGTCACGGCCACTGTTCACCCTGCGTTTGTAAAGCGTATACTGTTTGCATTTTTTTAACCTTCCTTCTCCTTTTAGACAAGCAGCCTTTCTTTGGCGCTGAAAACCCCTTGTTTTGTTTTGTTTGGCGTGCTGCAGAGAGAGCGAGCAGTTGTTCATTGTGAAGATGAAGCTCTCGCTCCGCAGCTGCGTTCCACGGCCTTAGCGCAGGGGCAGCCATTGGCAGGGGCCAGCGCGCTTGCTTGCTCGCTCGCTGGCTTTCTTCCTTTCTCTCGGCTGGCTGGCGGCGAGGCGAGGCGGCAGTTGCGTCTATCTGCGGGCCGACCTCCGAATGCCCTCGCAGGAAGTGAAAAGGCTCGGGGTAGTCAGCTGTGCGAGGTCTGGGTGCAGGCAGGCACGCGCAAGATGGATGCCAAAATGGGTTAGTCCCTTTTTCTTGGTTTTCTTTGCTAGGTGGGAGTTGAACTCGCTTGTAGAGCTCGAGGCTTTTAATTTCTCTTTCTGAAAAAAGAGAGGGTCGGTTCAGGGTTGGTGTTGGTTTTTTTTTTAAAGGAATATCGGGTTAAATGTGTTCAGCCACTTGTTTTTGTCAACAGTATGAGCCGTTCAGTTTGAAGTAAAACATCCGTGAAAGAAAGAAAAGGCTTTTAAAAAAAATACAGCGATAAACCTATCGCAGCATTTGCTTTAAAAGCAAAATGTAATTGGATGAGTTGTGCATGTAAGGCACGGATGCTAGCAGGACTATTTTTAGACGTGCCAAGTGACAGTTCGTGCTTACCAAATGTAGGCAGCTGTTCTTGCTTTAGAATAGGCCTGGAATACTTGCATTAAATGTGTGAGATTAGAGTTAATTTTGTATAAAATAAAGCTTAAAGCCGTTTCCATGGGGAGAGGTACTGCCTGACAGGGTTGTTCCTGAGAACTGGTTGGGAGTTTTGTTTCTCTGGGGTTTTTTATCTGCTGTGAATATCCTGTGTGTCAGTTAAAGCCAGAAAGCTGCTGCTCCTAGTAATGCTTTGGATCTTACTTGAGAAAGAAATACAAATACCTGTTCCTGATCAATTGGAGACTATAAATCAATTTCCTCATATATCCTCTTGAACTGAAATTTAAAAATCAGCTTTTCAGGGACTTTTAAGACTGAATTCTCTTTGAGGAATTGACAATGAAACCAGATACGTATGTCATTAAGCTGTGGCTCGTTTGGTAGTTCTCCAAATGGAGTGGAGGCAGAGTGAGGAAAACATGCTTCGGGTGCGGTTTAACTCCGGTCTGGGAGGGCTCTGAGCTTAGGGATTTTTCTTATCGATAGCTGAGAACAAAAGCCTCGAAGATGGGTCACTAGGGACCAGTTGGTGTTTGTGGTGTGCTCCAGTTCCAGCCATTTACCTTTGTTTCTCACGTTTGCAAACTGTCCTACAGATCAATGACTGTCTTTACCTTATAACTGGGTTTGGGTATAATGCCTTACTGCTTGTTAGAAGTGATTTCCTACCAATCAATCAGAACAAGTGGAGAGGCTGTAAAACTGTTACAGAGAAGAGAGGATCTCGCTTACAGAACTCAAGCTGTCTGCAACGGAGAGGAGTAGGGCTCATACTTAGTGTGTCACACGATCTGGGAGCAGCACCCGAACTTGAATGTATGGACGCTCAAATTGCAGCATTTAAAAATAAATATCGTTTCTGTCTTTGAAGCAGATACTCAGAAAGAAATTAGCTTTTTCAAAGATTCCTTAAGCGTTTTAGGAGCTCCAAATCCACCAACTTTTAACATTTTTTGGCAAGACTGGTTTTGAAAATCTCACCCAAATGCTGCAGATACTTGCAGCTCAGTTTAAGTTTACAACGATTTTTAGGTCAAGCTCACAATTTCCTTGTAAGATCCTTTTAAACGCTAGACTTCCTTAACATAAGGTGTACAGAGATGCTAACAAACACTTTTGTGATCAGAAGCAAAGCCAGAGGAACCAAAGAGAATGTTGTTAAATTTAGGGATTACAGCCCATACAAAAGGAATTCTACCATGACTTGATTTTTTTTTTTGGTTTGTTTGATTTTTACAAATATTAAATAGAAGTTGTCTCGCCTAGAGCTTAATTTGTTTGATAGGGAAAATGAAGCGCGACTTTGTACCATGAAGAGACCCAGCAGAATAACAGGTCAGCAGGCTGCACGGGTAGGTTGGGCTGCAATTTAACAAGGTCTTTAGATGGGTGCTGTTCGGAGAGCAGGAGTGTCACCTCCTACAGTTAGCTGCTCTATCTCTCACCCCATATGTTGGTGGAGTCACATGGTGAACCACAACCAGAATCTGATCTGGCTGGCTCTTTAGTTTTCATTTTATTTTCGGTCTTTTTTTGGTGCAGTAATTGTTAGGGGTATACAGAAACCCAGGTGGGTTCTGTGTGTGAGCACACAGAGGAAAGGAGTAGGGGCTGAGGGGTGAGACAGTTTCTTTCCACAGCAGTTTTGGCCTGTAATAAATTGAAGGTATTCATGCAACTGTAACTTAGTTCTATCCGTAGCAATTTGGGAAATTTCTACTGAATCACAAATTAAATATTTGCACAAAACATTTTGCATTATGAAAATGGCAGCTTTGAGTTTCTGACTAGGTTTCTTATCATTCCAGCACCTGCTGCTTAGTACAGTTTCTGTGTGGAAATAATTAGGAAAGGACTTCAGCTTCTGGAACACTGTGAAATTGCACCATAGCCCCAGTGGTATTTTCTCCTTCTACCTGCAAAGGGACTATGCGGAGTTTTCCCTGCAGAAGCTATTAAGAAATTAATGTTGGTGCATTACCTCATTTTCATCCTGTAGGAATAATAATAAAATTTTAGCCTTTAAATTTCTTTTATGGTCACTCCCAGTAAAGAACCTGTTCTGAGTTGTGATAACTTTACAGTTTACTTTGGTGATTTTAGGACAAGATAAGATCACTAAACTTGTGGTGTAATAGTACTAATTTTTCTGTAATTTATCTGGAGTTCTGTATCTAATACATTTATTGCTATTAACAAGCAATTTTGATGCAGAAGGGGAATTTATTCTTGCGAGAATCTCCTCAGCTGTGGAAGTAGAAATCATGAAGAGTGAGTTTTATTGCACGTCTTGCCTTGATGTATAAACCTAGACTAGATACCCCTGCCCGGTTCTGTACTGGGCACTGGAGGCTGACATTGGCTAGATTTCATGATTTCAATAAGGTCATGATCCAGATGCCACAGCACCTCAAACCAAACAAATCTGCAGTGGATCTAGGAAGCTGTTTCCTATGACTTGGGCAAGGGCATAGTTTAAGTAGCGTTGCTAAAAATGGCATAATACTGTATTCTCTCATGAAAGTCACTTAAGGAAAAAACAAACTTGGTTTGCAGATTTGGCATTGGGGCACAGTAGATTTAGCCTGGATAGAAATTTCAATGAGATTATTTCCTCTTGATGGCTCAGTCAGTCACCCATAATCAACTCCCATGGGAATGTCTTCAGTCAGAAGGACACAAAATTAACTGTTAACGACTCTTGTGCTGTGCCTTTGCCTGTATTGGACTTGGAAGGATGTAGTGGTGTAGAGATCTATAGGTGTCTCGTTGTTTGTCCTCACAGGGAATCGTAATCAGTCTCTTCAGTGAGTGACCTCCACAAAATGCACAAAAATAAAATGAAACGAAGCACAAACTGCTGTGGTTCTGATGCAGGACACCGAACAGGAGTTGAAGAGATTAATTCTGACATTGCTTAAGGGCAGAATTGTTCTTAAATTTTAGCAATTACATTTGAGGTAATCCTAATAACAATAATCCCAATAATCTGAAGTCCGGTGCAGAATCAGTGCTAAAATAAGCTATTTCTAGCTGTAATTTTAGCTCTGGTTTGACAGTGAGATCGCAAGTTCCATCCTTGATGTCTCTCAGCAGTCAAGCGAATCATGTTTTACTGTTTTCAGGTGGATGCAAAAAGTATCTTGTTCTAATTTCTTACCTTTATTTAAATTCTAGTTGTTGACCTCCTTTACTGGCGAGACATTAAGAAGACAGGAGTGGTGTTTGGTGCCAGCTTGTTCCTGCTGCTTTCATTGACAGTGTTCAGCATCGTGAGCGTGACAGCTTACATTGCCTTGGCCCTGCTTTCTGTGACCATCAGCTTTAGGATATACAAGGGAGTTATCCAGGCCATCCAGAAGTCCGATGAAGGCCACCCGTTTAGGTGAGACTCTTCTTTTAGTTAAGAAAAAGTGTGTTATTTTGGGGAACGTATTGGTGCCGTTAGAAGCTGTAGATGACCTATGATGTAATACGTTGCATAATAATGTAAATAGTCTCTGTACTGAAAAATCTGTTGGCCAGTCCATGGCGGCTACTCTTTCTGTTTTTCTCAGTAGGCACACATAGCATTAAAGAACTTGAGTTGAGCTCTTGGAACAGGAGATTTCCCAGGGAAGGCCATAGTGTCTTAAGTTACATTAAAGAAAAACCTGAATATTTCAGTCTAATGGAGTAATATCTGCATTTTAGAGTGGTATGGTCTTCAGAATGTTACCTAGTTTCAGATGATGTACAAAATTCCAAGAATACCCAGGAGATGCAGCACTTTTAATGCAACATATTTAGCAAAAATCAGAATAAATGTAGCAAGGGATACTTTTACCTTTATGGAACCTTTTTTTTTTTTTTTTAAGTACGCTCTTAAAATGTGTGGTTTAGTATGTAGCAGCATTGCTGTGTTCTCCACATGCAAAACTGCCTTGTCAGCAGCAGAATCCAGGTTTATTGCAGCCTGCCCAGGTCAGAAATCCAGAAACTTGGACTCTGAATTCTAAGACTTGAGGAGTCGAATCCCAGGATTCTTGTAGGCCCTCAAAGAGGACCTCTGAGCTCTTTGCTCTAAGCGATGAGCAGTGGGGCGTGCTGTGTGTGCACTTCCCAGCAGTGTGGGAGTACGGGATCCATGGTGTTTGTCCTTTGCTATGTGTGGAGTATGGTGGAGCCCGTTATTGCAAAGCTGCATCTTACAGGAAGGAAAAACTTCATCATGTGTTAGAGGAATGACAAAGAGGGCGTGTCTCCTGTTCCATACCAGCCCTGTCCCACACTGCTCAGGTTTCCTTCTCACCTTCTATTAATCAATGAAGTACTTCAGTCTCAACTTCCCTTGAACCTATTAAACTTCTACTTGCCCTCCCCTTTATAGTGCTCTCACTAATTTTATGGGGTTTCCAATTATTCTTGTTCATTATGTGTCATGGTTCAGTCACCCAGTGGAAGCCAGTATGTGCTTACAACAACTGTGGGACGAAACTCAGGGAAAAAAAGGGAATATTTGCTTTCAAGCTTTGTTCTGATATTTAAAAAAAAATACATTGGAGCACTTGGCAACAACACACACATTCAACATTCACGTAACATTGGCAACAACATTCACAACAACAAAGCAGTATTAAATACCTATCTTTTGTAAACCTTTTTTTTATTATTTGTTTTTAACCATCAAGGCTTTCTATGGCTCTACTGAGAGTGGATAATTCCCAGGTGAAATCCTGTTTGTCTACCCAGTAGTGTTCTGTCATATCCAAACAGCATTTCCAAGTTTACCAGTTAAGGTCTTTCTTAGCAAGTGAAGCAAAACTTGTTCTGTTTGTGCTCTTTCTGCAGCTTATTTCTAAAAATACCAGTACTTATAAGAAGCTTCCAGATATTCTTGTCCAACGTACCTGGTTGCTTACATTTCACCTCTATAGCTTCAGCTGCAGGAAGAATGTTTTTAGGTGAATTTCGCTTGCTAGTGAAGAGCATGTCCATGGGCTCAATGTAATATTTGATTCAGGTACAGAGTATGTGGCTGAGGAGTTGAGAATGTGTGCCGAGTCAAGCCAAGTGTAGGCAGCAGAGCGTAGCCTTGAAATGGCCGCCATCTGGAGTTACCGTTTAAAGTATTGTGATTTGGTTTGGACTTGTCACAAGGGCATGCTTAGCTTTGCCTTAAATGATGTACATAGAAGCCTCTGCTGTGCCTTTTTTAATTTAAACAAAAAAAATCAAACAAAAACGCCCTGAAGCAGAATTCCCCCTGAAATGAAAGTACAAGTTTAACAGCTGTAGTAGCTGTAACATGAGTGCCCTGTTCCAGAAGGCTCCCTGTTATACCTGAGAATGACACGCCTCCCACATCCCACCAGCCTGTGTCTCATTGTTTTAAATACACGTTTGCTGTGTTAGTGTGCTAGATTACAGCGGAGGCTGAGAAGTAGGAAGAGACTTCCTCGACCAAGCAGTGGTGCTGGTTATGGCTATTGCCCCTCTTGTCTGTTCACACATGTATATGTTCCTCATATGATGAGGTTTTTCTCTTTATAGCATAAAAAGAAGGTATGTTGATGTGTATCTATACAATGTGTTGATACTGTTTGGCAGCTCTCTTACAAGAAAGTTTCATAAGCTCCCCTTTCTTGCAGGGCTTACTTGGAGTCTGATGTAGCTGTGTCTGAAGAGCTTATTCAGAAATACAGTAATGTCGTGCTTGGTCACATTAATGGCACAGTCAAAGAGCTGAGACGTCTCTTCCTAGTTGATGACTTAGTTGATTCTCTGAAGGTAAGTTTGCTTCGGCTGCAGATGCAACAGCCTGGTTTAAATGGGTTCCTTGCTGACCCAGGTTAGCAAAGCCCGCTAGCCCTGCTAAAGATGAATGAACAATAGCATCTTTGGCTCTGTGTAAGTAAATCATGAGGTTTAGTTTGCTTGTTGGAAGCGATAAGCCTTTTTGTTTTACAAGAAGCAGCTTTCTGTTAGCCTCGCTGAGTTGGAAATAAAACACTGCGTGCAGGAATGATGGATAAGTTTATTTGCACTGCATTTTGACAGTATAATAAAAATGAATGGAAAACTGCAATAAGCTAAGGCCACGTGCAGTTCAGCTGCTGCACCTCCTCACTGGTGCTTAACAGCAGAAACCTTTTCAGAAAACAAGGTGCTGCTCCAGTATGGGCATTCAGAATGTGTCGCTAACAGATCTTGTCACTCTTGAAAATTGGTGTTTGGGGCTAGACTGGCACAGTCAGGTTCAGTTTTAGTTTTCTGTTGTTTTGGGTTTTTTTTTGTGTCTGGAGACCAGCAAGTGGTAGTGTACAGTTATTTGCTTTAAACAGTGGGAGCTCTCCTGTCCGCTTTTTTACTGGGAAAGTAGAAGCTTAACCATGCCCTTGCTTCACTAGGAAGGTGGACAGAGGTTTCCATCCTGGGTTTTGGATGGGAATAGCCACTGCTTTTAGTGAGGAGAGTTACTGAAACAGGGTTTGCAAGTTACTCTACCTAAAGTGGGCAATACTGCCTAACAGATAGCTTGAGTATGTCTGAGTAGTGTTTAATAGCATTTATTGAAGGTGACAGAGTAAAACTGACAGTGAAAAATAATAATTAAAAAAAAAATATTTGGCTGAAAACCCTTCACTTCTTTTTCCATGAGAATTACATTCTCTCCTTTCAAGCTAATCTGCTTTCTTCATTTTGCAAACAATTGTTTCCTTTACTGGGTACAACATGTTGTCCATTTCTTTTTCAGTTTGGTTAATCTTCTTGAAATAAAGGTGCATTTATCCTCCAGTAAATCCCTTAGGGCTTTGTGAAACCCTTTGAGTTGTTGTGGGTTGGGAGGAGGGGTTTGTAGTGAAACTTGGAGAAAAAATGGGAAAGCTGTAAAAGGCTTTGTTGTATTTGTGGAATAGAAAATGGAGGCAGATTTAAGGATCTTACGCAGAGTTTCTGGACCCAGTTTCTTGTTATGCTGCAACTTAAACACAAGTGTTGGTGCCAGAAAAATTGCACCTGATGCATACAAGTCTCCTGCAGTGTCTTTCCTGTTTGGAGATGGGAAAGATTATGAGACTGTTGGGTTGTTAGCTGGGGTCTGCTGGTCACGGTAAAGATTCATTTCCTCAGAAGCGAAAGAGGAGATGGAATATTAGCCGGGGTTTTTTTGTAATAATATTCCTACTCCTAAAGGATTGTGCAGTAGAAGATTTTTTTATGAGGTGGCTGTGCATTCTTATTTTCTGGTAATTTTTCCAGACGTGATTGATACTGCTGCCATCATTTTATGGCAAAATGACTTAAATAAGGTCATTCTAGTCTATGCCTTGCCCACGTTTCCACACAGGGGTTGCATTTTGATGGCTAGTTCCCCTCACCCACTGCCCATCTGTCGGGTCTGTAAGGAGCTGTCTCACCTTCACGCTTAAGTGACTGAGTACTTACAATTCATCTCTGCAGCATCTCCAGGCCACAGCCTGTACCTAAAAGAACTCCTGTTCCACAGCTAGAACTGCATTTCGATAACTTAAACAAGGTGTGCAGGAAAGGAAAGGAACGTGCTCTTTGTTTATTGTGTTTTTCAAGGGCATTGAGTTTTAGTGTTCGAAGAAGAGCTATTTCACTTAAGTCATACTTGAATGTAATTAAACACCCCCAGAAAAACTTGTAGTCACAAGATCGCTTGTATTTCTTTAATAATTAAGCGCTTTGTGATCTGTTCCTTCTTCTGAGTTACAAGAATTTCCACACCATTTGTTTAGAGATCACAATCCCTTGCAGTAAAGGAAAAGGGAGCTGTGAACAGCCAGCTGCCGTTTCAGTTAATGCTGTGTTAAAAATCAGGCCTTTCAGAGGAAGTGTGTTAGAAGTAGAAATCATTCCAGTCAGAATGTCTTCAAGGCACTCTAATAGCTTTTAAAATACTATGGTGCATAGGAAAGACATGTTTATTCAGCTGAACTAATTCATTTCCCCTCTCTTCTGACATTTAGAATGTTTTATGTAGGTTAATTAGTCTAATTTATGGTAGTTGAGAGCAACCCTTATATGAAACCAGTGAATGTCAGGACAGTTCACAAGCACGTTACTGATTTTGAAGAGTTTTTGCTTGAGGAGAACCTTAAGATGCTGGAGTCTTATGTGAATATAATGGCCCTGGTTTGAAAAAAAAAAAAAATAAATCTTGGCTCATGTAGTTTAAACATGTTCACTATAGGAAACAGCATGTTTGTGTATAATTAAAGTTACAGAGCTTTAATGTAGAAAATGTCTGCAGGTCAGTTTATTGTGTGTAATAGTTCTGGCTGTGAAACCTGTCTTGTTAAATTTTTTATCTTGTTCATTAAACAATGCCTTAGTCATGGAGGTCTTAAAATGGACTCTAAATATTTACGCAGCACAAGGAGAAGTTCCTCGGAGCTCTTGAGGAGCAGTTCAAGAGGAGCCCTTGCCAGAGAGTGCCAGAAGAACCTGCACTGTGTCCTGGTGCACAGTGCAATGGCAGCTCTTGTGACACTGGGGCACAGTGGCTTAGAATTTGTCACTGCTCAGCTGATGTTTGGAGAAACAGAGCTCTCTGCTGTATTTGAACTAGTTTATAGTAAAGAAACGAATACATGGACTTTTCTGGATTTGCATTTAAATTGCTATATGCTTTGGGTACTGGCGAGTCATAAATCATTGGAATGAGGGAGGCAAAAACTCGCTTCAGTCCATCAGATGTACAGGTTTTTTTTACTGGTTCATGTCTTATTGTAATGTCGAGGCTGAGCTGGGACCCTGTGCTCTCTTTCTGCCCTGAGTGTGTGGGAAGAGCAATATTATCTTTGTAGGTTAATCCCAGGTTGCCTTTGGCTTTTTTTTTTGTCTTAGTGCTTTAGACAGGTTTCAGGTAAGCGTTTTTTCCACTTGTTTGTCTCATTTCTAAGGAAAAAAATGAGACCAATACAAAATAGAGATTTGTATGTAAATGTGGATTTGGCATGAATGCTACTTAATCCCAGGAGTGTTGTTTTAACTGCCAGAGATATGAAGAGAGGAGGAGTTGTGGGTGGGGAGTTCTAAGGTTTTTGCTGAACTCTATTTACTTTGGTAGACCTAGCTTTCAAAATAGCGGGCCCTTACTGAGGTGGGAGAGAGAGGGGAGTGGTCTTGCTGGGCTCAGCGGTTCTCCCCACCCAGTGTTGGTAAGTAAGTGTCCCGGTTCGAGACAAATTCAGAGGAGAAAATATCCCCTGATGGAAGGCAGGCCCCTCCCCCCACCAGGTTTGGGAAAGAAAATGTCCCCGGAGGAAAGTGAAAGGGAAAAAAAAAACAAAATGGGGAAAAAAACCCTATTTATTTAACAAGGCAACAAAAACACACAAGAAAAGGACAATAATGCTAGACAAATAAATCGCTATCTGTGAGAGAAAGGAAAAAAAAACCTGAAACAAAGTCCTCCTGAGTGTGGCCTCTCTCCTCCCGGAGTTGGAAAGGCGTCCATCCAGGGAAACCCCCCTGCAGACCGGTGAAAAACTTCCCAGTGAAGTCCGATGTTCTGGTGCTCCAAGTCCAGAAGAGGGGGAAAAAGAAGAAACCAAAATCCCAGAAGGAGGAAAAAACAAAATGCCGTCTCTCGAAGGGGACCGAGCTGAGAGCCGCGAGAAGCCAAGGGGGAAAAAGGTGCCTCCTCCCTCTCTCTGTATTCCTCCTTATCACTTTCCAAAACAACAGAAAAAAAACCTGTAACCTTGACGGAAAAGAAAAAAAAACAGAACTTCTCTCCCTTCTCAGACTCAGTTTAAAGACATAGAAAGGCATAGAATTCATTTTTCTGGGCATGGGCAGACGACATAGGATAAATTCCAAGGCAAAAATCACTCCAGGACAGTAAGTGGCTTAAAAACTGCACATAGAATGACTGTTTGTCATTAGACCCTGGTGCTGTTGTTCCAGGCAGACGTTCAGAGAAGTAAAGCTTGTGTTAGTCAAATGTTATCTCCTGGATTTTGATCTTTCTTGGGCCATAAGTTCAACACTTACTAGACAGAATTGGATAGTTCTGATAATTGTTGAACTTTGGGATTGATTCATACCTGTTCACCCTCTGCTTACATAAACTCCCATTTTCTGACTTGGTCATGGTCTTCAGCCACACTCCTGACAGGGTGACGCTCAGCTTTGGTAATTGTGCTCACACAGAGGAGATCTTGGACCGCTGTCAGGATGCTTTGCTGTGTGTGGTTGAAGCTGGCATATTTAGTTCACAAAATGTGTAGCCTGCAAGAGAATCATTCTGAAAAATCACAAACTTGGGAGCTTTTTGTGGTATTAAAAGTTGTCAACTTTCTCCCTTTGCTGGGGAGTAGGACGTGTTGCGTGTACAGACTTACTCTGGAAGGAAAGCATTTGCTCCATTAAAATGTCTTGTGCAAAGGGACTGGCAGCCAGCTCTCACCCTGGCGTTGTAGAGAGCAGAACTGGGCCAAGGTTGGAATGAATCATGAGGGAGTTTAGGGAAATGTGCTTTATTTTTCTTGATAAACCAGACAAAATCCTTCAGTGGGAATGCGGCCTTGTCTGAGGGCTAACTTTGTGCCTTTAGTGCTGATTTCCTCACATGTAGGAAGAACTGCTAGATAAAGAAGTGCATCGTTAGCATTTAAGCCTACTGAATTTTGAATGGGATTGGCTTTGTGAAGCAACTTCATTTCATCAGCGGCGTCATGTGATTAAACTCATATTAATTGTCATGCCCTTATCCTACTGTTGGCCGTTGATTCTGGTTTGGATATTTTGCATCTTACAATAAGCTAAAAATGGCTATTTGGATACATAACTTCTGAGTAACTTGGCTGCAGACTAGATCCTTGCCCACACCCACACTCCTTGGACGTGCATTTTTTTCTTTCCAGTGCTTTTTACCCATGTTTTCCTTGCACGTGTCTCCTGCTTTTATCAGAGTGCTTCAACTTTGGTCATTAACTGTGCCCAGATCTTCTCCCCCACATGCCAGCAGCAGCCTCCTCACCGTGTCTGGCAGACACTTTGATGTTTTGCAGTATCTTGAGCAGCAAATAACCAGATGTGCTCAATTGATTAAAGGGCTGGGGGTCTCATCTGTGTGCTCTGCACAGCACAAAGCGTGAGTCAGTGCTTAGCAAGAAATAAGCGCTGGTAAATCCACCATGTCTGACAACCAGCTCCTGGCTGCTGCTCAGTTCCTTATGCAACACTAGAAGAAACAGGCTGTTTTTCCTTGGGGAGGAATCCTTCACAGAAATAGAGCTGGCAGCCTTCGGCCCCCTCCCACCCTGGCATAGGTCAGAGGTGTGCTTGGGACACTCTCCACCTGGCAGATTGCTGAGGGGCTTTAACTTCTGCAGATCTTTGTGTAAGGCCTGTGAAGCAGAGCAGAGCCTGGACAAGTGCAGTCAACAGGGTGGTGGTGGGCAGGGAGTAGGGGCTGGGTACGGGTTAGGGGCTGGGGTATGAAGGCAAAAATCTGGGTGGTGTGGGGGTTTAGGGGTCTGTTAACAAAAGGGACATGTTTGCTTCTGAATTAGTAACTGACTTAGAGCCAGCTTCCGTTTCATGGCACTGCTGACTTCTCTCTTTCCCAAATCCTTTAGTATCCAAAGCTCCTACTTTTTTTTTTAGGTAGAAAAAAATCAATTAAGCCACCTTTGCCATGTTACCTTCCAGCCGGGCTTTCCTCCGACTGTGACAGAACCCTCCGCTTAGGCAAACCAGCAGTTCACTGAGACCTTGCTGAGCTGAAGTGTGGTTGCCATAGTTCGGCGCCGCCGTTTGTGCCACAGCCACGGCAGCCCAGCACCAGTGTGTTGGCTGCTGGGCTGCCACACGCACAGACGACCTGCTTTTCTTCTGGCTCTGTCACTGAGTGCTGCGCCATGTGCCAGCCCTTTAACCTCTCGCTTGCTAGTGTGTTCTGTCCCTTTGAAGGGTGTGAGGTAGGAGCTCTAATTTGCCCATGGTTAGGAGACCTGGAATTTGAAGTGGTGTATCGACACAGAGGGTGTTGAGCAACAATTGAGTATTAACAGCTTTTGGTCACTGATGACTTGGGCTGAATTCAACCCCATGACCTAGATGCAAGAGGCCACATATCCTATTACCGAACCCTTCAGCCATCTTGTCACTCATCTATAATTACATGAGACGTACAAGGGTGAAGTGGAGTTTGGGGCGTTTTAGTGTCAGAGGCGTGTTTAGAGAAGTGCTCTAACTAATACATTCCAGTAAGACAGACTGTGGGCTGACATGCTGTTTTTTTCCCTTTTAGTTTGCAGTGTTGATGTGGGTGTTCACTTATGTTGGTGCCTTGTTTAATGGTCTGACATTACTGATCCTGGGTAAGTATTTTAAATTGTGTTCAACACCTGCCATACAACATAACCCTGGAAGGGCGCTGAAGGCTATTCTACTGTGCTCGTCAGAGTGCAGCAAGGTGTTAACAGTTGTGCATCCTTTTCCCAGGAGAACAGATTGATTTGAATTGCATTGTTGAATTCCCTGAGATTGCTGATTTTCCAGACTTTGTATCATTTCAAAGCATATTGTCGTGCTTGGCCCTGTCTGGGTTCGCGTCACCTTGACTATCATCACTGTAGTGTGACTTTGGAGGAGGTGCAGAATTGGCTTTGGCCGTGTCCTGCTGCAGATAGATAGATACTTTTATTTCTTCTATCATCTGAGAGCAGGCTAGCATCAGGTGTCAGAAACCAACTGATGTTGGCAGAAGCCCTTAAGGATCCTTTTTGAAGAATTTGCATAACCTCCAGTGAAAAAGTGAGCTGTGAGCTTACTCTCCTGTTAATGAGATCTGGAGAGCAGCCCAGCTTCTCCTTCATAGGCATTATTTAAATTAGTGGCCAACAAATTTTGTATATGGCTTAGATATTTCTTTTTCTTGTACCTTCTTGAAAGAAATGTTAATGTTTGGTAACTAATCATTGTTTTACCTGAATACCACCCATTTGGTCAATATTTACACCTTTGATTTGCTCTTTTCCAGCTTTGATTTCGCTCTTCAGTGTTCCTGTTATTTATGAGAGACATCAGGTGAGTGTTTAATGTAATTCTTTAAATGCTTTTTAAAATCAGTTCTGTAGAGGCAAACCCACAAGCAAATAAACCCAAAAGCCTTTAAATAAACTTCAAAGCCTTTAAAACACAGGTATTTAACCAGAAGTCAGCGCGCATGCTGTCACCTCCTCCTTTTGGTGGAAGTCTGAGACAGCTTCCCCAGCAAACAGTTAGGAAGAAGACCTGATTAAGCTGGAGGCCTTCTTGCCGCTGATCCAGATTTGGTCAGGACTAAAGCAGCAGTAGGCAGGGTGTGTTAATCCTGATTTAAGTACTCTTAAAATAATTTCCGAAGAAACCTTTTTGGAGCTGATATTCAGGATTCGTGTCCTACGAACTCCCTGCAGAATTTGTAGCTCTTGCGAAAACAGGAGGAGGGAGGCGCTCAGCACTGACTGGTGCTTCTCCTGCAGAGAGACGAATGTAAAAGAGAGCGGTAGGAAGGAGCCAAAATAAAACACATATGGCTAAATTACAGCCAGGCTCGAGCAGGGACTGCCTTCAGGAGGTCATAGCGCAGGAGGGGGTAGCCAGCTCCGGCTTAGCAGTTCCTTCTCCTCTTTCAAAAACAACGCGGCTCAGGGAGGCCAGCCTGGGACTTGGGAAGGGAGGAAGGAAGGTGCAGAGCAGATGGCGGAGCCTCCTGGGCTCCTCTTGGAGCTCCTAGGAGAGAACAAAGTACTCTGCAGTGAAAGGAAATCCCGCAGCCCTGAGGAAGGATGATGGGCCATTTGCATGGCTTAAGCCAGACGCCTCAATCCTCTTGGCGAGCTGCAGGCCGCTCTCTGAAGGCGTAAGCTCTTTAACAGGCCCAGCCCACCTAAGCCGCTTTCCTTCCCCACTGTGCCCAGAGGCGCCAACTGCCCCTCACCACGGGCCCTGGTTGTACTCCCTCGTGTTGGAGGTGGCCTGGAGAAGAGGTGAGGGAACACTGGGGACCATTTTGGTGGATTAATTTATTTGGGTACTTACCCGCTAGTCTCTACGGTTGTGTGTGTTTCTGGAGGCAAACAGCAGCACGCGCTGCCACGGGACCTATGGCGGCAAACTGGGAAATAAACAAATAGGTGAGCCCCTTCCTTCTGGGCAGCAAAGTGGCTCTTTGTAAGAGCTGGTCTGTAACATCTGTCACGTTTCCCTTTCAGGCCCAAATTGACCATTATTTGGGACTCGTGAACAAGAATGTCAAAGATGCAATGGCTAAGTGAGTTGGGCTTCTTTTTTTTTCATTTCTCTCACTTCATAAATAACATTTAGAGCGCTCGGTCCGTGCAGTGCTCCTGTATGTAACATGTATGTATTCCATGCGCTGGTCCTGGCAGGACAGGGTCCTTTGCAATGATTATGAAATCAGCTCCTTTCTTGCTGATGCTGTTGTTAAGTGAATCCTGTATTATTTCTAATAGAAATCTGTGTATTGGAAACCGTTGGTGACACCTGAAGCCCTTGGTAATTGCAACTGTGGGTTGAACACAGAATTTAGTAATTCCATTGGTTGCTGAGTGTAGTAGCTTTGTGTTGCCGTGATAGGAGCTTCACTGCTTTGAAGACTGTGTTTTAAACCTTCTGTTTTGTTTGTTTGTTACTCAAATGCTGTTCTTCCTTTTCCTCTCCTCTTCCTCTTCTAGGATCCAAGCAAAGATCCCTGGGTTGAAGCGCAAAACTGAATAAAAAGCCTGAAGCAACTTATCGATAGGAAGTTCATCTTTTAAGGGGGAAAAAAATACTCATTTGGATTTACATGGGGAGGGTCAGGGAATAGCAAAGCCCTTGACATTGCAGTGCAATTTCACAGATCTTTATTTTTTAGCAACGCAGTGTTTGAGGAAAAAATAACTGTTTTGACTGCCATGTGTTTCATCATCTTAAGTATTGTAAGCTGCTATGTATGGATCTAAAAACTAATCATCTTTCTTTATCCTGTGTGCAGCACTGGCTAATACAAAAGATTTGAGAAAAAGCTGTACATTTTGCTTCGTCAGCGGTAGTCCCTGCTGCGTCCCAGAAGAGGTAGTGCAGGTGGAGCGGAGGGTCACACTTCCCAGTTTGTGCACTGTGTACGGTCTGTGTAGATTGATGCAGATTTTCTAAAATGAGATGTTTTAGAAGAATATACCATCTTAGCAAGTTTTGAAAAATCTTGCCTTTTTGGTATGAGTATAGCTGTATTGTGATTTTATTGTTTTATCAATTGCCAATATATATATATATATGTGTGTTTCACAAAGCTTAGATCTTTCAGCTACTCCACAGTGCTTGATACTTCAGAGAATTGACTGATTTCTGGACTAGCTCCATAGCACACAAGCTTGAGAAACTAAAATGTCTCTGTAAACACTAGCATCTGTTTAAACCAACAAGAGAGAAATGAACAAAGGAACCTCCACATATATTAACAGAAAATTACAGCATACACACTTTGTTGCACAAACGTACAGTAGTTGATTTTGAGCAAATAATTCTACAGTCTCTCAAACTCTGATATCTGTGGACCGAATATCGAATGCTGCAAATGTTGTTTGGAAACTTTAAAACCTTGTTATGCGAGAAATGATAAATTTCTACACTTGCAGTTGAAGCTGTATTGAACTAAGTCTGTGGAATGCATTGTGAAATGTAAAAAAAAAAAAAAAAAAAGAAAAAAAAAAAAGGCAAAAACCTCCCAAAACCCCAAGTATCAATAAAGCTTATAGACATAAAGTAACATCGGTATTTTGCTTTCTTGAGGCAAGTTTAATATATTTGTGTTTATTTTAAGTTCCTCGTGATCCAGTATTCATTGTACATGGTGGTGGAACTAGCTCGTTAGACATATAGCCGTGTGTGTAGTTGGATTTTCCCCGATCCTTTTTCTTTCCGTATGTGCCGTGTGAAGCAGTTTGTTCAGTTCCAGGTACAGAGCCGATGTTGCGAGCGGCCGTGCCGGACGGCAAGGCGTAGTTCCTGCAGCGCCGATTGTTGCCTCCGCGCTGAAAACCGAAGGCCCCTCGGTACTGCCGACAGCTCAGTGACGCGTGGGGGGGACGGCGTCAGATGCCACTTAAGTGTTGTGAGTTGGCTTTTGAAATTGTGAAAGATGCGATTTTAGACTCTGCTCAACCAAGTGAAGCTCCTTGGTTTCTTTAATTTTTGAGACGATCTTCTAGTTTGAAGGAAATTGTAAAGAAAGTCCCAGTAATCTTCTCAGATCAACTTGTCAAATCTGATTTAAGAGCTGGACATTGAAAGCTTGTATCCAAATTTATTTGAGAGACAGATCTTTAAATTAACAGCATCTTGACCATTGAAAAATAAAATCATGCACTAATATTTTAGTTTACAGTATAATACATCATTACTTCTGAACATTTTATACATAAAGCCAAACCATATATAAAGATACAAATGTTAAGTATTTTCCTGACAGACACTATTGCTTTAAGATATTTCCACATCAGCATCGATTAATTCATTCTGCCACACAACTGGTTTGATTTGGGATACAATCAATGTGAAAGGAACGCAAACATTATTACCACACAGGCAAAGAAGGTGCTCACCGACATCGCCACCTAACAGGGTTACACAAGTTGAGCAAGAAGGTTTCTTTAAAAAAAAAAAAAAAAGACTGCATAGGGACTCTTATTGTGTACCTGACAAACTGATCTTCTGTATAGTAATATAAGGCATTAATAAATTCAATTTTAAAAAAAGGTGATTCTTTGAGGTTGCTGAAGCACTTTTGTGTGTTAAATGTGCATTGTTCCACTCCTCTAACTGGCTATTCCTTGCAGCAAACGGCCACCTTTTCATGCAGTGGGCATCAGAAGTGGATTGGCAGGAAGTTTCCACAGTTCAAAATTGTATTTTCCTGAACTGGGACTAAAGCACTATGTAACGTTTCTTTTCAAAGACTAAATGTAAGTCTTCATGTTTTATTTTGGCCTTTATTTCTTTTGATTAACAAACAGTCTTTTTAAAAGAAAGGTAATTTTAAAATAATACGGATGTTGTTCCATGCCAGAAATCTCAAAAATACTTTGACATTGCCCACTTTTTCTGCTCCTTTCTAAACATTGGAAGAAGCTGAATTTTGTTTTCCTTCTCCAAATTCCAGTGTCCCCTTCATTTTTGGTTTTGACATAATGCTTATAAATCAAAGTTGAACACCTTTACTTGCCTTTTGTGAACATCTGCTTTTGTGGTCTCCGCTTCCACATGGACACACTTCTCATCCCAGCTGCCTGCTGCCCCACAATCCTGCTGCCCGGTCACAGAGGAGAGGGTACAGGAAGAGCAGTGATGGGGAGATGAGTCCAAACTTAGCAAAGATTATGCCTTTCTCAAGGACAGGTAAATTTTCTGGCATTGGAGTGATTAATGTTTTAGTTCTAAGCTGCATGGGAGTAGCTGCCTGCTGGAGGGTACGTACAGTCCCTGCCAGTGATGTACCAGGTGTTCCTTTGGCTGGCTTCAGGAAGCCCCTCCAGAATGGGAATTGATAGTGATTTTTAGATTTCAAACCACTTCTTGAATACACTGGATGGCCACTGCCTATCGAAGTAGTTGACTATAAAGCACATTGTCCCATAAAGGGGGTGAGTGCAGGAACACTTGGGGAACAACTTCCTTAATATTTGTGTTAAAAGTTCTTTAACTGAATCTCTCTGTGCTCTCTCCCCCCCTCTACTCACCATTTGAGTTAAGACTCAAATTGTGGCTGCAGTTGAGCTTCCATTGCAGACAGCTTATCCAGAGGTATAATGCCATCAGGAATTCGTCCTTGCAACAGCACGTAGCTTCTTGCTGTTGGAAACATTTGTGAAGGTATTAAAAATGAAAGCAGAGAGCAGGGATTGTGTAAGTACCCAGCTGGAAAAGGAGTTGATGGTTAGCCCTCCTCTGTGTGAACTTTATAGCACCGTATGTTGAAAGCAAGTGGTGGGAGGCAAGACTGTAGCCCGTACTACTAGAAACTTACTCAAAGGCACTTCATGGATAGAAAATCTTGCCAAATATATATATTTAAAAATAAAATGGACTTAAGAAAATGATACTTTGCTGCTTCGATTACTGAAAGCTGAAGTGTGACACATCCCCGCCGCCCCCCCAGCATGCTCATTAAAAGCTTGCCGCTTACTTGGTGCACCAAATTGGAGTTTTCAGCAGGTGGTGTTACAAAACACCAGCTTTCTTGAACAAATGTTCAAGCCACAGATTTTGAAATTGCACAAATCAAAGTGCCCAGCATTTTCTCAATGTGCTGCCTTGTCCGACATGGTTCAAATAAGACAGTATTGGGCAAAAGCAGCTTTGAGAGTGAACCATTCCATCACTTTGGCCTACCCAGGTTACTTAAAGGATTCTCTCTCAGACTTCAGCTTCCTTCTCGAAGATAACTGGTCTTTCAAATGCTAGATCACATTCATGTTCAGGAAATTCGTATGAGTAATCTGAAAATGTGTAATCCATGCAGCATCGTGTGGAAATTTCAGCAGCCAGATGAGTCGAGGCATTCATGGCTGTCCGGTCCAGAGCAGTCACTTGGTGGTGGCGGTAGCAGCAGCAGGAACGTCTCCGTTCAAAGACAGCGCCACACAAATACACTACAAAGAAAGTAATTGAGAGCATAGTTATTTTTTGAGTAACTTGATGACAACCTTCAGCATATCATAGCAAGACAGACAAGACTGTTAAATACACACGTGGCTATAAATGTATATTTACCAGGAAGATGCCAGGTAACGCAACATTAATAATGCATTGTAACTAAACTAGCATGTGGGTGTGTTTCAGTGACGGCCTGGAGGCTGGAAATGCCCTTCACTCTGTGTAGCTGACGCTTTGCATCAAGAAAGCCTCCTCATAACTGTATTGTTGTAGTTAAGGCAGCTGATTGATAAGCTTTTCCGAGTTCACGTAACTTGTAGCCTTCTGGGTGAGAACTGAGGTAAACGCAGCCTTTGTTCTCATGAAGCTGCTTTTTGATCTGACAGCTTTCTGCTCTCCCATGCTGCAACCCCTTTATCAGAGAACAAAGACGACATTTTCCCCCTCCTTATTTTTCTTTTTCCCTGCAAAAACACACCTATCGTCTGGAGTGATCTTTTATTTCCAGCATGATGGCATGAAAGAACGTGAATGCTGAATCTGAAGAATGGCTCATCTTGTACAGTGAGAGTGAAGTTGACTGCAGGGTGTTACACAGACTGCCTGGAGAGCAGGATTTGTGCTGCCTGCTTACTGAGGGGAGCCCGGTGTCTGGCAGCGTTACAGCAGTGTTTAGGTCACCACTTCTGGAGAAGTTACACAGTGTCATTCAGGAGCAAAAATGACTGAATCCTGCAGGCTCAGGCCTGTATTTTTCCTGCTGAGTAAGCACTTAGAAGTACCTGGGTTTTGAAGGCAGCTTCCTGCTACTTGCTCCTGTGAGATTTTGTGCCCTTTTATTTCCTACCTTGTTGCTCTTCAGTTTTTCTAGGTCTGTGTTTTGCTGTTTAAAAAGAAGTCTCTTAAAGTTTCTGTTTAGCCACAGTTAGCTTTTGTTCCTCACCTTTCTGCTCCCTGTTTCTCTTGACAGTAGTGTCCTCTCCAAGCAGTACTGGGAGCTCAAACAGACTGGGGGAGTGGGGGCAGGAATCACACATGTGCATGCACACACACAGAGGAAAAGGAACCCCACCCAAACACCCCAGTGCAAACTTAAGGTACCTTTTGGGAAGCCTCCTGTTCTTTTAAATGTCTTTCTAAATCTGTCTGTCCTGCGCAGCCGGAATTCCTGTCCTAGCCTTTGCTGGGCAGGAGCTTTTCAGTTATTTCTGTGTGACTGACACCCCTGCCAGCTGTCTTTGTCTGATCTAAATGTTCTTCAGCCAGGGCTCCTTCATCTACCTTGGCACCCAAAGGCTCAGAGGTCGGTACTGGAAGGTAAGCCAAGGAGCTACAAGCAGATGCCTGATAAACACAGGAACCCAAATGCACGGTTTGGGCCAATAGAAATGACCTTGTGATTGGTGCCACGGTGGCAGGCGTAAATCAGGTGCAAGTGACCCTAAAATACAGCAATTCTAGAGTAAAGAAAAAAAGGAGCTAAAACTCTCACACGTCAACAGGCTTCACTGAGTGCAGCGTGGCCCAAGAAAGGTGGTAAATGCATTGCTTGCCATGAGCTTGGCGTAGAAGGGCACGCACACCATTTTGGATCATTTTAGAACTAAATAGGCACTTACCTGCAGTCATCTCCTCCTGTACTTATAACATACTTGTCATCGTGTGAGAAGCGAATGTTGGTGACGTGTGCCGAGTGCCCAAAATACCGCTTGTGTTTGGCCTGTTGGAAAAAGAGCAGAAGTTCAGAAATGGGTACAGACAGTTGCATGGTATTGTACAGCAACAAAGCTGCCTTGGGAGTGGAGACAAAAAAATTCCCATCCCTGGCAGCACCAGCATCTTCAAGCCAATGGTAATCCCAGCTCAGCACCAGATTCTGTGTGGCATCCTCCCTGGGGACTGGACAGTGACTGCCCCATCACAGGAGCTGCTCTCTGGGGACGGCCCTTCTGCCACACAACTCCCTCACACCCTCCCACAGCCAGCACTGGCTCGCTGCTGCCTGAAGATGACCTGGACCACATCACAGAATCACAGAATGTTAGGGGTTGGAAGGGACCTCGAAAGATCATCGAGTCCAACCCCCCCCTGCCAGAGCAGGAACCTAGAGTAGGTCACACAGGAAGGCGTCCAGGCGGGTTTTGAATGTCTCCAGAGAAGGCAACTCCACAACCTCTCTGGGCAGCCCGTTCCAGTGCTCTATGTCACCTTCACTGTGAAAAAGTTCTTCCTTATGTTTACATGGAATCTCCTGTGTTCCAGCTGCACCCATTGCCCCTTGGCCTATCATTGGGCATCATTGAGAAAAGCCTGGCTCCATTCTCCTGACACTCACCCTTTATATATTTATAAACTTGAATGAGATCACCCCTCAGTCTTCTCCAAGCTAAAGAGCCCCAGCTCCCTCAGCCTTTCCTCATAAGGGAGATGTTCCACTCCCTTAATCATCTTTGTGGCTCTGCGCTGGACTCCTTCAAGCAGTTCTCTGTCCTTGAATCAAGGGGCCCGGAACGGGACACAATAGTCCAGATGCGGTCTCATTTGGACACCCTAAAATCATAAGCTAAGGGGTTTGAACATGGAAAATAAGTGAGCTGTTGAGATGATTAAAATAAAATACCCACTTACAAATTTTTCTGTGCATGGAAAATCAAACAGTTTAACCAGACCAAAGTCATCTCCTGTGACTATATTTAGGCCAGCATGGGTCACACAGGCACAATTGACATCGGCTTTATCTGCATTTCGCGGCCAAATTCCAATGACTTCGTCTCCAAGAATGCTGTTCCAAAAACAAGTTTTTAAAAAAAGCATTAGCCCATAGAACATTGTACTGAATGTGATCTCAGAGAGCATCGCCGGAACATGCCTTCTTTTTCTGTGACTCCTAAACCATCTCTGCCCGTAAATCCTGAGGTTTCTCCTGTAAAACTACTTGCTTAATCGTGTATGTGCAGCTCGGGTCTCCTTTCCTTAGAGACATGCATGTGCCCTCCCAGAGGCATTTTTGACAGCAACGCTCTCTTCTTTTAGCCCTAAGATCTTGAATGAGGGGATGTGTGTTTGGATGTAGAAGATTAAAATAGCTGTTCTTCCTTTAGTTAGCGTTCCTTTATAATCATGCCTGTTTACCCACGTATGAACCGTGAAATGCGTCTGCCCCACTCTCACACTCTTGTCAACAGTCCGTAGAAATGAGGCATTTGGAGCAGATTTTTCTACTTGCTTGACAGCAGAGCAGTGAGAGTAGGAGGCTTCTCCTTTATCTGCTCCTCAAACCTGCCTGCATTATCAATCACCCACTGCTTACTGCCAGAACTGCTTTTGCCCAGTTCCACTTTCTACAGCAAGAGCATGGCCGTACTTTTGTCGCCATGCTGGGAGGGTCCCATATAAATGCACGTCAGTAAATACATTGTAATGGTATCCACAGCTCCTTCCTTAACGAAGCCAGCTCCTGTCGCCATGCCTCCTATGCTGCCTGCGTTGGCTGATGTGCACTAAGGCAGCACCAGCATGTCAGTGAAAGCGAAGCTGTGAGTGATAGAGAGCCATGTGCGCAGCCACGCACCTCAACTAGCAGAACTTTGTGCTTTAGGTTTTTTACCTTGTCCACGTGGCCCATGTGATCTTTTCTATTAATGCAGGATCTGTTATTTGCTTTCCCAGTGGTACCTCGTGAACTTGACGCTTATAGGCACCTGTTGATACCTGAAAGTAGGAAAGGAAAAAGGAAAATGCGAGTAAGTTTGTGACAAATACATTATTTTCTTTAGGATTTCCAGCAGTAATAGCGTCAGCAATTATTTTTTATCAGGAAATAAATATCTACGATAAAATATCTCTTTTTTCCCTAATTAGCCAGAATTCATTCTATGCAGTATGAAGCACTAACAGTGTTAGAGGATGAGAACTGAATGGGATGTTCATATGCGTACTGCATAGCTGATTGATAAGGTTTCCCTTGAGTTATGTACTCTCTGGTTTATCTCAACTCAATTTTACTACACCAGAAAAATGTTAGAAGGAACCCTCACCCATTAATCCAGCTATTGTAGGCAGCCCACCCTAGGGAAAGGGAGGAGGAGATCTCTTTCTATATTGCTGTAATCCACAAGTTCTTTCTCTGTGGTGTTCCCATTCCCTCAAAATGAGACCGCACTTTGCCTTTAGCGCACGAACCAGCCCGGAAGGGAACCGAGCTGTGCTGCTGTGGTGGGCAATGCTGTCCACACAAGTATTTAGAAAGAGAGGACTTTACACAGAGCTCTGTGAACATCCTAAAGGCGATCTGAGTTATCTGGCCTTCCTCGGGAGATTTAGGGGCACCTGGAAATTGACAACTTTGGAAAGCTTCCCTCAGCCTTTCTCACCTCCTTCGTGTCGTTATGTCTGATAAGGGGTAAGTCACAACGAATACAAACAAACGGGGGTCTACCTGCTCCATACCTGAATGTACCTGCTGTCTGCAGAAAAATCCATCTGGAGGACAAAACTTGCAATGTCTTTGCAGTAGCCTATTCGGTTTAGGGTCGTACCTTGCGCGAGGTCATAGAAATCTACAGTATGTTCTTGTGAACCCACTGCCAAAAACCTGTTATCTGGGCTGATCCTAGACAATAAAACAGGGAATGGGGATAGAATTTATTGTTTCTGTGCAAGATTTCCTTTTACTTCTCACATTAATGTGAGGGAACAAGTTTGTTCTGCTGGAAAACAAGAAAAACCTTCTATCAATAGTAAGACTGAATCCAAACCAAACCTTGATGCTTAACAGATGAGGAAGATTGAGGCTTTTGTATTGCAGTTAAGTGATATTAATAGTGCACGGGCACGATGTGCAGAGAAACACTGAGCCTTGGTGAGAAAGCAATGGGAATTGACATTTTTAAAGAAATTAAAATGCATTAATCATTACATTAGAACTATAAAAATTAAAAGTGCAATATTAATTCCCATAGTCAGAACTTCAGAGTGTACGATATTTACTAGCTATATTCAAGTGGATATAACTGAATTAATCACAGGGAAAGAAAGAAGTGTGGTATATAAGAGAGAAGCTTTAGGTATATGTAAAATTGAACTGTAGGTATTACATAAAGCCACCAGTCAACCTGTAGGTACATTTCATGATTTCATACAGGTTTCAACAAATACAGTTACAAAAAATCTGGAAATCACCTTGAAAATTGGTAAGACTTTTTCTCGGGTTAGGGCTGCATATTTTGAGCACTTCCAACAGAAAGGTCTGACATCATACCTGATATCCTGAATTGCAGATTTCCTGTCTCGCTTTTTGCCCCAAACCTTAAGGCTGTTGACAAGTAAAATAACGAATTCCCCGTTCTTCATGCCAATTGCAACCATTTCACCATCAGGACTGTACGCGGCACATCTTGCCGGGTGACCCAGATTCACTTTGTTCAGCAGTTTCTGTGGTAAGAAAAGCAATAGGCTCGTACCTTCCCCAGAGAAAACGACCAAGCGAATGGAAAAGCTTCCACACGCAAACTAGAAAAGTCACTCATTAAAAACAAATTGTCTACAGTTCCACATCCCACCAGGCATATGGTGCAAAGAAGCCTTCAAAATAAAGAAGTCATTCAGATGGGAGTTTCATGTTTGAGTTGATCCTGTTGCAGGGTGACTTCAAGTTTTACCCCACCAAGAGTACCGTATCTTGGGAGCGCCGCGGCACGCAAAATTTGCAAATTTAAGGACCCGCATCACGTGACTCTCTCAGAAGCACGAAGCACAGGTATTTAGAGACACCNTATTTCCCCTTTGCTCTCTCGCTCCCATCCCCCTCCAATTCCTGTTCCCCCTTCACTCTCCACTCCCCTTCACCTTCTCCCTAAATCCTCCCCTTCCCCCTTCCGTTCCACCTCCCGTTCCATTTATACTTCTACTTCCACCTCCCCTTCCTCTTCCCCATCTCCTTCCACTTCCTTTTCTCCTTCTATTCTCCCTCGACTCTCCCTCCTCTTCGCAGTGCCCTTCCTCCTCCCCTTTCCCCTCACCTGGGTTCTAGCACACGCTAAGCGCGCCTATAGAGTGTGGCTCGCTGCACCTTGTTTCTAGCACATGCTAAGCGCGCCACTCTATATAGATCATGGCTCACCACACCATGGTTCAAGTGCGTGCTAAGCACGCCACTCTATATAGAGTGTCTCACAACATCGTGTTTCTAGCGCATTAAGTGTGCCACTCTATATAGAGCACAGCTTGCCACACCGTGTTTCTAGTGCATGCTAAGCTTGCCTTTCCATATAGCTTGCAACACTGGTTCTAGCAAACACTAAGTAAGTGCACCAGTATATACAGATCATGGCTCACCACACCTTGTTTCCAGCGTGCATGAAGCGCACCACTATATGTANTTAGGGCTGCATATTTTGAGCACTTCCAACAGAAAGGTCTGACATCATACCTGATATCCTGAATTGCAGATTTCCTGTCTCGCTTTTTGCCCCAAACCTTAAGGCTGTTGACAAGTAAAATAACGAATTCCCCGTTCTTCATGCCAATTGCAACCATTTCACCATCAGGACTGTACGCGGCACATCTTGCCGGGTGACCCAGATTCACTTTGTTCAGCAGTTTCTGTGGTAAGAAAAGCAATAGGCTCGTACCTTCCCCAGAGAAAACGACCAAGCGAATGGAAAAGCTTCCACACGCAAACTAGAAAAGTCACTCATTAAAAACAAATTGTCTACAGTTCCACATCCCACCAGGCATATGGTGCAAAGAAGCCTTCAAAATAAAGAAGTCATTCAGATGGGAGTTTCATGTTTGAGTTGATCCTGTTGCAGGGTGACTTCAAGTTTTACCCCACCAAGAGTACCGTATCTTGGGAGCGCCGCTGCACGCAAAATTTGCAAATTTAAGGACCCGCATCACGTGACTCTCTCAGAAGCACGAAGCACAGGTATTTAGAGACACCCGGTGTGGGATACTTTCTTTTCGGGCACACTTGGTGCTCCTTCCCTCCCTTCTCCCCTTCCCCTCCTGTTCCCTTTCTCCCTCACTGTCCCCCTTGCCTTCTACCTCCCCCTCCCCTTACTCTTCTCCGTTTACTTTCGCTTCCTTCTCTTCCTGCTTCCAACTCCTCTTTCCCTTCCCCCTCGACTTTCCCTTCCCTTTCCCCCTCCATCCCCTTCCCCCATCCCCTTCCTGTTCCCCCTCCACTGCTCTTCCTCTCCCCCTCGACTTCCCCACCCAGTCCTCTTCCTCCTCCTCTTCCTTTTCGGCTTCTCCGTCCCCTTCTCCCTCTCCTTTCCATTCTCCCTTCTTCCCCTTCCCCCTCCCCCTCNTGAGGTTCACGACAGTGTGTCTCTAGCATGCGCTAAGCGCACCACTCTATATAGATCATGGCTCACCACACCATGGTTCAAGTGCGTGCTAAGCACACCACTCTATATAGAGTGTCTCACAACATCGTGTTTCTAGCGCATTAAGTGTGCCACTCTATATAGAGCACAGCTTGCCACACCGTGTTTCTAGTGCATGCTAAGCTTGCCTTTCCATATAGCTTGCAACACTGGTTCTAGCAAACACTAAGTAAGTGCACCAGTATATACAGATCATGGCTCACCACACCTTGTTTCCAGCGTGCATGAAGCGCACCACTATATGTAGAGCGGTGTTTGCCATGCCTTGTTTCTAGAGCGCTCAAACCACACCACTACATACAGAGTGCGGTTCGCATATCCTTGTTTCTAGCACGTGCTAAGTGCTCCTCCATATAATGCATGGCTGGGCACATCTTGTTTCTAGCGTGCACAAAGCAAATCTATCTATCTAGAGCGTGGCACACCACGCATTGTTTCTAGTGAGCGCAAAGTACACCCCTCTCTATAGAGCGTGACTCGCTACACTCTGTTTCTAGCGCGTGCTAAGTGCGTCACTATATATATCGCAGCTCACCCCACCTTGTTTCTAGTGCGCACTAAGTGCTCCACTATACGTACATCATGGCTCACCATACCTTGCTTCTAGGGCGCACTAAGCGTGCCGCTCTATACAGAGCATGGCTGGGCACAACATGTTTCTAGAGTATGCTAAGCGCGCCACTCTATATACATCACGGCTCACACCACCTTGTTTCTAGGGCACGCTAAGTGCACACATCTATATAGAGCACGGCTCACTACAGCTGGTTTGTAGCACACTCAAAATGAGCCCCTACGCATACAGGGTGGCTTTCTGCAGCTTTTTTCTAGGTTGCGCTAAGCACACCCCTCTATAAAGAGTGTGGCTGGGCACACCTTGTTTCTAGCGCGCACAAAGAGAGCCCCTCTGTATAGAGTGCATCTTACCACATGTTGTTTCTAGCGAGCACAAAGCGTGCCCCTCTATAAAGCATGTGGCTTGCTACATCTTGTTTCTAGTGTGCATGAAGTGCACCGCTATACATAGAGTGCGGTTCAGCACACCTTGTTAGTAGTGTGCACGCTAGGCGCGCTCTTCTCTATAGAGCATAGCTCGTCACACATCGCTTCCAGCACACACAAAGTGCACATCTTTACGTAGAGTGCAGCTTGCCACACCTTGTTTCTAGGGCGTGCTAAGTTTGCCACTCTATATAGAATGGAGAGGGATGGGAGGAGAGGAACACAACCAGTAAGGGGAAGGTTGGGAGGGAGAGGAAAAATATACGGAGGGAGGCAGTTAGGAAGGAGGGAGGAGAGGGGGAGAGGAGGGGAAAGAGAATGGGAAGGGGAGTGGAGGGGTAAGGGGAAGGGTAGGAGGAAGGGAAGGGGAAGGGGAAGGAGAAGGGGACGAGGAAGGGAGGGGGAGAGGGAAGGAGGAAGTAGAAATGAAACAAGAGGTGGAAGGGGAGGGGGAAGGAACAGGGCAAGTGATGGCGATGTGGAACAGGAAAGTGAGATGACAGTTGGTGTCACCCAGTCTGTCGGCGTGCAATTACAATGCTGCTTGCACTTTTGGATCCAAACAAGCAACAAAGAAGAGGCTCTCCCCTGGCACAGGTGCTTTTCTCTGCCAAGCGCTCCCTCTTGGCAAGAGCGCCGTGCTAGCGCACCCAGCGCTTACCTCGGCGCTGCGCCGCACAACGCAAGAAAAAAGAACCATCCCAAAACCCAGAGCAGAGACGCCGCTCTCTCTCTCTGCGCGGTTGCTCAAAGGTGCGTACGTAGCTGACACATTGCGCAGGTGGAGAAATGCAAGTTGTATAAAATGATCGGTTTTAATCATGTACTTTTAAATTTAGTGGTACTCACTTTGTCAGACAGGTCCCAGATTCTTGCTGTTCCGTCGTTACTTGCGGAGATAAATATGTCTTTTGAGGGGTGAGTTGCTAAGCCCCAGATTTCCCCCTCCATGTGACAGTCAATCAACAAGTTTGAAGCAGCATTTTTTTCTCCCACTTCAAGGATTTCTCCGTCTTTTGTTCCCACTAAGATTTTCCCCTGTTTGTAGCCGATAAAAAAAGAATGAGAGATGGGTTGTCGGTATAACAGAGAGACACATCAGTAGCACTGAAGTACCGATGTATGGTCTGATGTCATATTCTGGTGTTACTGCTGAGTCACCGTGGTGGGGTTCCCATCAAGGATTTTAATTCAGATCAAAGTGTTTACATGCAAGTTGGTGAAGTATGATTCTCATACTCTGAGGTAATCAAATATAATATTTGGACAAAAAGAAAAGAAGAAAACAGGGTTTTAGGCTCTGTTAGACTCTTCAAGAGCACCTTGCGTCTACTCTAGATGCATCTGTCATCTAAATTGCACAAGCTTTCTTGGCAAATACTTGGAAAAAACATCAATACAGTTTGGAATTGGTTCCCAGCTACTTGATCAGAAATACAAACCAGCATTCCTCAGTCATGCTGTTATCAAAGACCACATCAAATTCCTAAGACTTGATACACAAAGTTAAATAGAGTTCTGTTGGACAGATATTCATCATATGCAGCAACGCTCCTACATCACCACACGCTCCTTTCACAAGTTACAAGAACAACATAAACATGTGTAAGAGTGATTTTAACCTGTCAAATTACTCAGGTATTTCTCTTGTTTTCCACTTTACCAAAATTTGAAGTCAATTAGTAATTCTCAGTGGCAACTTGGTTTATTTGGGACTTTGAAAACAAAAAGCTAGGAGCCATTCTGCCTCGCTGAAACACTGAAGCGATGCCTGCATTTCACAGGAAGCAAACTTTTTAAAGCAGGTACCCCAGTTCCTTTTGTCATTTGAAAAGTAAAGGCAGGAGATGAGGTCCTACCCTGGTGAAGTCTGCTCCTATGCTCAGCACTATCCTTCAGAGGCTTTTCCCTCTCCTTGCTGATTGTGAAAAACCAGGCTCTGAGCACCAGAAATGGGATCCTTGTGCAGTTGAAAGCCCACCACCAAGCTCCGAAAGACAAGTAAGGAAATGTCACGAGGTGGGTAGACAAAGCCTCCTCCCATCACGTCTCCCCTATGTCTCCCACCCAGCCCCCACCGAGAAAAACACGCAGTGACGCGTGCCAGAGCGTAACATGTGCTGTGGCAGGTCACTCACTTTTCCTCTGCAGACGGAGCGCACGCACTCGATGAGCTGGCCTGTCTCGAGCTGAAACGCTCGGCACCGTTTCATCTCTTGATCCCACAGCTTTACGGCTCCCCCCTCTTTGGTGCTGAAAAGAAGCGTGTTGTGTTACCCAGATGTCTCCTTGTGCACAGGCTACAACAAATCCCATATGTAAATCCCATCGCTATTTTTCTCATTAAATACTAAAGCATACACTGAATCACCTTCTATTGCATTTAAAGACAGCTCACTATGGCACAGTGGAAAATAAGTAATGCAAATTTAAATGCTATCACACTTCACGTTTTAATCAGTATCACACCTAATTTGTAACAACCAGTTGGTTCTCTTGTCACTTAATCTTAAATCTCTGTCACCAAGATAAGCTTGGAAAATATGTTGCTTCTAGTAAACCAAAGATTTTACTAATGGCAGAGTCTCCACTGGGAGAGGTCATCTGTAGTTTGACAGAATTAAGAAATTCAGACCCTCCCCTTACTCCAGGCTGGCAGGGGCTCATGTCAACTGCTGATTTGAAGTTCAGGATGGTCCTTTGCACATAACATGCGTTACTGTCACCCTTGAGCACCCGATTTACCAGTCCTTTACTTACTATGACACCTGGGCACCTTACATACAATTTAGACTGAAACGGCTGCAGTACAGATCCCGTTGATCTCTGAGGAGCATTGTGTATGCCTAATAAATAATGCTCTGAGGAGCATTGTGTATGCCTAAGGCACTGGCTAAATAAATCGGGGGAAAAAAAAATCCTACGAGAGAGACAAAAGTTGTGCGCTTTAGGAAGATTCTGTGTCTTACGGTCTCTCCTTCCCTCCTGTAACAATGAGTCCATCTCGAAGAGTGGTGTACATTGTGAACACTGGCCCCGTGTGAGCTTTTGCCACGAGCCTAATCAGGAAATGGTCCTTCCAGACGTAGACGTCTCCATTTATGGCACCAGTAAATGTAAGGTTATTCTGCAACAAACAGAAAGGATCTCCGATATAGTAAATACCTTAGGATGTTTATTTAGCTTCAATTACAGTTCTTTTAGCTACTGAATTTCCTGAGAAAAGTAAACTGCACTGAATGTAAGAATTAAAACCATCTGCATCGAAAGAATGACCTTAATGACTGTTTCTTGGGGATGTTATAAATCAGATGTGCAGGACATATCTCATGCATCTCCTCTCAAGATCTTTCAGATGCACATGCTGCTGTTAACAGGCACTGCTTTCCTTAATTATGAAGCCTGAAGCAGAGTGCTTTGGTTCCTTAACGAGCATACAGGAGAGTACTAGACAGTGTCACCATCAGTTGGATCAATAGCACATGTCATATCAAATACTGGTAGCAGAAAAAAAAGGCTGCAGAGATTATACACAGAACAACAATATCCCATTTTTCTAAATTAACCAGAGAAGTGCTAAGTAGCTAGCAAAGTGAACCACTACAAGCCATGGCAGCTGATGCTGTGGGTACCCACAGACCTTGATAAAAAATGTTCCCTAACAGAGAAACCCAACCCCGCTTAGAAAACGTACACAAGGGCCTAAAGGCGTGTAAGTTTTACATTAAAAGTTTAACTAATAAGCAAGAGCTCCATGGTCTGGCACTGCCCACACTATACTGGATTTCAACACAGGACATTGACACTCGCAGTTTTAATCAAAATGTATTATAAAATTCTGTAGCAAGTAATTTGAACTCACTGCTCCGAAGGCAACAGAAAGCATGGTTTGCATTTTGGCATCTTCCATGGAACCAATGACTCCTTTCTTATAAAGCAAAGCACTGCCAGCTAATGTCCAGAACTTCATGTGTTTTACCCCAACAGACACAAACTGAGTGTCTGAATCTGGGCGGAACTCTACAACGAATATCCTCTCCAGGTGTCCTCCCCTGCTAGCAACTTTAGCCCCTGTTTTAATTAGGAAAGGATAAAAATAAAGTTAAATTTACCTGCAAAATTAAGCTCTGATATGATTTTATCAAGCAAACTGACCTGGTATTGGATTAGAGAACCGTGCCCCAGATGCTGAAAGCTAAGCAAATCCCAACATTATTTAGTCTATCAAACATCTTCATTCATGCAGCCTGCAAGGCCCCTGGTTACTCCATTGCATCTGATAGGTTTAGGAAATGCAGGTGTAGGCCTTCATAGCATGATTTGTCTCCTGGGTCAGTGAAACAACAACACGGAAATTCTATATATGGTCACTGAATTACCATCTGGTGAAATACACAGAGGACCATCTAATGAGCTGAGATGCTTCTGCTCTCCCCGCCACCACTTCTGAAGCTGGCAATTCCTTTCTGGAAATGACTTCTCAAAGGCCTATCTACAGCACAGAACTTAAAATTTAAGCATTTTAGGAAGAAAAAGAAAACACTTTCCATAATTTAATAGAATTTTAGATTAAACAAATTCTTTCCTTAATTTACTTCTACTTACAAGAGATGTTTAAAACTTAATTCTTATATGTTCTAGAACTTCGCTATCGCCTTTAATGGATTTTGTGATTTAGGGAGCCATGATACTCAGAGTAAGGCCACAAATCTATTCCAAAGACTTGAAAGGAAAGACAAATAACTGTACGCAGTTCTGTTAGGCTGAAGGAGTACGATTTTTCATGAATTACCTTCTTGCCACCTCCACACTGTGATAGTATGTTCTGGATCAACTCCTACTGAAACGAGAAGTTTGCCAGTTGCACTGAAGTTAACGTAGTTGACCCCTTTGGTATGGAAGCAACGCAGCATTGAAATCGTCTGCTTACTCATAGCATCCCAGATATGAATCGTGGGAGTTGTACCTACGTGCAAAAAGATGCATTAAAAGCGACTTCATTCAGCATCTGGAAAGCTGCAACACAAAACAGGCATCTTTCAAGAACATTTAACCTAAACAGACACTTATAAGTTGTGGGGGTTTGTTTTGGTTAAAATTAATATTACTCAAAAAAAGAAACAATCATAATAGCTTGCAAAACACAGGGGGAAAGTCATTGTATTTCATGAAGTAAGACAAATTCTGAAAGAACAACATAACAGTTATGAAGAACCTCATGCAAAACAAACCGTCTGCAGATGTTTCACTTGTATCCGCGATTCACACAGATACAATGAGGGAACATGAAACTTTTACATAACTCTGCTGACTAAAATTCACAAACGAATCGGCCTTACCTGGAAATTCTGTCATATCACCTGCATTGTGAGAGCAATGGCAAATGAGGAAGCACCAAGGGAAAACAATAGGTGAAATAAGTCATGTTTCTAATGCTGAAGTGCCAGCATCAGCACCAGAAGGAAAAGAAAAAAATTAAAAATTTGAAAATGGATATGGATTAAATCAACAAAACAAATAAGCAGGAATATTGTTGAACTTCTTTGGGTATATTGTCTTTTATACACAAATATCCCAACAATATTTAGTACTTTTGAATTTTTAAAATGATATCTAAAAGAAATGTTAAAGACATGCAGTTTTCAAAAATTATTACATTTAAAAGTGAAATGAAGCTGTAGTTATACAGAGTATCAACCAAAAGCAGAAACACTGATTTAATGGGCTCTTATTGACAGAACAGAAAAAGGGCCTTTAACAGTCACCTTTTCTGTGCCATAGAAATGAGTCGTTTGAACGGGAGCTCTGACAGCTGGTTCATGTTTTTAGGCTTACTCAACCTTCAAACTGAAACGTCAGCGCTCACTTCAGGTGGCAAAGACTATGTTCATCTACGGCCATTTTTCTGCGCCCTGGGAAATCACTTATTACAGAATTTATGGACTTGAGTCTCCTTTCAGTATGACATGAATTAGAGTGGGTTGATTATTCCAGTATTAAGCTGGTTTAAGTGAAAGGCAGCAGATCCACCTCAAGGCTTGGGACACATGATCCTGCACTTCCCCTACAATGTTTACTGCTGCACTAGGGAATCTATCCGGACTCTCCCTGTAAATAATAAACAGATAAATACATCTGCTTTCAGAACTGGCCCCTTACATGTGTGTTAATTTCTGTTGTGATCTCACTCTATTTCCTTTCCTTTCTCTATAGCTTTTGTACTTCTACTGAGGGAAATTTCATTCTTGCATCTTCACTGCTATGCATTTTACTGCTAAACTAGTGCCTTGGATAAAGGAAGGAAAGAGTGAATTCTATAAATCTTCTGATTATAGATGAATGATTTAGTGCAATGTATCAAAGCTTGCTTTCCAAAACACAACTACGTGACAACTAACGTTAAAATCCAATGACTTGCAATCAGAAATGAAATCGTAACAAAATTCTAAAGCCCGATTACCTTGTTAAAAACAAAGAAAAAGTTTGAGGACAGTAACACTGGCATGTCCTGGTAAAATTCCTACACAGAAAAGCCCAAAATAAATCAGTGCCCCCGATCGTTTTCGAGTAGCGCTTTGTTAAATGGAGAGTCACCTACCGATCTGGCTGGTAGCCACAATATTTTTATACTTTGGGTGCTGATTCACAGTTAGGCAGAGAATGTCATCAGTATGCTCCAGGTAGAAACTCTGACTACCTAATAAAATTCAAACATGGTTTTATTCACAACGGTATTGAAGAAAGAACCACCAGTGAAGCAAAGACTATTGAAACAGCTTGTTGTGGCCCTCCTGCTGTACTCTCTAGGGGATGGGTGGGGGAAGGGCACTCACTGTGCCGACAGCTGCTCCGCTCTCCTTCCAAATGCACTATGAATGTAACCACTGCCACACATCCACAGATACAAAAAACACCCAATATTTGGTAAACAAGGTATGTCCCAGTAACCAGGAATCAGCCCAAGAAACATTCTGTAACTGCATGAAAAAAGCAAACCTGGCAAATGCAGGGTCCAGGTTTCCTGGCAAACGGAAGCAGTTATTGAGAGCAAAGCCCTGAGAGGTTTGCGCTTTGCAATATCCTCCCAAGGGAAAGGGCCCCAAAAGAACAGATGGGACTGTGCTTCCCAGCTCCAGGGGCCAGAGGCTGCGCTCGGATGTAGTCCCTGAAGGTCACCAGATGTCACAGCTTTTCTACCTCTGCCCCTTCTTGGCAGCAGAGCTGATGGGCTCACTGTCGTGTGGTGCTGTGGCACCACAAGGGAATAAAATAAAGCCAAAATGCCTTTTATTTCTGTTTTTGCTTCTTGAGATAAGTTTCTGGTGTTTTTCTTCCTTTTCATGTCCCAAAAGGCAGGGAATATTTCTACCCCTTCCAAAGAGCAACTTGCTGGCACTGGACTGAATCAAAATACACCTTCCCAAGAGCACGACTTTGCTAAAACCACTAAAAATGGAACAGTGGATGCTACTGCTCCTAACATTTCCAGGGGTGCCAGTCATTTCATAACCCAGGCTCTCTCCTCTGAGAAAGCCATTCCTGCATCTGCAGTGGGGATTTTAGCACAACCAGAGCAGGTTTTTATTACACTCCCAAGCAGAATCTCCTGCCTGCTGAAAGGAACAGGATGGCTCTACAGGATGTCCTGAGCAGGAGAAATTGTCACTCGTTTTTGGTTTTTTTTTCATCATTTGTCAAGGTGCAAAATATGAGAAAGATACAGGAATGTTAAAAAGTTAAGACTTCCAATCAAAAATAGTTTACTCATATAGTATTTTTTATCTGAAAATACTGTTTCAAGTTGAGTTACCAGTAGAAAGATTTTGAACTATGCCTGCTGCAGCTGTGTGGAAAATAATATCAGCACCATCGTTTAGGTAGTGAAGGTTGTTGCGACAATCAAATCCCCGGTATCCAAAAACATGGTCTAAAGCCAGCTCCTGGACAAGTCAAACAAAAAAGAAAGAAAAAGAGTGAAACAAAAAAAGAAACAAGGCAACTAGAGAGTCTGGATCACATAAGCATAGCTCTAAAGTAATTACACAAGCTACAAATATCTTGTAGAGGTAACAGAATAATGGAACAATAATTAATCAGTTATCCCTGTTCTTCTGCTAATTTATTGAGGCATGACATTCTCATGGACTATCTACCACCTGTTAATTGGTCAGCTAAGGCACTGCACTTATAGTAGTATTTCTTTAAGAATTCAGCTGGCTGTAAATACTTTGTTTCTGTAAATTTCCATTCAAACTATTTACATCTTACAAAACAGGTCCAATTTTATTTGTCTTCCCATCACAGTTTAATGGCTATATAGAGTATCAGGTATTTGCAAATTATCTTTACTTCCTCTTTAACAGTCTTCAAAAACCTTTCTTGTAAACTACCAAATTTTAACAGACCAAATTCTGACCTTAAATCCTTGTAAGAAACAAAGGCAGGCTAAAAGTAGCTCTATAATTAAAACATTAATCACAGGTTTAATTTCAGCTTACAATAAGCAATTGCCAAAGCAACTTCCTCCAGAAAAACTGTCATGGGTAGTGGATTGTTGTTGAAGTCGCTTTTTAGCCCAGAAGACAGACTTAATGAACTGTCCTAAATACAGTCACAGCTTTCTTGGAACAATCTGAATTGCACTGACAGACCGAGCAGTTCTTGCAAATTGTCCACACAGATCACAAGTCTATTCCTTGTTCAGCATATTATGTGGAAATTCAAAAGAGCTGTTTGGGGCCTCTACAGTTCGGGGTAAACATACTCACAGTATTTGCTCATAAACTAAATGAGCAAATTTCATTGTTCCAAATCCCACACATGGTTTCTCATGTGTCAAAGTGTAGTTTCTGTCTGTATTTCCCCTGAGGTTAGGTAGCGACGGTGGGCTCAGCTGTAGATGCGCATACACTTTGGCTCTACTTGCCCTTCAAATGAAGAGACAAATCTGGGGTTTGGAAAGATTTGATATTATCAGTCAGCTTTTAACAGGCTGACTCTGTGGGTCTTTCTGACAGAGGTTGCTGTCTATCCAATCTTCTTGGGTTTGTCACCAGAGCTGAAATCCCTTTCTAGAAAAATTCTCTCTTTTCTACCTATACAGGACTTTAGCTGCCCTCAACACTGGGATAAACTTCACCCAGCTCTTACTGTTTCTAAAGAAAATGAAAAAGTATTAAGACTGACCTCAACCAGTTTCTTCTTTTTGTTGATATTGTTCTTTTGCAGTTTTTCAGGTTGAGGAGCAGCTCTGCTAACTGGTGGCCTGAAACACACATTTAAAAAAGGAGAAAATCAATGTATGGGAAAGTAAAATAAAACCTTCAAAACCATAGCATATGTTTTGTACGTGAGCAGGAAATGGTCACAAATGCAACTATACGAGGTGACTGCAATAATACAGCATTTATTACGCAATACACTGACCGAAATCATACACATTCCGATGGAAAGAGCAGAAATAGCATTGATGTAGATTTTGTGGCTGAGTGGCTGAACAGACCACCTTACGGTACTTTTTAAAAAACATAATGATTTTAATCCATGGGAAAACCCTTGAATATTAAAATGATAGTAAATTGTTGCTCTCAGAAATCTGAAAGATTTTTTACAGTTGGCAATTGACCTTTCCCCAACCTTGCTGCTTCTGAGAAACCCTGTGACAAAACCTTGACATGATTTTATTAATGTCTTCTCAAAATCATATTAGAGATAACATTTTAAAATGTAAAACCCATTCATTTGTGTGAATTTAATGGACGCTATGGCCAGCAAAGGCATTTTTATGTAATTACAGTTGCTAAAACTACCTGAAAAGACAAATGTAGAACGCAGACCAAACCAAAATTGGATTTGTGCAAATGAAAGCCAGATACCTTTACTGCGACTGTTAATCCTTCTGAGAAAAAAAGAAGAGGCACAAAACTAAGAGGGGTAGAAGGAGCTCAGCGTCTAGAAGTTCATGACCTTACACAATCAGACGCCTGCTGCACTGGCTCCACTTCAGATGACTTGTATCAATTTAAGCATAATGGTTCTCCCTTTCTGTTAACAGAAATTCATGAGGGTTAATTCTAGCCCTGTCAGAAGCAGAACAGTGCTAGAAAAATTGCACAGGATTACTGGAGAAATTAGCCCAGAGAATCTGGCCTAGATTCTTTTACCGTGTTAGATCATGTTTTACTTTGAAAATAGGTCTTGCTAGAAGGTTGGTAGAAGTGGAGATGGCAAAAAAATAAAATAAAGTATTATAGTTAAATGCTTGCTCCAAAACCTCACTTGATGGCTGATGTTAATAGTAGAAACCCCACCCCGCTGCATGCCTTTAAACTCCAACGGCAGATTCTGGAGATGGAGTTAAACTACAGTGGAGTTCTGTAAGTGAAGAAAAAAAAAAGCCTGCCCTCAATTTGTTTAATAAACACTCACATTTGGAACGCATTTCCCCAGTTTAAAATTTCAAAAGGTGTGAACTTGATACGCATTATACATGCTGTAAAAGTTAGATTGTTCTTGTCTTTACAAGTGTAACTACCATTCACTCTCATTTTGCAAGACCAAACTGCAGAAGAATGAAATCCCTTTTGCTTAGAGGGAGTTGCTTTTTCTGGAATCGCATCTTGTATAGAAGGTATTAAAGGCAACAATTGACAAAAGGCACAGCTAGAACACTTTGTGCTACACATCTAACATACTCAGCGCAGCGGTAAATAGCGTGAAAACCTGGGCTCTAAAAAAGACAGAACAAAGCTGGAGGTAAACACACTAACCCATTTCTCAAGCAAACAAGCAAGCTCACCAAGTACTACCACAGTACACTAGCAAGCCATCTCATGACATTAAAAGAGTGAAAGAGTTACCTTGATCCCCTTGTAAGCAGCAAACAAAGCCAAGTAAGAAACTTAATACAGTTTAGGTGTACTTCTGACCACTTTACTCATGCACAAGCACTTTTAGAGTTGACCCGTCATTCCTCTGTAGCACAAACCATGCTGTTCAAGCATGCCAGTAAGAACTAAAACAGAAATTAAAGAGTGCACCAGTCTACAAATTCAGCAACATGGTACCATGGCACCCCTGGGTAAACTCTGAGCTAACAATCCTACAGGACGGAGGAAAAAGAGGAAGCTACATCCACGCTTCCCGCACACTTTATACTGAAGGAGAACATGATTCCACGTGTTTGTTTATTTTTAAGGTGCCTGACGGGGATGGATAGTGGTAGAAACTTCCCAGTCACATAAGCACTGTTGAGAATTTCACACAATGGGCGCTTGTTCTCTATCCTAGTTCAGCCTGCAATTTAGCGTCGCAATTGTTCGCTGGTAGGCCAACGCGCTTACGGGGACAGCTTGCGCTTTTTTGTTCACAGGGAAACAAGTACCTTTATTTTCTCTGAAAGTGGTTAGTCAAGTCATGTTACATAACCATCAGTGGTAACTGGACCGAATCTTGGTGCGGTCACCAGTAGAGAAGGGGCCGAGAAAATGATTACAAAACTTAAGTCTCTTACAAAATAAAATCATTACATGACACTACAACAGCAAAAGCTGTTTCAGCCCAGATTTTCTAAGGCCTTTGAATTGGCACTTATGAAAATAATGACCATTTTCTTGTATGCTTCCTACTCTTTTTTCTGTTTTAGCGTATTTTAAAAATGGATCATTTTTACATTGCTTTATCTAGGAGTATCAGTTCAGGCTTATGACAAGAGCAAGCTGAATTTTTTTATGAAAGCAAGAAAACACTACCACTACGACATGATAATCACTAGAGTGTAAGCATGAGATTTAATTTGGAAGCATACACAATACACACATATACTTTTAGATATAGCTATTCACAGTACACACGAACACAAACGTTGTGTGCATTCATATATACATGTACATATATGTATATATGTATACATAGACACATGTATGCATTTACTGCCTTGTTATCATCTTGATAAAACCGATGCAAAGTAGCATCAAATTGATAACATTTAAAGGAGTCATTTCGTTTTTAACAAGTCTGTGACTACCCCTAATTTATTTTGATACATCAGGTGGCAGTGTCAATACAAAAAATTCACACTGTAGCGAAGGATGTATATTTACCCTTTTTGACCTATGCAATCTGCATTGTACATTCACAGCAATCTGCTTTTTCTGTGCTCTGGGCTGTTAGTACTTACTTGACAATTCCCTGCCTCCAAAGGAAAGCAAGTTAAAACATAATACAAGCATTAACGGTTTCTTTCCAGTAATTGAAAATAATTGTGCTTATGTTACGCTATGGGATGAACGAGTTCCAGGGAAGGTAAGACAGTCAGACATTCGAGGGCTTTCAGTTCTTTAGATACTGTGAATATAGCAAATAAAATTTCTGTTACTAGTGATTATTTTGACAATACACTCACACAAGTATGCATGGTTCTAAAGCACTGAGCTAATGTGAAAATGTGCAAGTGACAACTGGCTCACTCTCACTCAAGCAAGCAGGCTACCTGAAATTACTACTACCCCTGAGGAGGAAGAGCAACCTAAATCATGGGTGAAGTGAACAGGCAGCACCAGGACAGAGTGTAACAGACGGACATACTGAGAGCTGGGCAGGGAGGAAGAAGGAATAGCGGTTTTGGGGAGAGGAGGGCAACTTGAGGGAGTAAAAAGACATGATCTTGGAGAACAAGGCCAAATTAAGAGGGGGGGGAAAAAGTTAGGTCAATTTAGACAGAAAATAATGGAGCGAAAACACAGACAAAGCCAATAAATCCTATGGGGATAACCAGCTCATGTTTTTAGAGCGCACAGTAATTGCTTGCTGGTAACAGCCACTGTCTGCATCAGTAGTAAACCGGTGAGGACACAAACGTTCTGTTCTGAGGCCACTGTAAACAGAATGGGGTCTTCAGAAACAACGCTGCATGGAAGTGACAAACAATCAGATTTGGAGCAGGGACAGATGGACAAAAAGGTCCTTACACCAAGAAGTTGATGGGCTGGGCCCAGCAGAAAAGGTAGAGAATAAACTGAAGAGAGTCCAAAAGGGAGAGTAACGAGTGTATTTAGATGGCTGCTAACTGGCGAGGGAAGGTACCTGGCTGCTACATACAACAATCATAATGAGCAGGACTGCTCCCAAGAAGAGAAAGCAAGGTTCAAAGAGAGGTAAGATGATCTGCTACTGGTAGGCTTCTTTGGACAAGATAATTAAAAATCCAAGGTTTAAAGAAAAAGGTACTGTTCGTTTCAGACAAAATGCAAAAGCTGTTTTTAACTATTTGACAGGAGAGATGGGGACTCCCAAGTGCCCTAAAACTGCTGCAAAACCTCTCACAACTTTAAGAAGCAATTAAAAGATTTTTTTTGAATTCTAGACTCTGGGATTTTTGCATCCCAACATACATAGGAGTTTTAAGTATACCTTTTCTTGCTGTTACTTTTCCTTTACGTTGTGTAGATCACACATGACAACAAAAATGAATAGCATTCAGTATGAAAATATTCTACTCTCTAATACAGGAGCTTAAAGGAAAGCTGAAACAAAACTAGAGGGAATCAATTGCGATCTAAATTATTTTTTTAAAGTCTAGCATTGAAAAAGCCTTAGTGTGGTTACAATATTTATGATTTGACATGTATGCTGATGCACTCTTTAAAAATCAAAAGAAAAGGTATTGCAGAACGTAAGGTGGTGATAGCCATTTTGGTGTGTCGTACGGGAAGCTACAGTCATTGCATTTGCATGGCAGTCTAGTTCAGGCTCCAAATGTGAAGCAGGCAGAAAAGCAGATTAGTAAGAAGGGTAATCGTTTCTGAATTAAGTCTGAACACCTTTATTTTTTAACAAGTTCATTGTTGTAAACGTCTTGTAAAGCTGGCCCTATTGCACAGAGATCTGCCCTACGTAACACGCTGCACAGAGAGGACTGGCCGGAAGATCCCTCAGTGTGCTTTGCCAAAGTCACCTTCAAGGAATATGTTGTAACAGCCTTTGGCAAAAACTCCATTTCTGGTTTTGGGCTAGAATGTTTTCAACACCTCAGGTAAAGGGACTACAGAAGAACTCTCTCCGTATACTACCAAGGCATCAGAATCAACACAACTTCAGCATATTTTGGAAGGTCTCTCACCTTCCTCAGGCTTCTCTCAGGGTTTGTGATAATGTTCGAGAAGAAGAGTCTTTTCCATTTGTTTAGTTATTCTTTACATAAACTCTGATAGGTTTTGAAGCTGTGCTCATTGTGTAATAAAAAATATTCAACCAATAGCATATGGAGAACTTTTGGGCTGGAGGTAAAACACGGTAGGCAGATAAAACAGCATCCTTCCCTTCCATAACAAAACACATCGGAGACAGCGCTTTTTCGATCCGTCCTGGACCACAACCTACAAAGCAACCCTCAATAGAAGGTAAATATTTGGCATTAACCTCAGTGTGGAGAGTGCTCAAGTTCAGAGAGAGAAATGTTGGCAACACGTTGTGCATTGTGACAGTACTGGCATCCCTCAGCTCCACCCCCGCCAAGTGTAATGCAAATAAAAAAGACCTTTGGGCCAGCTTTGTGCTGGCCTGTGGGAGAAGTGGGACTGACTCTGAGTTCAGGTGGTTGGCAGGGACTGTGAAAATACCGCTCACAACGCGTTCAAGACTTGGGGAGAATGTGATGGAATCAGCACACTGCCAAATATATTGAGGGTGCATTAACTTGACATAATGCTGTTGAGAAAGTAGAAGTGCATATTCAAAAGGATGGTTCTCAAACAGCAGGTTTCTGCTGGAATAAGCCCGAAGTTATTTTCTCCAGCTCAGAGATGTGTTTTACCAGCTACATTTTGAATAGTTCCCACCTACACGTGAATACAGCACAGGTTCACATTCAAAGCTTTTACGCTGCACCCACAGAAGTGTACATGTAAAAGTGCATGAACAAAAGTTTGTAACCAGATGTCTAATAATTCAGTTTGTGGCTCATACTCACCACTTGTGGGGGCTATTTTGGAAGCTTATCTAATTCAGCTCAGGTTGTTGTTGTAAATAAATAAATAATCAAAAGAACAACATTTGAAGGAAGAATATCCACCTTCTTAACCTTCTTTAACTTATCTTTATCAGAACATCTGGTTACAAACAATGTACAATAACACACCTGAGAATAGGCTCCAAGACAGTTAACGCATGGAGAGCGAGACAAGCCAGTATGGAAAGAAAACAGAAAACGAGACAAACATGCCAGCGCTGCTTTTGGTTTTCTACACATTCAACCTGCTTTAAAGGGTTTTCCATCACCAGGTATATTACAAGAGCTTTCAGTTTCTGTAGAGTCATGCAAATCAAACTAAATGAAAGCTGCAAATGTAGGGTCTCTGTCAGCAGTTAGTAGAATGCCAAATGCAAACAGATCTTCGCCTTTCGTATTAGTAACATAAATAGAGTCTTTACTTCGTATCATATCAATTCTTTGCCAGTTAAAATGGTCCCAGTTCAGAAGTTAGCCCTCTTCTGAAATGAAGCACAACTCCTACATGACACACAGTATAGCTTACAATTGTCCTGGATTGTCTGGGACAGTCCCACCAGTGACCAAGTGGTCCCGTGGTGTGGGAGCACTGCTCTTGGAGCTCCCACACCGCGAGACTGCTCCTGCAGCACCTCTCATTGGCACCCCACTTCTGTACCATACAGGCAGAGCAAAGAAGAGGATGCCGATTAGAGGAGCAAGAAAGGAAGAGAAAATAAGGGCGGGTGGGGAGGACAGGAGGAGAGACATGGAAAGGGAGAAGAAGAAAAACAAAAAGGTTGGGGAGAGGAGAGAAAAACAACAGTGAATTAATTATCTTAGCCGAATGGACCAACTATAACAACCGTAAGACATTTAAAACTCTTCCTTAGTCTCTTCTCTCCTGTTATTTTTTCATAATAAAGCTGCTGATGGAAACAGTAAATATTGGGTCCCCCACAAAAGTACCGGACCATGATTTATTTCAAGTCCTGCAAATAAAATCTGTCATGTAACGTCTACAATTCTTCCAAGATAGTTGCAGAATCATTTTCATTATGTAAATAAATGAGACAGGAGAAGTACATTTGATAAAGGGCTTGCATTTTCTTTTCTAAGGAAAAACTCAATATAACCTGTACATTTGTCATAAATAAGGTTTTTGTCCTTTATAGACATTAACCGTCTCTGCCCAGTTTGCTTAGGGGCCCAATATCCTGTAGATCTGGAGAAGACCAGAGTAATGTGGATTTCATTTTCATCTTGCTGGATTGTGCTAAGCCCAGAGCACGTGCAAGGATGTAGAGCAGCTGCTCAAAGTCACAGTGAGCGTCTATCGAGTATCACACCAAATCTGCTCCCCTCTGCTCTTCCTCGTGATGGGGGAGAGAAGGGAGAAGAACTGCTGACTCCTCTCTTCTGACAAACAGACAGCAGGGTAGAGTCTTTGGGTTAGTTTAGGGGGGAGTTATCTGTGAATTGCTGATTCCTCTCCAGAAGGGTGGTGGTTGTTGCAAAGCTTTCCCCTCATAGCCCAGCACTGCCTGTATCAGCTCTCAACCATACACTTGCAGTCTCCTCAGGAGACACATCACACTCCCTGAGATCAAACACCTCCTGTATCGTACAATGATTTGTTATTTTCAGAGCGATAATGTACTTTTGAGTTTTTCAGATTCACCACTCTCAGTATTACAGAAGCAGCTTATTCCAGCAAACACCAAGGTTAGAAAGATGGAAATGCAGCTATAATACAGAGGAAGATAAAATGGCTATCTTCTTGAACCAAAACTGTCTCCTAGGTGTCACATAGTACCTTTGATGTGTATTTGTATTATATAAGAAGGGGAATAACTTTTTTAAGAAACAATCCACCTTCTGAGTATTGCTATTTAAAGAACGGAACACAGTGAGCTTAAAGTCCTGGTCCCCAAGAAGCAGCTCAGAGCAACAGCTCCAGCTATTCCTGTCTCTTGCTTGAGCTGGAAGCTTATTCCCTCCCCCCTTCCCCCCTCTTTTTTTTTTCCCCACGCTAATTTAAACTTACTTTGTTTATTTCTGGATTTCTATCCACTATACCTATGAACAACTCACAATTTTTCCTTTCTCAGACACACAATGAAAATACAGCAAGGGGCACACTTCTTTCTTCTTAGAACTTTACTGCGTTTTGCGATGACACCAACCAGCAGTTTTTCAGGTCTTTTGATTAACTCACTGCGTTTATCTGAAATGGCCTTCCAGCTTCTAACATCATTTTCACAGTTTCGGCAGTGTGTTATCAATCTCAAAGTGTGCACAGTGCACAAATCCCACCAAATGCACGATCTCTGGTGTCTTCATACAGACACACAGCACAATTACAACACGGAAAGATTTGGGATTTGGAATATTTTCTCCAGACAATCTCCCCCCTCAAAAGACTACCAGGTTTTCCCATGTACCTTCCTGAAAGAGAATGGAATACATTCTCTTGGATCCCTGCTTCATATCTGAAGGGACTGGGAGAGGCTACATCAGCTGTGCCTTTGGCAGAAAATGTAAAACTTTGTGAACTGGCTTTGATAGTACTTTTTGCCATCTCACTCAGCCCTGTGCACAGAGATTTCAAGACTCCACATCCTGAAGACTTGCTGATTTAGAACTTTGATTTTCCTGAATACTGACAGTTGAGTACTTGCAGACTTTTAGTTTCATCTGGTTTGATTAACTGTCAACTTCAGACCCTTGTAGGTGCAAAGAAGAGTCAGCACAGTGCTTTCAGGAAGCGTTTAGAAAGTGATCAGACAAACCCTTCATGAGCTGCTCCATTGTTTTGTGTGCTCAGAAAAGATGAAATCTGGTACAGCTATGAAGCTTGCCTCATAATTCCTATGTCTTATGAGAGAAGTCAGCTTCATTCCAAAGCACTTCTAATTGGGAACGTCAAGATACAGCATAAATTGTGTGAGTATTGGTACAACTGTGGCCAAAAATTGCAGTCTTAGACAACTGCAGCAGCCAACACATTAATCTCATCTTACTGCATCCAAACTCCAGCACCTTTCACAGCTCAAGGCCCTATCCTGGCTCATTACCCTCAGAAACCACAGCTTTGCCTACATTTCACCGTAACATTTCTGCTTCTAATTGTTTGACCACAAATTTTGGTAATTTATACTATTCCAATGAAGAGAGGGAAGTGACTACATCTTTGACTAACAGGCTATATATGCAAAGTATGAGATCTGTTGACAAATTTATCACAACAGCAAAATCCTAATATCAAAGAAGTGATTATAAAGAGGACATGTTAAAAATGTGCAAATAGCTGTGACTCTTAAGGAGAAAAGATGGAAAGGACAGTTACAAGGGTTTATTTTTAATCTACTTAAAAATGAAGTACAAAACTATTGATTACATGGAGACAGTAAGAAGAAAAAAAGAATATGGAGAAAATTAAGACCTTCCTTTTTGCTCCTTCAGTCTAGAACTTGTTATGGGATTGATTATTCCTTAAGGCTATTTTGATGTAAAGTCATTATGAAGAGACTGTTATAGAAATTGGGGGCAACCTCACTGCAGAGGAGGTGCCTACCCATTTAATTAAGCCCACTAGCTATAAACAGAGTGGGCAGTGTGGAAATGCCAGAGGAGCTCCCAGCTCCAGTGCTGCTTGGTATTGTTGCGTAGCACAAATCACGTTTTCCCTGCGTTACGGACTGTCAGTGTTAATGCAGCAAAGAGGATGCCTGCTTTCTTCATCTAGTTACGTCCTGCTTTGCAGGTATTGCATGTTTTGTTAAAAAGGTTGAAAAAGGGCAAGTGCCTGTTCATTTCAGGGGTGCCTTTCTCCACAGCAACATAGCAGGTTCAGCTCAATTAGCTTATGCAGCACAGGACTGAGAGACTCAAAGGTCAGGAAGCCTGAAGTGTATGTGGCAGACTGAGATACCCTCTGAGAAGCAGAGGACTTGCTGGCATCAGACCCAGGTTTCAGAGAAGGAAAGCTTCCTAGGGACCAAAGGTACTGCGATGATCTTCACTTCCAGACTGAAAGAAGTGTTGAAAAGCTGCAGAAGACACCAACGCTTATGCTCATATTGCTGGTAATTCAGTAGTACAAAACAATTGTAAACCCAGCTTAATCGGTCAATTAAACTCATTCTACATTTACTTTTGCATCATTAAAGCAGAATAAAGCAGCTGGAAGGTACAAGGGTTTCTGGTGTCAAACATCTGGCCATTATATCATTTGGCACTTGTTACTTAACTTATAATAGTTTAGCAGTATTTGCCTAAACCAAAATATTTTTCTCCTTTTTTTAACTCAATCTCAAACCATTCATGTTTAATAGATAATACACTATGTCTTTTTACAGAAAAATGGAGGAACAAAGAGTTTATCTAAGTCAGAGAATGGTAAGAGATTTCCTTAAAAGAGGGAGAAAAGAAATGGTTATGGTCCAACATTTTATTGAAAAAAACCCACATTAATCCTCTGCTGCATGTTTTTGTTAAGACATTGCGATGCAAAAAAAAAGGGGATGCAGTATTTTTATTCTCTTACTTTTCACACCCAACATTTGTTCTCCTATTCAAATACCAAGTGAAAAAAGATTATTACTTTCTGTCCATGACGTTCTGCACTGCATTCTTTGAGAGCTTTAAAAATATAAATTAATTTAGTTTTCAAAGGTCTATATTAGGAAGTATTACTAACTCTGTTTTGCATCTTTCAAATCAGGACACCAGAAGATGTGTAGTCAAAAATCTCAAAAGTTGCCACTAGTGTTCAGTAATTAAGTAAAAGAACCTTCGAGCTTTATCCGTTCAATGTAATTTTGTGTTACGTTTGTTCAAAGAGCTGCTTAAATGACCCCCACTCGCAGCTGAGAGCATGCAGGTTTTCTGCACGTTCAACAGCACTTCTTTCAGCTGCCAGCAGGAAATGAGGTTGTTCACAGAGCTAGAGGCTGCCTCTAACAATGCTTTATTCGCTGACCGTCACCAAGGAGCTCTGTGACAAGAACAGCAAGAAGGCGGCTCTCCACAGGCTCCACAGCGCTCTCTTCCTGCCATCCCGGCCTCTTTCCGCGCACAGCTCTCATCTTCTGCGGCAGGGCTCCTACAGTGCACCAGCACGCACTTCTGTGCTTAGCTCTTACCTCTTTTCTTTACTGTCCTCTCCACTACCGTTCTCCTTTCAGCTTCTTTATTTTCAGAATAATTCAGCCTAAGGCAAACGTGTGCCATGGGGAATTTCAGCTTTCACAGTAACAACCCGTCATTATAAGCAACTGAAAATCTTTCAATGATAACGTCACCAGAACTTAACTACAAAGTGTTGACAAGCACACCCTATTACAAACGTTGTCCTGCAGACGTATGCACAGCTATACATACTACTTAGGAAAGAATACAACTGCTTACGTGAAGAGCAGAGAATGCAACACTCACAGGTGTTTTACTTACATATACATTTTTTTTTCTCCATCACATTAACACATTGTACCCTGTGAACACCATTTTCAATGTTATCTTGTGAATTTTAAAATTCCTGCCTTGTTTCTAAGTATTTAGTTGAATGAAACAAGATTCAAAAGAATGCAATGGACATTTGGAAACCAATGCCTTTGTGTGACATACCTCTCTTCTACTGAAACTTCCTTCAGCTGCTGATGTGGTTTTGTCCCTTCCATTTCTCGGATGCTTACCGCATAGATCTTAGTGGTATAGTCAATTGCTTTTTCTCTTGCAACATCACTATCATAACCTTAGAAAAATAAAACATAAAATAAAACAAACTACCCTTGTTTCATAGTGGAAGAGTAGAAAACAACATCTGCACCAATAAAAGGAAGGAAACGAATCCTACCAAGCTCTCCCTACACTGAACTTTTTATTGCATGAAAGTTTCTTTCCCGCTTCAAGTTAAACACCTGTGTGATCCCTGTGGAACAAAGGCTAAATTAAAGACACATTTTATACAACCCTTTTTACCTCCATCTTCTTCTGCATCTGTGTCTGATTCTTCACTATCAACCAGCTTACTCTCCTGAATGCCCAAAAACTCTCTGGTCCAGATCATCAAAGCTGTATCAGCACCACCTACAGTCAGCAGCACAGAATCATTGTGTAACCACCGCACATTGGTTACCTGCGCGCTGTGACCCACATACTTCTTGAATTTTGCATGTTGACCCTGTAGCACAAAGAATTCGCACATTAGCAGTCTGACATATTGCAAACAGCCTCTTCCTTAATCCCTTTTCTTGTGCAGATTCCAATCACAGAAATAAATACACTTATTACCTTCACTGGATATGAAAAAAGCTTCACAAAACCAAAATCATCTCCCGTAGCTAGTAGCGTTCTGTCTTTTGTAAGACTAGCTGCATTTACAACGGTGACATCACTGTGCGTGGGCCAAATTCCTTCACAAGTTGGACCAAGAACACACGTCCAGGTGTCCCACTCAATCTTCTCGATCTGCAATCAAAATTTACCCAAAAGAAGTCATCTTCATACGTGCCAAATGCACACTGGTTTCATGCATATATTTTTCTACGTCTGATATTAATTTTGTTAGTGTTTTGAGAAACCGTTTCCAGCTTGCTAATACAAGCTGCGTATCTTCATCAAAAGGCTTAAACCTTTAAATATTTCCACTTTCCCAAGGTAGAGCATTCTGATTTGGATATAAATATCCTTAAAGATTTTCAAATTACATGTCCCAGATAAGCAACATCGATAAAAACCAGGTCATGCTGTTTAAAGGTGGTTTCTAACTTATATGAACACTGATTACATAGAAACACAGGTGATTTTTCACGAAAAGGGATTATGGGAAACGACTGCTGTTAAACACCAATAAATTCAGAGATGCAAACAGGAACTTGCAAGTTCTATCACTTACAAATGCTCAGAAAAACACTATGCAGAATGATTAAATAATGCTAATTCTAACCGCTGTAAATACAGTATTTTAAAGCGAAAAAATACACTATTTGAAGACAAAATATGCTAATTTTCAACAGTCCAGAAAAATAACTTTCACAGTAAAAAAATCTAGTAAGCATAATTCGTACCTCAGCAATTCTTATAATATGTCTTTTTCCCCTTGGTGCTTCAAAAAATAGTTGCTCTTTGGCACCAGAATTGACTTGCAATAACTTTCCTGGATAAGAAATAAGAGTTTAATATGAATCTTATTCATTATTATGAATATTACGAACTTTCTTTTGATTGAATGAAAACATTTCTGGGGGTAAGATAAGAAACTATCCTCCAGAGAGTTATTCATAGCAGAAGTAAAACAGATGCTTAGAATCACTCTCAGAAGAATCCTATACTCCTGATTCAATGCAGAAGCAATGCTTTAAATACCATCCAACACCCTTATAAAATTACTGTCTTGCTGCAAATAACTTTCTTCTGGTAAGAAATATTTTGCTTGTGAGTTCATCATCATGATAGTGGGAAGTAAAAAAATTAACGAATGCATATGCTATTAATTTTTATAACAATTTTGCAAGGCAGCTTTGCCAAAAGTTAACCACACTGCAAACTCCTGTCGGTTTGGCACTGCCTAAGTGGTATGTAGTCCAGCTACACACCGAACTGTCCTTGAATAAGAAGCCTGCCATACCCATGCAAATACTGTGATTTTGTGAAGATAATCCTGTATGCAACTGCTACCATGTTAGCAAGCATTTGTGCATGAAGAAGCAAAAAATGCTTTCAGATTAAGCTTTACCATATTCCAATACCAAATATATTAATATATTTTTTTTCAAATTTTAATGGCTATACTAGTGTACATGGCTGTATTCTGACTGGGCATCTTCAGCCCCTGTTTTTGGCAGTGAGCTGGCACCACCTTTTGAGACTGGCACAGCAGGAGATGCAGGGCTCAGACACACAGGTGGCTCCACACAGAATCATATTAGGTCTGGCAAGGCTTATTTGCACGAGCTCATTATTAATCAGTCGTGACAATAAGGCGCTCTAACTTCACTGCGGTGATTGCCATGTAATGCTCAGCAAAGAAGAAAGGAAATTGGACATAAAAGGTGGGAAAGAAAAGTGTACCATGCACTACAATACTAGAAAAAGAACAGGGCAAAGAAAAGCAACGTTATGCTCCTAAGTGACATTTTAGCCATATGCTGTCAGCAGTGAAGTATCATGTACTCTGGTACAAATGCTATGAAGTGAGGATGAATTCCACCAACAAATGTAATTGCACTGCACCCATATGGTGCTCGATGTTGAAAAAACATTTGCATCAGTCCTTAGAGTTTATCTTAGTAGCTCGTACAATAACAGTTTTCTGATATTCCCTTTTATAGGCATTTTAAATGTGTACCTCTAGTCCAACACTTTACCTCTTGAGTCCCAGTCAATGTGGGTGATGTAGCTAGATGCACCTTTACAAATCCCAACTCTTTTGCTGGTAAGTACATTGTAAATATCTACAAAATTGTCATGGGAAGCCACAGCCAGGTACTTTCCTGATTCTGGAAAGAAGAGACACTGAGGTTATTAAAGTTCTAAATGTTAGAATTATGATTGTTAGGCATTTTCACTACTGTAGTGAATCCAAACGCACCAGTTAGGGTGCATACAGTCACGTAGAACTGTAAAGCTTTTAAATGGATGGAGCCAGTCTGCCTTCTGAACATTCAGTCTTTTGTCTAGGGGAGAAAAACAAACTCCGAGATAAACACTGCCTTTTCATCCTATCCTCTGATTATACCTCGTGAAAACTTGATATCCGAGATCATTTCCTTTCTGTGGTGAAAGGAGACCATGTCTTCAACAGTGTCAGCATTGACCACCAGAAAGCTCCCATCATTCAACCCTACAGCCAAGGCTTTCCCATCAGGAGAAAAGGCACAGCATCGTCCACCTACAACGGAAAATGAAAAGGACTACCTTAAGGTTTACAAACTTGGGATTGAGAAAACCATCACTAAACTGCAACTGAAAGTTTTTTTAAATCAAGTACATACTTTTAAAGTAGAGTTGTCATTTATGAAAACAAATATTCAATAGGAGGGCTATAATTACTGTTTAACTAAATGGGAATGTACCCTCTGGACAGGCTCTTCTTGAGTTGACGGTGATGTGATCAGTCTTGAAATGGCTTTGGGTGAAAATGCCACCTTCCAACTATGTTTTAAACATAGCAATAATAAAAACATTTTGTTTTTTTAAAAAGAAGAAAAAAAAACAACCCCAACATACAGAAAGGATACCCAGATGGAAAATTCAAAGGCTCATTACAGGCAGCACGACTACATGTCTATCAGGAATACCACACTTGAAAGGTTCTTCTTTGTATGACTGAATAATGGTTCCTTTCAGCTGGAGCACACTTACACCAGAGATGTCTTACACTTCCTCCACTTACTTTTTGCCTCAACGTTATTTCTGACCATACTCCCTCCTACAGCTATCCTCATCCGTCCCTGATTTCACTTCTCCAAAACATTTGACTCTCTTTTCCCTCAGCCAGTTAGAGGTCCAGTGCTCTGGATCTGTCACTGAAAATGAAGCATGTTCAACTTATACCATACAATTTCCTGAAGGGTATCAATGAGTAAATGAAGTAAGAGCAATTTTCAGAAGGCAGCATTTCAACACAGCTCATCTGATTTTGTATAGAGCAGAGGGTAGGAAAACTGTTCCTTTTCAGAGAAGTTGGTATAACACATAAAAGTTCATACTGCCACTGAAGGCTGATTGTGCTCAACGTGCAGAAAATGTTACATTTGTCTTTACAAGGAAACTTTTTAAAGTCAGGTACAAATTTGCTGGCCTTACATATTCTTAGGAAGGAAAATGATTCTGAGGTCAACTCATTCCCCTTGAAATCAAAGGAAATAAGATTAAATTTCATTTTATTATTATTCATTACAATAGATTATACTTCTTTTCTTTCTACCCCTTTCATTGATTTGACACATGTCAAAGACAATTTACTTCCTATGCTTCCAATTTCTTAATGGCTGTGTTCTCTTTCTACCTAATTAATGCCTGCGATGTGCAGCAAAAGCAAAGATGGAGCTGTTACAGAAATAGAATAGTGTCATTACTAACAGTGTATTGCCAAATGAAAATTACCTTTTTTGAGTTTCCTCACTGCCAGCATGCGGTGTTGGGATGAAAGTTCCCAGATTCGTAGTGTTTTATCATCACTCACTGTCGCACAAACAGGCAAGAGCGGATGAGCTGCTAAGCCCCAGACTTCTCCTTCCATATGCCCCTAAAGAAAATAATTTAAAAGAAGAGAAAACAATGCCTTTGGGTTTGTGTAATATGTTCAAGCACTTGCCCTGTCTCCTTTTACAAGTCGCAGGCAATAAGGTTTTCACCATCTCGTCTCAAAAATCTTCCGCGTTCAGAGACCTGAATGCCTGCTCTGTTTCCTCTGGTAAGTATTTCAAAATATACTCTTCCATAGTCTCCTCCACTAGTAAAACTGTAATTCCTGTACTTCCAATGCTCTCTCTTCCAGACTTGAAATGAACAGGAGGAAACAGTTAAGCCCCAAACAGGATTTTATCCTGAAATCCTAATACGCGCTAAACTTTCTTCCAAGGGTTATGTAATTTTTCAGATCCTGGAGAACTTGTTTGCCCAACATATACATACTCAGTTCTTGTAATCTTTTTTCAGAACTCGGTTTTCAAACTTAATTACTTTTCCTGTTTTTTCTAGATTTCCTGCAACTTTCCTTGTAGATTTCCTTCATGCTTGCTGGCACTATGTTTCAAGGTTAAATCATTGCTAACTATTCTCAGTCTAGATCTCAGTTTGGTATCTGGCATTAAAAGAAAAAAGGGGGAAACTGTTATGACATCTTGATTACATCTTATGTATTTTCTATTTTGGCTCAAGCTGATGAATGCAAGCATGTAATTTAGGCTGCATGACAATTACAATGCTTCCCTTTATCAGAAAACTCACAGCAATCGGGTAATTTTAAAGTAATTTTACTATGCCACAACCTTATTATTCATGTTAAGGATGAGACTGCAATTCCAAATTAGTGAGTGAGTTAAATAATCTATGTCATTTACATAAGAAAGCATCAGCTTCTGCCTGAGCAAGAAATACAATGGTGGCCACAGGAAGAAAATGACTGGGAAAATCTGATAATGTCTTGTATTTCTACAGGCAATGTTTTGATATGGAAGATCCATAAAGTACCTGAACAAGTAGTGTCATGGGGCCACTTTTATCAATTTCAAGTATCTCTCCATTTTTAGTTCCCACTAGTATATGCCCGTGTCCTAGACTGATGGCTCGAATAGAAGGATTGTCTTCTAATAGTAAACCTAGAGAAGACAGATTAATTTTAGGTTTTTATTATGAAATCAGAAAGAGTTTCATCTCACCTATAGTTCATACATGATTAGTTCATGTGATTGAATATCACTTTACAGACTTCCCCACTGGTGCCTTGAGCAGTACAATTTAACAGATCATTCCAACTCAAAGGGACTCTCTGGTCTCACTACTTGAAACCTGGCCAGCTGAGGAAGCTGCTAAACAGCACAGAGTTTGGAACAGCAAGGCTCACAGGCTTGTGACATTTCTTCTTAGAATCGTTTCTTCAGTGAAAACAAAGCCAAAGGTCACAGAATAGAGAAGGAAATAGCAGAACAAAGTATAAATCACAAAGATTGTGTGAAACACAACTTACACCAATCAAACCAGAAAATTCCAGCACGTAGTAGTAAAGTAGTAAATTACTGTTCCCTTTGTGTTCTGGTAAGATTGGGCACCTAGTACTGCCATTTTACCAGCCTTCACGCGTATGGTTCTGATTAGAACACACTGAAAAATAATACCTTTAGAACTAGCAGATAGTGCAGCTCTTTTAATAGCGTACGTCTTCAGGCATCTTTCAAACATATCATCCCAGAGGGCCACAATTCCATCTTTTCCACCAGTTACAAAACCCTGTATGATCACAGTATGAAAATATATGCAAATATCAGCAATTATATGTTAACATTTAAAAAGACATGTCCAAAGGCATTATATATTCTCCCCTGTGTTTTATTCTCATGTCCAACTAAAATACTGCAACTTATACCTACGAAGAAGAAATATAAAGGAAGAAGATTTAGAGAGCTGTTTTCCTAGTTTTCTAGGGTTATAAAGACTTATAACCAGACAAAGGGCATATTACTGGCAATAGTCATGTTGGACCATAACAGTTTTCTGCATATGGAAATAAGCTATGAAAAAATATGTTCTTCATCGTTAGAAGAAGCAGTAGTTGGTAATAAGAGCTTTTCAGGTTACTCCAAATCCAGTGGATTTAACAGATGCCTCAAACTGAGTTCTAATAATGCACAGGGACCAATTTTTTGATTAATTACTGTGTTAGATTCTCTTTTTCTCTGGCAAGTGCAAAACACAGCAGAAATAACTTAACAAAAGAAACGTAAGTGAAGAGCATGTTTAGAAGATAGACTGACAAAATCAAATAGAAAATTTGCTAGAAAAGCTAAGAACAATCAATTAAGGCCAGAAAAGATTGAGCTACAGGGATCTTAACTGACCTTGACAAAAATGTTAAGAGCTAATATTCTTCTCATGCTATACTTTTAAAGATGAAACTATAATCTCGAAAAGGGTATTCTATTACCAACACTTTCAAATCGCCAGTGAATTTCAAGTGGAAAAACTCTGCCCGAACCTCATTTATGCGATGTCAATAATATTTTGCCATAGTTTCTTTTGAAAATTTATTGATGCAACTGAAGGAAGATAGTTGTGCTCTTTGGAATAATTAACTTGGAAAGCCAAACTCTAGACATTTGAAGTCTTGCTTGCTTAGGATATGGTGATCATATTATTTCAAACTTCATGTTTCATATTTTGGAAACTCACAATACACAAATATTTTGGGGATCAGGTTGAAGAGGCAAAGAACGTTACCTATCACTCTCCTACTCTCCTGCGGTTTACCAATATGAAAATGACGCGCATGAGCACAGTGAGAAATAAACTCACATATTTGGGTCAATAAGCTCTTGGTCAGGTAACAAGCACATGCAACATGTTGCTTACAAATACACATCTATTACATGACAAAATTCATTACCATTGGTTTTGTGATTTGAGTCACCTTCAGATTGACCCAGTGCTACTTGTTTTCTATGACGACTGTTTATTACAGTACCTTCAATGTCAGTGCAATGTAGAGCAATCTATTGCTTACAGCTACAAAATCTGAATAACTTAGTTGTGAGACACATTAGTCATACACTTCTAAAATCCAGGATTGCCACAGAAATACTAAAGATTAATGGATCACTTAAGACGATAAATACCTTATCCAATGCATGCATGGCAAATACAGGTCCATCATGGGCTTTCACTGTCTTCACCAACAGGGTGTCCTTCCAGATGTAAATGTCTCCAGTAGCAGCACCAGAGAAAACCACATCTTCTATTCGCCCATAGGAAACGCTCATCATAGTTTCCAATTTCCCAGCAGTTCCAAATGTTCCTCGTTTAGATGTAAAACCTCCACCTGCAACACAAACAAAAGTAAGTCTTTTTATATTTCCCATCTGCAGCCATAGTGTTGCAAAGGACAAAAGTCTTGACCCCGTCACCTCTTGTGATTGCCTAAGACACTGTAGGTAATAGAAATACTGAAAAAGTAGTGCACAGGGGAAAAACACAATAAAAGAAAATCAATCTAGCAATGACAGTTTAGAAACCATACAGGCCCTATTTTTCAGATTGTTATTTCCAAGCAAATGATAAATTTTGGTGAGGAACTGCATAAGAATTAATATCATGGCTGGCAGAGTATTTTTTTGCACAGAACGACCTGCCAAGTTCCTGTCAAGCTTTTTTCCCTTAGAGGTGACCACAACTACAATGTAAGACACTAGAGGTTTGTGTTAGTTGTCCACTGGTAATCTGAACAATCAGACAGCAGTATTGCAGAATGAAATGGCAGGATTTGCTCCTCTGCTAACTGTTGAAAAACCAAACTACCACAGTCTCACTGTGATTCAGATAGCAGGAAGTCGCCACATGCGCCCATGAATTGAGTGCTTATAGACAAAAATACACATACAATTACAAAATCATATAGGCAGTGGTGTCCTTGCATCAAGTCATCAGGTATTGGACAGCTAACATCAGACTGATATTCTCAACTCCACTGAACAAGTCTTAATTCAAAATACACCATTTTATTGCAGAGAGTCTATTCTTGGAGTAAGATACTGCTTAACACAAATTCCTGTAATAGAATTTGGCAAACAGCAATGCAAGCCTATTTAATTACTATAAAAAATAACCTGAACATAAAAAATGCAGGGGGAAACAAAAAAAGATTTTTTTTCAACTGAGAGCACCTGAACCACTTGAATGTGGTAAAGTACAGTATGAGCATAGGAACTTCTTAAAGCCATCTAATTTTGAGTTGCATTGAGTTCTATTTTAGCTGCCCTTGTGCCGCTTACCTTTGCTGAAATTTACTCGAAGATGCTCCCTGAGATCTTTTTACCGCACACTCATTTAGCGTGTACATGATAAAAAGTCATGAAGAACAAAAAACTCCAGTCCTGAATAAAAAATATCCTCAATCAGAAACCAACTTTGCTGTCTTTCTCAATTTGACAGAAGGGTCTAGAGCCAGAGCTACTTCCCATTCCGAATAGTTTACATGTTGGCAGAATTATATCCTGTTTTTAAATAATGGAAAACTCCCTTTTGTTTTTCATTACTTAGAAAAGGAAACAAAATTCGTGTGTCATATAAAAATAGTTATTACCTTGATTCCTGCAATACCATACTATGATTTTTAGCCTAATGGATACAATATAAATTGCTATAACTAACCTTCTGCAAAACACCAGGTCCTTTATTTCTTTTTTGTTTTACCCAGGCACGTATTCAAAGGTCCCTTCTCAAATCTATCTTTCCAGCCTGGCACCTTGAAATATGTGCTTCCATGTCTGGAAGGCATCTCTGATGACTGAATAGCAGCTCTACCTGGAAACTGCAGGGTTGCTGAAGTGTTACGGCAGCACCTGAAGTGCAAGAACCACCCGTTTTAGCAGTGTGCCAGAGGCACCTCAGATTCTTGGCTACCAGCTGGCATTTTCACAACAAGGGTCATAAGCTGGCTAAGTGAATTACAGAACCGCATGTTTTCTGAGAGCCAGGGATGTTTGCTCAGGAGAAATCCTTAATGGTATGATCACAGTTAAAAAACAATTACCTGGAAACAACTCCACAAGAGAAAAGACTATTGGGACATTTTGCTGATTCAGAGGTAGATTTTGACCTGTTTAGTGTCTATATATAAAATTGCTTTACAAATGAAACAAATTCTTAAACTGAGAACATAATGCCCTTGTGCTAAAAAGACACATATCCTGAAACAAATTAAATACAAAATACTCGATACAGTACCTGTTTGCTGCCAAAATTTGATGTGCTTTATCCCAGCTGTGACTAGTCTGTCTACGTGATGCAGATTACACTTCACTACAAATATTTTATCTTTATGGCCCCTGCAATAAAAATAAAAAAAACCCAAAATAGTCAAGGTTGACATGACATTTCAAACTAATTTGTTTAAAATAGGTATTTCATCATAGTGAACTAACTAGAGTCATTAACAATGAGAGTGTAATCATCGTGACTGTAATTTTTTTGGTGCAAACAGAGCAGTATGGATCCATCACACTATGAGGATTGGAAAACGAGTCACAGAGGCTATGCCTACATTCTCTCTACCATCATTACCCTATCTAACCAAAAGTAGAGAGCCGTGTTTCTAACCTGCAAGACTTTAGCCTTGAAAGCCTGACCCACAGAGTTGGCAGAATGTATTTGAGCATACACCATACAGGAATCAGACGACAGAAATTGTCTCCCACTGATTTTCGGTTCGGTTAAATCGTAATGAAGAAGCAGGTAACAAAGGTCAATGCAATTAAGAAAAGGTATAAAGGGCAGCATAAATATTTAAATGCATAAGAACTCAAATATTTAAAATCCTCTGTCAAGAAAAATGAGGTAATCTTTAACCTACAGTGCTTCAAGAGGAAAAATTAAATAATCATAGAATGGGTTGGGTTGGAAGGGACCCTAAAGATCATTTAGTTCTAACACCTCTGCCATGGGCAGGCACATCTTCTACTAGAAGCTTACATAACAAATTATCAAATTATAATTTAGGAAACAGTTAATTCATCAGCATTTACACTTTCCAACTTAGTTCTCGGGTAATTAGAGTTATTCTTGTTGGAGTATGTACATATGGGAAATTGTAAGTTTAAGTTTCACTGTTGCAAAATATATTCCCAGGTGCAAAGTTGTAATTATTTCTATTTTGGTGTTTTATAAAACACCAAAAGCAAAAATAACTAGCTGTTCAATATGAATTTTCAGGTTTTGTACTATGATAATGCTACTTTCATGACAGGTTTAGCAGATCTGAAAAATCACATGGTTCTGATAACCCTCTTGTTTCAGTATTTTCTTTTGGTGAATCAGTCTAGATGAAAACCAGCCCCTTGCACCTTTGACATCCAAGTACATCTTACGGCAGTTCCTCCTCTCCTGGTCCTCTATTTTGCTATAATGATGACCAGCCTTTCCATTCAGGCTGGTTATACTGTTTCTTGTGGAAGCACAGGCAAAATGTACTGCCCTGAGTCAAAATCAAACTAATTGCATCCCAGTGCAGGTATCCCCTGTAACATGACAAGTGTGTGTCTGCTTGTGCGATAGGATGAATAGTGCTGACACACGAGATCCAGACTGTACAGCCTACATTTCCACCCCAGTTTCCTGCAATGGTCCGACCCAGCCATGTACATAAGCCCATGTAGTTTTTGTGTCCTTGTGTTCTGAAGGCCTGGCACAGGACATTCGCTCTCACAGACTGAAGAAAGGACACAAGAGCACAAAGTTCCCTGATTTAGATTGTAAATAAATTTGACGACGCCCCCCTCAGCTCCCTTAGGGACTGCAGTGCACCAACACAAAACAGTAGGATCAAATAGGACCAGCACTGCATCAACATGTGAGGCATCAGAAGTGAGCGAAAGAAGCTCAAATATGTTTTGATCCTAACAGTGTAGGCTTACTCAATAAGGATTTTAATGAAACTAGACAGACGATTGTGGAACCAAGACAGGGAAACAAGCTCTACAATTTATCTAGTGAGCAATTAAAACAAATAAATAAGAGTATATTCTGAATGACAAGAAAACTGAGAAGTCATGCTGAACTAAATCATCCAGAGATTAGGCAAAAGAATACTCACAAAAAATAAATATAAACCAACTACAGAATAAATATGATTGTTTGCACATGGTGAATGTACACTTCATTTTTCAGGTTTAGTCCATTAAATTAATTCTTGTGGGTCAATGGGATTGTAAAGAGTCTTTCTATTCTTCTTGTCGGCTAAGGCCATGCGAGGGTCATGTCTAAAATTTGGATGTAAACTCTCCTGCCTGGGCTTTTTGTCTCTCTCTCTTTGTGTCCCACTGCGCTTAGAAGAATGAGGTACTTGTCTTCAGGCGCTGCTAAAATGCAAACTATAATTTAATTTGGAACTTTTTAGAAGATAAACTACTTTTCCTGCTCTCTGTGAGGACTTTGCATATTTTCAAAATAGTAGATTGACAACAACAGTAGCTACATTGGGTACATATAGTATTACACACTGAAAAGAACCCAAGTACTTAATCTTTTATCTCTCCTGCAAACAAGAGATAGGTAGCTACAGAACCCCTCGGTATCTAGTTTTCAAAAGCTTAGAAGATCTCTATGGGAATATAAGGCATATAACATATAAGGTATTTCTTCATTTGTGAGTTTGAAGCACAATCTTTCTGCAGACAGTAGAACTAGGAATGGAAAGCAAATGAAAATGTCACGTTTTATAACACAGCACTGCTACTAAGCAAGTTTAAAATAGGGTTTAAAATCTTGCTGCCTAATGAACTGGATGTCTGAGGCCAAATTATATAGCTAATATAGATTATGGTACACACACACACACTTGGGTCAAAATATTTATTTATTCGGTAATGATATACTACTAACAGATAGTGCTGCCAGGAGAAAATCTTACTATTTCTTCTAGAAAACATCACGATATAGTAGTGTTATTAGCATAATACTCGCATAAATTATCTCTGGCAGGCACTTTTTTAGCAGTTACACTAGTAATTTCTGGTGAACAATGCTAGGTGTTACATGGTGGCAGACAACACATAAAACAAAGTCCTTGCCTTTCTGGTATGTAAGTCCATGCTTACATGAATTCTACACAGTTCTAGTATCTTGACCCCAGAGATACGTTTGATTTGCTGGACAGAAACCAGGTTCTCAAACAGTTTGATTCTTCTAATACAACTAGTACAACTAGTTTAGTAAAAAGAAAATGTTGCGATTCAATATTTTAGAAGGAAAAAGGAAAACATGCAAACTGTAATATAATCCTCTTCCCAGCATTGGTCCCTTCAAGCAGTTGTAAATGCTTCTTTGCTACAGGGTTATTAGCTCAGCTTTCTATCAGTAATTGCAAAGAGCAAATATCTCAGAAAAAGCTGACTCGAAAGGAAGGCAAGATCAGTAGACCTTGAAAAATCTATTTATATCAGAGGGACACTTTTTTCTTTTTAGAGAAGTGATCTGCATACATTGAAGGAACCCATCTTATCATCTAATGCGTACAGGAAAATGTGACATCTCTGATTATTTCTGCCATGAATCAGGAAATAAAACTGGGAGAAAATATTAACTTGAAAATCACTAAATAAGCTATGATATCAATGTAGCTTTACTAACAGAAAGGCCAGGGAACTGCTGACAGAAACAGTTCACAGGATTTCCAAGCTCGAAGCTGTACATCTCAAGGTTTTTTAATCTGGATAGAATTACTCTGAAACACCATGCTGTTTTCAGAAAGGCATTCTGGCTTTTTCGTATAAACAGAGTAATACATGTGGATGATATTATTTGGAAAAATGGAATAACAGGGCACATTTATACAGAGATGTGTTCCTACCTGGTTGTTGCTAGCTTTTCTCCTTTTTTCCAATCCCAAAACACAATGGCATGATTATCATCTAGCCCAACAGATGCCAAACATTTTCCATCGGCTGTAGAGAAGGAATATTTCATGTTAAAGGCGCTAAGGCTTCAGCTGAAAATATAACAGCGACAATGAACGCAACGAATACATTGCAAATGGAATTTCAAATCATGTACTATAAATGAAGCAACAAAAGGAACTAAGACTTCAAGAGACTGAGGTTCAGATTCACTGATGAGGTTCAGTTCCTACAGCAGACTGTCTAAATAATTAGTATGACCTATTTTAGTTTTTTTTGTATTTGTATTCCTTATCAATCCATCGACTCTTCCCCAAGGCAGACACAAACCACTGCTGTGTGTAAGTACAAGGAGGGTAAAAAGGATCAAACAAGACAATGAAAATCAGTTTCATAAAGTACAACTACTCCAAGATCACCACACACTTTATTTGAAATCCTTCTGATCAGATGATGCTTCTTTTCTTTTGCTGGAAATGATGACAAGAATTATTAGTGTATAATGAAATGGGTGCTTAAAAGTTAATAGGCAATATAATGAAACTATAAATATGATAGAAAATTATAAGGCTAAAATTAACTGCTGGCTACCATTTCTACTGCCGGAAAGACACAACACTACTGATAATAAGAGGAAGAAAAGCAAGAACAGAATATCATAAATAATTCAACGGTACCTTGGCATCCTTGCTACGTGGGTGAAATAATGAAAAATTGGACCATTGTTAAACTTTTAAAGACAAACTACTGTCATGAAATTTTGAAAATTTTTTTTAAGTAAACTATAATTACTGAAGGATATGATAGGAGAATTGAATTGTATAGGTTGTAGCAGAAGCTGATTATCTGATTTTTTTTTTTGTTTTTAACTGAAAAAAAGTTAAAAGTGGAGAACTGAGGACGTGACCAAAAGAGTGAATGAAAACAAACATTTGAGAATGTTACTTCTGTTAGAGTCTTTCACACCTGTTGATTTCTAACTCCATTAGAATCCCTTCAAAGCTCCAAATGCTGAATAGGCCCTTGAAGCTAGACTGGGCTTACTGTATTTACTGAGTGCTATAAGAAGCAAGTCAAGAAGGAGAAGGGAAATTATAGAAAGAGTAAAATGTTCACAGTGAATGGAACAGGCCTAGATGGAAGGAGTGTAAGTAGGCAGGAAGGAATGATGATGAAAACCAGGACAGGAAACCAAAACTGAGTTCATGAAAACTGGAAAAAAAAAGGGAAAAAAAACCCAAAACATAAAAAAAAAAAAAAAAAAAAAAAAAAAAAAAAAAAAAAAAAAAAGAAAAAAAAAAGAAAAATAAATAAGAAAAGAAAATAATGACACAAAGAGACACAAGAAGTTAGAGAAAAAAGAAAATGATATAGCAAGAGCCATTCTACAATAGTTTCAGTGAGATAATGTGCTATGAAGATAGCTGATACGAAAGGTAAATATGCATCATATGTGTTTTATTTAAGAAAGAGGTATATTTGTATATTTTGATGACAATAATTGTTTTTAAGGGTAACTCAATTATGTAAAAGCAACATGGTTGACAAAATGCCATTGGTAAGAATACAACTTAATTTACTTGAAATAGGAGGTTTTATGCATTAACATGGGCTATGCACTGATTAATATCCAAAATTATAGATGCTAAATTAACCACCAGAGGGCACAACCAAACATCAGATGAAGGCAATTATAATCTTCAAATCATAATGTCATCAGAATGGTCCTACAATCTACTTCAGAGCTAGGTTACAGGCCCTAGAGGATCAGCAATTTCATATTTGAATTCCAGCTCTTGAGTGAACACCAAGGCTCCTCTTCTGATAATGGAATATGACTCAGTTCCACAGACTTATCTTTGGGGAAGTGAAACTTCTTTCATATAGTCCTGTCTCATAAATGTGATCTATGTCCTAAAGAATTCTTACCACGGTTCTAGAGAGAATATGAAATAAATTACATTGAATTTAAAATAAAAAAAATAAAATAAAAAAAGGCAGCTAATTAAGAAAAGGATAGTTAGGTCAGAGTAATCTTTTGTTTTTAAGCAGAAAAAGGGAGAATGGACTTGTAAGCACTTTTATAAAGACACAAAAGTATGTAAGTCACCACCATATGGATGATGTTGTTCAGTGCCGAATACAGTAATTACTCTTTGAAAACTGAGACATGCTTAGGTCATCCATCTCAGAAAGACAAGTAGCAGAAACAGCAGACAACTGTTTGTCATATTTACTTCTGTAAACTTACTGAAAAAAATGTGGAATTGTTAGCAAATTTGAAGAACTGTATGAGTCTACAGATGACATTTCCATCTCATTTAAACACTTCAAATTCACCATTCTGCCTGCTTTTAAATTGTTATATCACCATGGAGACAGTTACTAGAATCTTAGCTGTGCTCCTGATATTATGTATTAGATATCAAAAAAAAAATCAATTATTGATCAATTCAGAAAAGGCCCATGGCTGACTTTGCTACACACACTATTTTAATAAAAACTGTCAGCAGACATTTATGTAAAATTTGTATTGATTGTCAAATTGGCTAGCTATTCAAATTGAAGTTTCATTATAGGAATTTCTTTTTAATTAATCATTTAAATAAATGTAGTCTGTGACTTACCTGAAAAATCCAGAGCACACACTCCTCTTTGATGCTGGCCTTTGAGCAATGATAAACATTTCAGTGTCTGCGTGTCCCAAACATGGATAGCAGCATCTCTTCCAACCTAAATCAGAGAGTTAATCAGAATATCTGTTCACAGAATTTCAAAGCACACCAATATCAGTAATTAGCACTATCACATCTTCAACACACTCCAGAGGTAATTACTTTTCCACTTGCTCTATTTTATCTTTCTCAAGATCTAGTTTCTCTTTTAGAGAACTATCATTAGATAGTCTCTAAATCATCTCTATTCAGTATGATATTAGTGATATAATTTAGCATGATATATGAATAAGTATAAAAATAATATATCATGTTCAGTACCAGATATCAGCCCAATGTAGAATAGCCTTTATCCAAGTAAGGTTTTTGAATGCTACTACAGTACAAAAACAGTGAGACCGACTTACAAAACCCCCAAAGCTCCCAGGATGTAAATAAACACAGCTCCTGCACTGTACAGATGAAAGCAGAGGTTCAAAGTGAATATAAGATTTTTTTGCAAGGCCACAGCATAAGATTGGCAGTTTTTCTGCTACACAGGAATGACTTAATAATCACCTCAAATAGTTTCCAGTCTAGTACTCCCCTGCAGTTTGGCAGAGATAAAGGAAACAATATACAGCTTACTCGTATTTAGGAGGAAACACTACAGTGAAGGACAAAGAGAACCACATTTTTCCTAATGATATATTGTAAAGAGAATTTATTTCCATGTTTTGCTGAGATCATCAGTTTGAAATACCCACCTGTCCAGTAGCAACATAGTCTTTTACTGGGTGAATGCTTAGGCTGAGGATGTCATCATCATGACCAAGATATAGCCTTTGAGAGTGTTGCTGCCTATTATATACAACAGCTACAGCAGCAATATGATACACCACTTCTCCGGCTTGGGTGTAGAACAAGTTATTTCGACAGTCATAGCCTCTATAACTGAAAGAAATACAAAACAAGTTATATTCCATTTCAGAACTATTCTGGTAATTTGTGTAACAAATTGTGCAAATAATTTGTGCATTAACTTGGAAAGAGTACAGCTGCGGTGGTGACTTTAGCTCAAAAGTACCACAGCACACAGGCAGGGGGAAACTGCCAAGAGAGTAGGCACTCAGGAATCTTCACATGGTTTTCTTTGTGCTTAATTCCTAAATCAGTACTGATTTCACACACACGAAAAATATACAATTCACATATAATGGTGTCCAGGTAAGTTTTACAGGGAACTGAATTCAAGCAGAAATCTATCAGCATCACAGCTATCACAATCAGCTTAACAGAGAATCTTTGCTCCAGGAAACGTAAGGTGTAGTCAACAGCTGGTTTACAATGTAATTTTATAAAATGAAATGCTGATGTGTTATTTATTATATGGCTACAGTATTATAACCATCTCTTGTTCCTTAACAAACTGAAAAAAAGAGGATCTATGTCTGATATTCCAAAAATTACCCACAGTAATAATGACAAACAGATTAATGGTGGGTAAGCACTGAAAATTGCATTGCTAAACGCTCTGATGTGAATTAACATTGCTAGGCTGTTTTAACCATCAGAAAAAGCATATATTATCTCATGTTACTCTACCCGTGTATAAATTGCAACTTTAAACTGTCCTCAGGCGCTCGCTCTCTTTTAAGGAAGGGCACAGAATGGTTTTTCTCTTTACTTTGCTGTTTCAGCTGAGGTAGATCTTCTTTGTAAACCTGAAGAATAATTGTTAAAGTTAATTGCACCTGTCTACTTTTCCAAATATTTGCATATACGAATAAAAGTGACTTTTAAATATTCAATTTTAATGTATATTAATGTGATGTTCTGCAGTTCCAACACAGAGTAAATCACTCTTTCTATCTACAGAACTTCAGATAATAATAAATGCCTTTCAGACAATAAAGTCCCCTGACATGCGAGTGGCCCAAAACAGTAGTCTGGAGTAGTAGCAGCAGAATGTATTTTTTCTTGAAGATTCCAGTGTCATATAGTGAAAAGGAGTTTAAATAGTCACTGGAACTTTTCAAGTATCTTAACTTCAGATGTGCTTCAGTGTACATACTCAAAACTGAACATAATGAATTAATTCTATCCAGGAATCAGGTGAAATATCTAGTAAATACCTATCTAGGTGAAATATACAGTAATCAGTTGCACTTAAAGAGATTTGCAAATGTGTCCAGAATCCCAAAGCAGAATTACAGGTCTAGAAATACACTAGAGACACAAAATGTTATGCCCTTAAATCTTTCCTGAATGTTGGTATCTCTGTGGAGCTGCTGAAGATGTTTGAAGCATCTTTAAAGCTGTGGCACCAAGCGGTTGGTTGTTTTCTGCGCCTACATTTCTTGGATTTTGCAAAAGGACAATGAAATTGCCATTCCAACAGAAATCCACCTGTCTGCAAAGATGGAGCACTGGCTTTTTACAAGAACGGTGTTCACAGAACAAGCTGAGCTTTGGAAGTAGCAGCCAAATAGAACTTTATCATATCGTGTCCATCACTCCTATGTATTGTAATTTATACTGTGTGTTCTCATCCATTTTTTCCGTCTCCTCAGTGCATGCTATCAAGGATCATCATTTTCTAATGCAGCTCAAAATCTAGAATCCTCTATACTGCTTCATCCATAGTATTAAAAAACACAATAAACAAATCCAAACCCCATTCTCAAAATAAGATTATTTTTTTTTGTTTCCACATGCTTTTGTAAATTATTTCCTTTAACCAAATGGAAAGTGCAGCTTACGCTTGGGGTTGTCTCGCGCTTCCTGTGTAAAATCCTATTTTAAGTTGCTTCTAGCTTTTTCATGCATTAACCTGCCTGGAATATTGCTGTTAAACTGCCTACAACTATTTTTTCACTTTTAGTTTTTAAACCCAGACATCCTTTTTGACACATAGACAGCGTGGAGGAGGGTGCTGTATGATTTGAATACAGATGGAAAATCAGGAGGAGGATAGGAGGAGGACAGGACAAGCACTCCAGTGAGACTTGGAGTAAAGAGAGAGGGGGGAGAACACCCGACAAAAACCTTTGCTTCATTTGGCAAACATGATGGATCTCTGTAATAAACAGGTAAAATAAGCTGTTGTCAGAAGGACCTATGTAACTTATTGCAGAATCTAGAAAGTGAGGTGAAAAGATGAAGGATGGCCCTTGGCTAAACACAGAACATTAGAGGTGATCCTTCCACATTCTAGAAAGCAGCTACCTGTCAGTCTTTAAATCACTCCAACCAACCTGAACCAAGCTTACTGTGTATTTCTCATGCTTATTATAATATCCTGGGAGTTCTGATCTGAGGAAGTTCTGACCTTTCATCATCACAACTGAGAAGGTAATAGGACAAGGTGAGAAGTAATATTCTATTCACAATGACAAGCTCAGGCCCCAGGTATTTTTCAACAGAAGAGAGAGAGCAGAAGTTGTTTCATTTCCTTCAAATCAAGAACAGCACCCTTCCATATCACAGACTGTTATGAAGACCAGTGTTTGCAAAGCACTTGGTATTGGAATGGAAAGAACCACAAGGAAAATCATGCAGTCTTCAGTGATAAGTTCGAGCAGTGTGCCATAAAGGCAGCCATGGAATAGCCTGATGAATGAACAAGAGTTGAATAGTTTCTTGTTAGGTAAGAACTAAATATCCCATGCACCAAATGAAGCAGAAGTCCCACAGAAATGTGTAAACATAATCCATGCACCTAAAAAGGGCAAATCCATATTTTATGATGGCATTTTCTTGACATGTAACTTTGTGACTTGAATAATGTTTTCTAATATAGCAGTGTGGGTGCAAATTGTTTTGATGCAGGCTAGGTGAAACCTCACATCAGGGAGCAGCAAGATAAAAGAACAGGAGCCAAGAGCTGAGCATGATAACAAGGCCAGTGAAAGATTGTCCTCAGAGCGGGGCGCAGTCCCACAGTGCCCACCTGATGTAAGCACAGTGGATTTGGTGACTGTAATCAAATTCAGGCCACGATCCTGACCACCAGGTTAGCCCAAAGTGACAGAGCATAAATCATCACTGAAAGACCAGGATAAAGAGTGGAATGACATACTACCATTCCTGGAAAAAAATCCATGCAGTAAAGAATAGTTATGTGATCTGTTTTCTTCTGACACAGAAGCAATCTATCTTAATATATCTCTCTGAATATAGTTGTATTGAAAATAGAAAAAAAAAGCACATGAAGTGGTTATTAGAGACCAGTACTTGGTTCCCATAAACTAGGGCAAGTCTAATTCTTGGACGCAGTAGTCCTTGGCAATAGAAAAGAATCTGTCACAAACAAATGTATTATACAGGCTTCATATTCATCAAGAGTATTCTGCTTCAAATATGTAGAAGTCATATAAAAAATTTTTGAGCTTTATTCTACAAATAAGGAATCTAAATTTGATAGGACTGAAAAGTTTTCTCTAACACTTATCATGGGAATGGGAATAAGCTCTCACAAAATCTCATTTAATTTTGAGATTTTAAGATGTATTCTTTATTCTAACATATAGTAGTATACACACTGATGGTTTTTTCTCCAAACCCTTTGAAATTCTCATCTCCATCTAAAGTAAACTCTGTTTTTATGCATACTGGTTGCATAATCAGCTGAATACTGTCAAAATAATCTTCTTAGAGCAATATGATGAATTAGCTGCAAACTTCTTTTATTTATCTTTACTGAATAGCCACAAAAAATTGTCAGATAATTGGCACAGTGTGTTAATTTTCACTCACCTGGCGATCGTAGTTGATTTGAGCTTCCTGCTCAATGTCAGAATCTAACTCTGGCACATCAGATAAATCTGAATCCGATTCTTCACTGTAGGAATCCACTCCACCTTCTGCATAAAAAAAATAAATTAAAATAAATCAATATATTGAATACAGCTAATCACAAGAAAATAGTATGAGATGTTTTTATATAATTTAGATTATGTGCAAAGCAGTATTCAAGAACTTTGGAAGCCTAAGCAGCTTGTAAAAATCATGAGGGCTGACGGAATGTGTCAGGTTCCATTTCTGTTTCTCCTGTTTCAGTGCCTGGGGCAAGAAGGTGGCAAAGGGAAGGAAAATAACTGAGTCGCTGCTGGTACATTTCCATCATCTGAGAGAATGCTGTTTTCTTAACAGGTTCCAGAGTGAAAACATATAAAAATGGTAAATAAAAACCTCCAGTGTGATCACTGTCTGTGTTTAAAAAGATTTGCTGTAACACAGGTGTTTTACCAAATCATGCAGGTACGGAGTGAAGTGTAGCCCTTTTGCTGAAGGGAATCCAGTTTTCAACAACTGTCACTATGTAGCTCATATGACTTTTGTAGAATATTGTAAGTATCATAAACATAACGAGAAAAAAAAAGCAATTCTAAAGCACAGCTATCATATACATTGGGAAATTACATTGAAAAGAAAATGAAACAATTCAACATGCGTAGTCAAGCTTCTGAATGCAATTTAGACAGCTAATTTTGAAAATTTAACCTGGTCTAGTAGTCTTCCTCTAAATGTTTTGGGTTTTTTCCACATACTTTGGCAAATACTCCTTGTGTTTTCCTCAACATACAACAGAGCAGAGTGCAGAAGAGTTTTTAACGTACCTTGTCTGAAACAAACTGTTGTCTATGAAAAGTAAAATGTCCCAAACATGCTTATACGTCATTCCAGGGAATTATAATACAGATATTTTCTGTTAATTTAATAAAAGCTTTTCCTTTACTGCTGCATTCTATTTTATTTAATAAATACTTCAGAACAGATCGTTTTTACCTTGTGGAGATGTTTCAAGGATGCCATTTGTTAGCCCTTCTGGAATAAATCGCCACTGAAAAACAGAGTGATCAGCACCCCCTGTACTTAAAACCCACTGAAAATCATGAGACCAACGAACATTGGTTACATGTGCTGAATGGCCTACGTATTTTCTAAATTTGGCTCCTAAAAAAAAAAAAAAAAAATAGAACTGTTAGTACGGAAGAAGGAAAAAGAATTAACATTGAAACTAATAAAGTTAAGCTTTTAATGGAAACACAGTCTAAACTGTGAACTGAAAACAAAACAAAACAAAATATACTTAAATGCCTCTTTTGCTATTCTGATGCTAAAAGTAATTGTAATATAGAGCTAAATAGCATAAAATAATATGAACATTATGTTCACTTCAGTTTTCAGAAAAAGTGTAACCTAAATCACATCAGGAAGTACCAGATAGACACAGGGTTTAATTTTCACCTTTATGTCCATTACTGCTAATGTGTATTATGTATTGCAATATAAACATAAATTCAGATTCACTATCAGAAAATCTACTGATATGATATCAAATTAAACACTAAAGATTGTGGAAAGTCAAAAGATTGTTTTATTTAGTTTTTCTGGCTTTATGCACAGTACAGTGCAAATCCTGAGGAAACAATCTACGTTAAAAGCCTACGACAGATAGGAAGCAAATAGCACAGACCAAATATTGCATTCTTCAGAGATACAAAATACGACGTTACCTTTCTTTAGGCATGGAAATCTGAATAATTTAACCAGGCCAAAATCATCTCCAGTCACCAGCACTGAGCTGTTGTAATTTCCATCCACAGAGTTGACATCTGTAACGTTTGTATATTTTGGCCAAATTCCATTCACTTCAGATCCTATCACACAGGTCCATGAGGCCCAGTGAATTCCTTTGATCTCATCTTTGCTGGTTAGATGCTTCCCAGCTGAAAATATGCAAGTGAATAACCTTTTAGTCATTTGTTCTTTAGCAAACTCCATTTCTTTCTTTGTATTTCTCTGTGTATTCTCCTTGGGATTGGTATTTTAACCTCAAAAAAAATTATAAAGATTCACAATTGTACTTAAAATAATTTCACATTTGTGGTATTTGATGACATCACACATCTTACAAGTTCTAATGCAGTTGCACATAAACATGCTAAAAACATACAGAAGTGGAAAAACATTAGGTGTTTATGTGAGTTCCAGTCAAGAAACCCTGCTAGCAGATGTACTATTTATTTCAGATTTTGGTTGTTCTTTTCAAATCAACACTGAAATTCACTTGTTCACAGCAAGTGGTAAACTTACATGGCATCCTGTAGAACAGTCTCTCTCCTGCACCATCGTTGGTTTGCAAGAATTTACTATCCACAGACCAGTCAATATGAGTTATAAAACTAGAAGATTTGCTGCATTCTCCTATTTTTTTGTATCGCTGAGCAATCGCATAGATATCCACTGGGCCGTCGTTAGAACCCACAGCAAGGTAAGAGCCATCTGGTGAAAATTTCATTTCGTGGATCACTTCTTTTCGGTCTTTAATATGAACTACCTCTGTCATGTCTCTGAAAAGTGCCAAGAGTGAAAATGTGAACTGTAAACTTGGGAACACGCAATCCACAAATATTTAAGAAAATCATGAAGATAGATGCACTGAATAATTTCTACAACGAAAAGCAGATTTGACAAAAAAAAAAATCCTTTTTATTGAGAAGTTCCTATTGCTTTCATTGATTAGAAACACACCTTTAAATCGAAAGTTAGAAACAACTTTACAGTCATTTTTCATTCTATTCACCTAATTTCAGCTGTAAAATAGTCAGTTGTCTAGTCTAAACTAGAGCAGACTTTAACACAGACAACAGAAAAAGAGTTCTCTCTAAAGAGTGGTTTCTCTGTCTCTCATAAGATCGTATTGAAATGGCCTGTGGGAGATACCTGCTTGTTCACATTGATTCTTTTGGGGAGACAGGCAAACAATTTAGATCAGAGGCTAACAATTAGACTGGTAAAGTTATGCAGGATTAATCTCATGTGCCATGACCTGTTAGGTACGGCTTTGAGGGTTCCAGCACAATCGCCACCACCACCCACCAGTGGAAAAACAGAAGTGACAATACCTTGCATGTGCCTTTGGAAAAAAAAATCTAGATAGCTATATAGTCTAGTTTTTTAAAAAAATGTTCAATTCCACCCTGCCCAAATAACATTTGATACAACTCCCTTTTCTATACGATCAAGGAACCAAAACCTGCAATGCTGGTGAACGCAGACAACATTTTCTCAAGTAAGTTTCCCCAAATTCTCTGGCAATCAGGAAAAACCTAAAACTAAACTAAAAAAAACAAACTAAAAACCAAACTAAAAAACTTCCCCTAAGTTGACAGAACTCAAGTCTCCATGCCATTAATTTTGCTTTTACAAAGGCAATTCATATCAGATTATACATTTGGGCTATAAGGTAATTTTTTGAGGAAGAGTCTTCTGTGAATGTCTTGCTTCTATTACTCTGCATTTTAAGGTTTTAAAATATTTTTGCTGATTTCTGCTTTAATTTATTACTGCTAGCAGCATCAATGCATGATGCATAGAAATGCCAACAAACCACATTGCCAATGTACAGTTTTCCTGACCAGGGGCTGTGGATTTGTTACCCTGTCACAGAAAAGGACCAGATGGAGAAGCAATTGCACTCAGAGCCTTACACAAGGGTGTTGCCACTCTTGCAGGAATAATGCTGCGTTTAGCACTATTTGCCTTGGCCAGCTGAATCAGAAATAATGGTAAGTATCGGGGAAATTAGCAAAGACAAGATTACTTGAGACAAAGAAGACTAACTTCTTTAGAAAATACTACTCCTTTAAAGGATTTTAAATTAATATGAACAGATCAGTTTTGCTGAAGTCATTAAAGCAGTACATTACAGGGTGTTTCACACGTCCTCCATCGATTAGAGGCTTTTCCCTCCTATCAGCTAGTGGTTCCAAGTATTTTCAATTGGTGCTTACCAAACATACGGAGTAATATTAAGGAAGCACTAAACTCTTCCAAGTATCAATTACGACAGTTTATGTGTTTTGAAATCACACTATTCTGTGTGGCTGTTTCACTCTATGGCCAATTTTATGTTTCACCTGCTTTTGTGAGTGTTCCGTAATAGTATTCTAGACAGAAAGCGCCTACTGCATAAGATCCATTCATGCAAAAAAAGGCTGGTCGTTGAATAGGAAAAGTAGAATTCACATATAACTTGCAAATGCTTAAGAATGTCTTTCAATTACCGATTACTTTGCCTGATATCCACTCTTGTATATGACAGGAAATGAAAAATATAATCAAGGAGATTCTTCTCAAAAACTATGTTATCTCTATTACAAACACTGCTTTTCACAAAACAGCTGTATAATTTCAGAGTAAATAAAGAAAAAAAAAAGCCAAACTTGAAAAATCTTATGTTTTATCAACATTATTACTAAGAGCTAATATTTTGAAATAAATAAAGCACAGGGTTTCTCCTAATTGCCAAAAACCCAGCTTTTACAACACCAAGTGATGGTACTGAAACATACATTCAATTTTTACTCTTTGTTTCTCATTAAGAATCCAGTGATTTTTTTTTTTTCTTTTTACACAAATAAGAGACTTTACAATATGATCTTCAGTTACTCAGGACTAAATCTACTAACATGAGAAACTGACATAGGATTTTCTCACTTTACCTTACTCGAAGAACAATGAAGGAGCCATCCTTCATTCCAAGTGCTAACTGCGACCCATCAGGACTGAAAGACACACTGCGCACCGCTTCTTCCATATTACAGCGAGCTATCAAGGCATGGTCAGCAAGACTCCACAATCTGCATCAAAGGAAATGGAAAGCTGCAGCAGATTTGTAACTGACTGCACAGTATTTCAGTATCATCAAGAGTAACAACAAAAGTCTAACTCAACTGGTAACAGCTCATTTGCAAGTGCACCTTATATAAAGATTTTATGAGGTATGGATTTCCTTTCCAGCCATGGAACGAAGATAATTTCACTGATTTGAGCTCACAGACTGACAGAAATGTAGTTTTTAAAAACTCAAAACTGTTTATCAACCTAGAGGAGAAAGAGGGTGTACAATGACTGCCTGAATCAGTACAGGGACATAAAATTTTCTGACATCGGCACTGAATGTCTTGGCAAATAATATCAAATGAAGCTTTCAGACACCTTTACGTGAAGCTCCAGGTTCAAATTTCTTTCAAAAATGAAGAGGTCTCTACTGTTCCCATTTCTAGCAGGGATGGCACCTCAGACCTGAACATGTATCTGTGATAGCACAATAGAAAACAGGGTGAAGCTAGCTTATATAATCATTTGGGGTTATCTCCAGACTTTACTCATCTGTTATAATAAAATTTCTCTAGATGAATAATTTTTAAAATGCAGTTTCTGTAGACAGAAAGGGTCAAGGCAGATTAGATTGAAATTTTCACTGAAAGTGGAAGCAATACTCAGCAAGCACAAACATTCCAACCATGAGGAAAATTTTCTTGTTGTGACCCTGAGCGAACTAGCAGACAAAACTGCATGCTGATTCACTCATTTACATCATTTTAAATAAAAAGAATGAAACGATAAGTTATGCCATATGATGGAGAAAGGCAAATGATACACGTATATTTTCAGGAAGAACTGGAGGTAGTTTTCCAGACCACTGTAAGCTGGTTAATCAGATCTCAGTAGTATGCAAGATTTAGAAAAAAAAAATAAAGAAAAGAATAATTAAAAGTATGGAAGAAAATGCATAGAAGACATCCTGGGGTAGAACATTCAGTCAGCAATACCCAACTATTTTTATTTTGAGGACAGTGTCATAAATCTAATGCATTTGTAAAAGATTTATAAAATACTCAGTAACATATTTAAATAGTAGCATACGTGATTATTGGCTGAACTCGAGAAAACGACAATTTGTACAAGAACTGTCCTGTGACACTGGACAAAGTTTTATAGCAAGCTTTACAGAGAGAAATGATGAGGCTGGGTGGAAGATACTGCTGAGATTTCCAGGTACAAGCTTTGGAATAGTAACATTTAATATTTTCGCCAAAGACACTGGCAGAAAAGATGAGAATGCTAATGGACAGGAGGCTGTGAGGCACTGTGAACCCATAGCAGGATTTATCATACCAGAAGAAACAGAGGTTTCTTGATGATGAAACAAACAGACATGGAATGAAATTTAACCAAAGCCCGTACTTTCAGAGCCTTATGTCTAGCACTGCACTGTGAGCTTGGAACACAAGTGGAACCATCAAAAAGGAGCAAGATCTCACACTGTTTTTCAATTCTAGAATGACTATGACCCATGAGTGAGTTGCAGACAGGAAAAAGGCAATTTGATCCTCAAATATACCCTGGGCGCTGTTCCAGGAGGGACACAAAAACAGGAGCACACAGCACAGTGATCTCATCTGGCACATTCTTTATGAATTATCTCAAGAAATCAGAATAAAAACAGGAACAGATGCAGTGAAGGATTATTAGGATGATTAAGAGAATGAAGATTGTATCATATTAAAGAAGACCAAAAGGGTTTGACTTTTATACCTGAGTGAAACAAAAGCAGGGAAGGGATAGTATTGATTCCAAAAACACATCGGTAGGACAAATGCCAAAGGAGAAAAAGTTATGTTGAAGGACCATGCTGGTGCTAGAACAAATAGCATAAACAGAATATGAATATAGCCTGAAAAGAAGGAATTTTCTGATGATCCCAGCAGTAACATTTAGATAGAGCCTTGAAGTAAGAGTAACAGAAAAAAAAAATAGAGTTTGATACATTTAGAAAAAGGATTACAGAATTTCACTTCCCGCATTGAGAAAGAATGGTACTCTACGAGCTGAGCGTTTCATTTCGATCAGAAACCCCTTGGGCCTTGTCAGGGTAATGTCATTAGGATCAGAGCAGAATCAATAACCCTGAATGATGATGGTTTCCTCTTAGGCTGAGAGAATTCAAGGATGGAAAAGAACTTGAAAAGGCCTCTCTTAGAAAAAAATTACGAGTATCATTTCCTGGTGAAAAAAAGACTTGGATGTAGGTTGTTAACATTGCCTTCAGTTACAAAACAGAAGTCGGACAAGAGGCAAGAGCCTTAGCAGCCTTTCTAGGGAGAAGCTACGAGCCTAATATAATAAGGAATGAATCGGAAAGGATTTGGAAAGATTTCAAGAGAAACATCGGGATAAAATTTCCCCACAAAACATTGCTGCCACATGAATCACTTTGTCCAATATGTTAGAAGAGTAATTGCAATATATGATAATACAAGTAGAATAATTTAATTTTCTTTAAAAAAAAAAGGAAACCAACAAAAACTTTTCAATTTAATGGAAGGGTCATTCTAAATATGAGCTTTTAAATTTTGTAACAGGAAAAAAAAACCCCAACATTTCGCACACATACAGACATTTGTATACACAACTGACAAAATAAAAGCCTGGCTTCGCTTATGAAAACAGAGGTAGTATCTTTTCCAGCAAAATACTTCTGCAAATTGTTTTTGGAAAAGCCAGATAAATAAACTATTTCCATACAAAAAGTGTATGTATTTTCAAATAAAGCAAAGAAACGTTTCTGCCATTCTTTGGCACTTTTCCTATGCACTTGTTTAAATGTCTGAGTTTAAAATAAAACAACTAGGCTCATGAAACATTATTTTATTAGACAATATTCAAGTCTCTTCTGTCATATACCTGACAGGTGAGTTAGTTTATTAGAGCACATACTGATTATAGCCTCCCAAGAGGCTTACTAGCAACCACTTCATCTGCAGAAACAGCCGTCGCTGATGACAGAAGCTTTACTGCTGCTCTGTTTCATTTCATTGGCAGGAAAATGCTCCACACAGAAAATTAGAGATATAAATATTCAAATGCATTCATATAAAAACAAGTTTCTAATCAATCTTCTTGTAAATGGAGGAATACAGAAAGACCATTTAAGCAGCCAGCCAACATAGGGCAGATGTTCTGCCAGACCAGCGGCTTGCTACCTGTGGTCTTGCAGCCAGACCTTCCAACACCGCACTCCAAAATGACACGTGTGAGGTCCACTGAACAAATGTAATTAAGAATTTTGTAGGTCTCTGAGCGTTCCGACGCAAATGCCGCTTTTCTCCTGCTCCTGTTATAAGAGACAGGAAGCAGGCGGCTTTCCCAGCTGATATGCTTTTGAAGTTTAAAGAGTAGGAAACCTAGATTTCGCTAGAGCCTTCTCTCAGCTGTGCCAGCAAAAATCATTAGCAATTCCCTGGAACTCTGGAGAGGTCCCTTCCATGTAGACATCTCACTTGGCCATTGAGAATATAATCAGGCCCACTAATCAATTTGTAAAACAATTTAGATTTATATTATACAGCCACTCTTTTCAAAGTAATGAGATAATCAAATACTAAGAAAAATTACTTGATGAACAGCAATATAGAAACATTCCTGTCAAAGCTATTTCATTATTGAAAAAGAAAAAATTGTAAGAAAACCCTTTTGTGTACTTTTTTTATCTTAATAAACATATTTGTGCATTTCACTGGAATTTGTCACAGGAAGCATTAATATATAAAAAAATAGCACTGTCTGACCGAGGATTCAAATCCCACATTTTCTAGCGCCTGAACAATCAAACGGATGTGCGATGCAGTGCAGTAAAATACCTGCAATGTTAACAAACACACATTTTATAGAATGGCAACATTCAAAGGCATCAGGAATATTATTAGAATTCATATAGCTGTCATTACAATAACAGCCCGCTCCTTAAGGCTTTACGTGCACAGAGAGCACACTTGCACAGCGTTTCTTTGAGGGGTGCAGGTTTGTCGAAGCACCCTTTGAGTCAGTAGCACACTCTCCAGCCCCAAGCCAGTGCTAAATTACCAGGATAACCAATAGGTGAGTCCAAGACAATAAATCCAAAGTCTTAGCCTGGCTTATTAGGGCAGGACAATGCTAATCCCAGCTTTGCAGCTCTTGTTTCAGAACTGGCTTGCATCCTATCAGGAGGCAGCAGTGTGAATTTGTGCCTGGCTATAAAACTGTGCAGCCAAACCCAAGCAGAATAGACTATTCATGCATTTTATAAAGGGAAAGAAATAATACTAATGTGTAGGAAACAGGGAGATAACGTGACTGTGGTGAACAAGCCACAGTTCTGTTAGTTTCACACTTTGAATTTTAAATACGGCTAGAAAGAAATGAGGGATGGCAGGAATAGGAAATCAACACAAGTAAAAAGACAGGAAGGAAAGGGAAAAAGAAATTCCAACCGACCAGCAAGCTTCAAGGCAGAGGCGACTCATAATGTGAAAACTGTTTGGTAATTGCCTAGGGCTGATTTGAAAATATGCCATCAAATTATCTATATAAGATGAAAAGCAGCCAACATCTATCTGGCATAGACCTGGAGAAAAACTTGATGGAAGGGTTAGAAATTAGATTAGTAGGGTCAGGAGAAACCGCTAAGGAGGACATTGGGGGAATCAGAACTTGGAAACCCCACAGTATGTGCTGTGCTGCAAGGGGTAAGTACGTCTTCAGGGCAGTGGCAGAACCACCGTGTGAGGAAAGACTGAGGAAAGTGTCATAATAAAGCCAGGTGTTCCAAAAATCTCTCCAGTCGCCATAGGTAGCTTGGGTAGTCAGGCAAATCACAGGCACAATAGGCAGTGTCCACGGCCAGCTGAGGTAACACAGCTCTGTGAGTATGGGAGTACATCCACTTCCCTTAACCACCAAACTTCACTGTAAAGTCTTACTTAAGCATATTGAAATTGCTTAGCTTATCAATTTGCCAGATTTTAACAGAGACAGGAGAAGAAACATCCTTGACTCTGTGACAATTTCCACAAATGTGTGAACAGAATGTAAATCTCTGCTACAAAGGCTTGAGGCACAGGTAATACAACTGAACAGCTGAAAGACCTTTGTCACTGGGGTATGCCACTGCTTTTTCATTAATCTAATTTTCTGACATGTTAACTGAATTGGTTTTAGATGAGATTTTCTAAACCTCAAGGCTGAAGCAGACACCTGCCATGTAAAACACCGGTCAGAGGTATTTAGGTTTTAGGTTTGTTGCACCTTATTAAGAGAAATACGAGGAGACTCATCTCCATTTAGATATGTGCACCTGCTGGTCACAACAGTAATTCATTAGTACTTAGAGTATATAAATCCAGCATGTTTTAAACACAAATTCTGATGACTTTTACATGATGTATGGAGCCCAAATACGAGGGCTGAAGAAAAAAAGCAAAGTTGCTAAGAAAAATATGAAAAAAAAAAAAATGTTGTCTTGAGGGAGTTTTAATATAAGACCAGAAAATAAATAACAAATTAATGTGCAGACAAATGAATAGATAAAATATAAGTAAGATCTAGCCTTACCGCACAGATCGATCATCACTGCCTGTGACTGCTAAAGGCTTCTTTGGATGGACCGCCAGGGCCCAGAGCTCCCCTTCACAATGACCCTGCATGATCAGCATGGGTTTATCTCTCTCTCTTACTAGCACCTCAAATATTTCGCTGTCCTGTGTCCCTGCTAAAAGTCTGTCCGCTTTCCAACAGACACTTCGGATGGACAAACCTGACAGGACAGAATAACCTTAGATTAATGGCAATGACAATACAAAGTGATAGTAGGGTTAAGATCATTAAGATTCCAAGAGTTAATTGTAACAACTGCTGCATTTTGATACTGAAGTCTTATAATACATCACAGCTGATTAATAATCTCAAAACGGTTCTGTTAAATAACCTCCATTTGAAAGAAAACCAGAAGGTGCAGTCGTGGGAACATGTTGAGTGTCTAACAGTGCTGATGCCAGTTTCTCAAGGGATCAAGCTCTTATGCTTTGTGTACACCTTGGGAATTTACTCTAAAAGACCAGTCCGATTTCCCATGATTTAAAGATTTATAATTTAGATTAGGCAAGGTTCCTGTGACTGAAGATGGATTTATTCCTTTTCACAGTACTTTACTTTTGCACATTTAAATAAAAGGCCAAATTAAATTTTAATGGTAAATTTAAATGGTTTGGGCCCATGTTATCACACTTCTCCACTTTAATCCAAACTAATTATTATTGAAAATAAAAAAACTTCCATATAAACTGAGTTTATACTGAAGTTATGACTTACATTATCTTCTTGATACACACCAAAGGCCACACAAGGAATGAAGTTCAGATGTTAAGTTGCAAATGGGTATTGTTGAGTTTTAAAATACAAACCACCTCTTTTGATGTGGAAAAGGTAATGTTTTCTGTGAGGCACTGCACACAGATAAAGATTGTCTATTACAGATTTTTTAATAATATAGATGTATATTTAAATTAAAAAGCCAAATCTATGATCATACTGCTACTGGTGATGAATCTTGTTTCAAAGGTGTCTTAGTACTCTACACTACAGGGTGGCTTATGAATGGGTATATACCAGTGGGTGAGGGGAGAAGTCTTTCTGGCACCCTAGAAAGAAATTTTAAGTTTGCAAATTTATGCTTTGCAGAAGGTTGTAGGTAAGCAGTTAAGGCTATGACCACTGCTTGAAGTTACGTGTGTGCTTAGACTAATCAGTACCAGTGATATAACTGAAGCTGAAACAAAATTTCCACAGTCTGTTAGGACTGTTAGCTAATTTTAATATGAAAACTAGGTCTAAAAACATAAGCTAAGCAGCAAGGGAAATTAACACTAACCAGGACAACATTGGCTGCCAAAAAAAAAAAGCCTGCTTCAAATCCAAATGGATGTGTAGAATTCCCAGAAGACTAAGATCTTGATAAAGTGTGCATTATGATCGATGGAGATTAGAAGTGCTCTGAGAGTCTAATCATAAACTAACATGATGACTAAGCTCATAGGAAGCATGATTAGATTCAACAAATATGATGGTCAAGAATTTAATAACATTATCTCTGTTAAATATGCCAAGTGTGACCATTCCAAACAAACCTAACGGAGAGCTCAGATCCTCAAATATCAGTTTTCAAAAATCTCAATTAGTTACATGAATTGCATTTAATTAATTGAGTTAAAGATCGACTAACCTAATTCTCCTATCTTTTTGTGTTTAATTAGGCTTTACTTCTTGTATTTGCACTGCGGGGAGCAGCAGCTATAAGCATCCCTCTGTCTATACTATGAAACATGGAAAACTTTTCAGGCTACATAATGTTACATCATTGTCAGAGAAAAAAAGGGAATACAGATCTCAAAAGTAAATGCAGTCATTAAGGAAAAAAATCAGCAGCATGCAGAAACATTTATGCTTCAAATTAAATCATGTCATAATCCATTACCTACATGTGTGAAAAAACATTAAAGTAATAGCTTATTACCTTTGTATCCTTGTTCAGTCTCCCTGAGATCAATTTTAGTAATTGGTTTGAAGTCAGTGTCCCATAACCGAATGCAACCATCTCTCCCTCCAGTGGCAAAACCTTCCTCACAAGCATACATACTAAAAATTCCAGCCTGTTAACCAATAGCATAACAAGTTTTAAAGTTCTTTAGAATCAATTTAAAGACACAAAGCAAATGTTTTTGGTTTTGAACAGACTCTTGTTAAAGGCTAGAAACTGCTAGGCAATAAAATGTTGTCCATCCAGAAAGCAAAGCAGCAAACACAGGGGGATGTTTTTATTTCAAGTGCTCCCACTTTAGTGTTCTATGCAGAAAGTTTTGTACCAGTAGCAGTGATAGAGCCTATTTGCAGAACTTTAAATTTGGTTTAGTTAATATTATTACAAGGACTATTCAATAAATAATGGAACACTTAAAATAGTTATCCAGAATAAACAAAACCAAGCAAACAAGCCATACAAATATTCTTACAGGTGTGGAGATGATTGAGACATTCTTTCATGAATTCAGTTCAGACATCTGGAATCTGACAGGAACTGAAGAGTGTCAATTCATTCTCTTCATTGAAGGACAAGTTTCTATTACAGTTTGCATTTCTGCTTCATTTTTGGAAGTGCCTCATTATTGATGACTGTGCTGCATCAGAACAGCTCATGGAATCCTGGCTGATTTAGTATTTTATTAGAAGAGCCTCTTAGTTAAGACTCAAGTTGCACTGCATAGAAATTAATGTAATGAAGAGAAGACCTCTCCTTTCAAAGTGGCCTTGTTCAATGTCTTAGTAAACTAATATTTCTAATAATTCACTGCATAAAGATTAGAAATTTAGCAAGAAAATGCATATTAGCCATGGCAAACACCATCATTTATAAGAATGAAATAGAACATATTATATAGAGATTGTATTTATTAATTCTAATGAATTTAAATAAAATTCTGCAAATATACCACAGGGGTTTATTGCTTGTCGAAGATACTTCTACATTACTGCAGTTGCACATACCCACGATCTAGCAATTACCCAGGAGTTCTGCAGGTAGGATGGCCCACTGACTCCAGCCTGACTGCTTTCCTGTATCACGGATTACTTCTATAAATAAATATCCATTACTGTCCTGTGCACTTAGGTCTCATCTGAAGAGCTACCATGAATCTGGATGCACTTTCAGTGTAACTAATTTTGGGAGATCAGAAAAACCTGTGAGGTTTGCAGTGCTCTCTCTAGAAAGGTTCGAGATGAAAACTACAGTGACAACTGCTAGATTTCTTATAACTCTTCTTAGGAAAATCTTTTTGTTGCCTTTCACCCAAAACATCCATGCTAGAATGCCATTAGCCACAATCATATTCCAAACAGGAGTAGTTTTCAAATACATTTGAGACAAGACACGAAAATTCTACCATGTCCTTAGGGCAGCAACAACACAGATGTAAAGGTATTTATTTATTATATTAGAGAGGTTAGAAATCTAACAAGATCCTCCACCTACCCCTTTCTGTCTGTAATCATAAGTACTCAAATTAGGCATTGCTGTTAGGAAGCCAATTGGAGTCAACTGTCTTGGGAAGATGGTTGGGATGCAATTCACAGATTAAACAGGTTTACTCCACATTGAAGCTTTCATGAAAAGCCAGTCTTCAGTGTTGGGAATTTTAGTGGTAAAATTCTATTTAAATTACCAACTACCTTAAAGTAAACCAATCATAACCGAAGCTACTTAATCTGCACAACTTTAGATTTCAAAACTTCACTTTAGCTTTCGTCTCCTTGGTTAAATCAATGCTGTAAATACCAGCAGTTCTGTCAGTATCAGTTCAGCAGCTAGCATCTGCTTTGTAAGCAAAGTACAAGACTACATACTAGTTCTGAATCGATGAACAGTCTTAGACATTCCTCTGACTTGAAACAGAAGAAAATCTCTGTAGATAAGCCTTCAAGAAGTTTTTCAGTTCAATGAACAGTACATTTCAGGAAATGACATTAAAAACATAACTTACGCTATGTGCTCCTTGAATTGTGCGGACTAAGTTTAGCCCTTTCCAAACGTAGATGTCTCCGTTTAAAGCACCAGAGTATGTGATATCTTCTTTTGCACATGCTAAACAAAGGATAGTTTGGAGATCTCCTGTTTTACCAAAAATTCCTCTCTTGGCTGTCAGTGCATTTCCACACAATGTCCAGAACTGTGAAATGGGAACAGCATATTAGGAAACATTTCTGCAGAATTTCTGGTTTTTTTTCAGTTTAGTGTGCAGATCTCACAGATGTAAATCCTTACAGAACAGTGTCTGGACAGACACTTAAGAGACTCCTGCAGTCCTATCAAAATGTCGGTTACCCAAAAACTGCCCACTTGCCAAGGAAACCCCTAGAAAATGCAGTGAGAGTCTAAGAACAAAACAAAATGATCAAACCGAGAAAGTGAGGCAGGATTCTGATCCACCATTGCAACACCACCCCTTCTCATAATCTCCCTATCTTTTATCATGTTTTGCTGGGTGATACCTGTCAATGTAAATACTTTTTAAAGCCGGGAACAGCACTGTTCTGAATGGACTTGCCAGCTGTGGTCTGTACTAGTTGAGGCGTCTGTGCTCTTCAGTCCATTGCACACTGCAGAGATCTGACAGGAATATTGAAGTGTCTGACATACATAATGTCTATCTCATTCCCACTTTATGTACCTACGTCTTTTTGTGGCTACGAGCTGAATTTTTAGATCTTTCTATTTGTACTTACTCCTATAAAATTGAATTCCAGAAAATCCTTGGATCGAGGACATTTCTTTCCGATCCTTCTCTATTTCTCATTCAACTAAATTTTCCCTTTGCCTCTTACAATAAGCCAATTTATGAGAAGGCAGCGGGAATACTTTCCCTAGGATTTTCATTCTGTGAATAAAACATCTACTCTACTCACTCCTGGTTAGTGGTGAAAGGACAAGAGAGCAGGTAGCAGTGTGAGGAAGTGGGTGGAGAGAGGATCCTGAGCCCAGTGTGAGATTCCTCAGCTCCCAGGCTTTGCTATAGCTTCGAGTATCTGCTCAGCCAAACAAGCCNATATTCAGGGTAATTATGGCCATTTTAAACAGAATACAGGTGCCAAACAAAGACAGGTTTCAGAAAACAGCTTGCAGAATACAACAGATGGTATCACTGCTGCCAAAACCACCCACAGTTTGAAAGCGGTACTGGTTTTAAGGGCACAAGCTTCTCAGTAGCCAGAACTAGAGATATTAACTGATTTCCTAAACTTCTAGTTAAAGCTCTTCCCACCTCAGTCATGTGAAATAATTGCCATCTGTTAGGAACTCTTTTGTTGAGACAGGACAAAAATAGAAACCTGCAGGGAATATTGGCAAATAAAAGGATTTCCTTCTAAGCTTTTCAAGGATGTGAGAACGTTTAATCCTAAACTTATAGTACATACCTAGGTTCATATTTAAATCACCTCCAGAAAAGGTGATTTAGAAGGAGAAAGTAGTGAGGCACTGGAGCTTTCACCTTCATCTCTGCAGGCCTTGCACACCACCTCTGTGGTACTCCTCCAAACATGGGCAGCATGATAGACCAAACAGCAGTTCATGCCATCCATACTTGTGACTTAGTTCCTCCCATACTGATGCTTAAGGAAAGAAATCACTAAAGGCTGGGACAACCTGGAGATAATTTAGGTGGAATGGAGAGGGAAGAGAACCCCAAAATTACAGGAATGTAATGATGAAAATTACACCAAATGATCTTCCCGCCTTGTTTGTTAAGTGGACCTGCACCTCAGTCACTGCTCGGTGTCTAAACTGACTTCAAACAAAATGTTTTGCTAAAATCTTCACACAGTAAAGAAAGAAAAATACAAACTGTCTTATATTTAAAGCCCTCATCATACCAGAGGACAAATTTTTTTCATTTCTTTATTCTTTAACAAGTAAACTACAAAAGCTATTTACCTTTATGTGTTTTACTCCACAGCTCACAATTCTATTTGGCTGATATTGATCCCAGGAAATATCAAATATCTGTTAAGAAATATAATAAAAGCTGATATTTAAAATGATACAGCCATTGCATCTAGGCTTAGTTCCCTTTTACCAATTTTTAGACACCATTTCTGCAGCAACATATTATTAAAAAAGAAAGAACACTGTTAAGGTAAATTTGGAACTCTTTGTAAACAAAGATTAAATATGCAGGGTTCCTCACATAGTTCAGTCAACACACCTGTACAAAGTTTGGAAACAAGAACCCTGAGCTTTGGCCTAGATTTTCATCAATATGTCACTTTTAGACTTTTTACCTCTGGCATTCAGCTTCTCAATGTCCAAGCTGAAAACCAGTGAGGTTACCACAGCTATCACTTCAGAAAATGTGTCTGGAGAGAAAGACAATGCGACATTTTGTTGCTTTTAGCTCTTCAGCTGTTAAGTATAAATCACAAGAATTTCACCCTGCTTAAAAGAGCGTATTATCTTCAGCATCATTCATTTTATAAACAAGGAAGTACTGCCTTCCTACAAAATATTTATCTTTGTAAGAATTAGGATTTACTCTAGTTCAAGTACTATTTTATTTAAATGTTGTTAGAACACACAGAGTATTTTACCTTTGGAAATGCTTTATGACTCCTGCACACTAAACCATCAGAATTTGTTGGCTAATTAGATATGATTTCTTTCCCACTCCCTCTTCAGTGCAAAATCTCCTTTTTCTGGTTGTGAAAGTCTACTGGGACTTCACTTTAGTACTTCTTGCCTGTATTGGGGTCTTCTTCTAATTCAGAACTTGATCTTGTACCTACTGAGGTCAGTAGTAAAACTTGCACTGATGTAACTGGGAAGTGAATCGGTTGAAAGAAAAATGTGAATAAGGACTAAGATTTGGTTGTGTTATGAACACTGTAAGTAAAACTGAACTATCAGATTTATTCAGATGACACGTANTAAATGGCACTATTCCCAAGCATTAGTTCCACTTCTCACAGCGATACAATTACTTTAGAGATGTTCTTTTCCTTCGCTGCAAGCTAAAGTAATTATCACGTTCCCCCAGCCTTAGTGAACAGCAAGTATACAGACTGCTGTTTGAGCATGACTGGAGGGGAACAGCTAATCATTTCACCAACCATACTTCCCCCCCCCCCACCCCCTNTTCTTTCCCACTCCCTCTTCAGTGCAAAATCTCCTTTTTCTGGTTGTGAAAGTCTACTGGGACTTCACTTTAGTACTTCTTGCCTGTATTGGGGTCTTCTTCTAATTCAGAACTTGATCTTGTACCTACTGAGGTCAGTAGTAAAACTTGCACTGATGTAACTGGGAAGTGAATCGGTTGAAAGAAAAATGTGAATAAGGACTAAGATTTGGTTGTGTTATGAACACTGTAAGTAAAACTGAACTATCAGATTTATTCAGATGACACATAAGATGCAGATAGATTGTATGTACGCAAACTGTAAGAAAGGGCTTAGTCTGCTGCTTTGTATATATGAATATTCCATCATGTGTAGTAAAACATTATAATACCTCAATATTATAAAGTTCTAAACATGTTATAATATCATAATATGGATAAAATTTGTCAGAATGTCTCCATAATTTATTTCACTCAATGCATTCTTGTGCTTATCTATGTTGGGGAAGTATTCTGCTGATGCTAAACCTGTTTAGCCATTTTCTAATCCTGAATAATATTCTAAACTCAAAGTTGTTCAGTTCTTATATGTACTGAAGTTTCGATGCTTTACTTGAAGTTAATAGATATAAAAGGAATATTCATCCTAATTATGTTTCTTCTACAGGTAACTGCCTTAAGCAAAAGTAAAAGGGAGATAATTAAACTTTCCCTCAAGATAAACTGTCTTTTTGGCATATTCAGAAAGAACATGATCTTTGCCCATTGTGCTGGCATTTCACGTCTCATATAAAGAGCTATAAATCATCCTAATCAGTGTGTAGTTACAAAGCATTTCCTCCCCAGGCTTACTAGACATTCAGCTCAAGAATCCATCATGCACCTCACTTATTAACAAAGCGCTTTGTGCGACGGCTGTCGTAACGAGAAGAAATAAATTCCTTCCTCAGAGTTTTAAAAAATCCAGATAGAATGATCAAAATTACCTTTGCATTAACCTAATATAAACAAAAATTATTTTTAAAACACTTTTGCAACTCCCAGACAAAATCCAACAAACCCTTCACACAGTTAGTTACCCTGTCAGAATGGCCTGTAGCTGTTGCCAGTAGTTTTCCTCTCTTCCAGTCCCAAATACACACTGTATTTTTGGCATCCAGTCCCACTGAAGCTAAACGCTAAGGAAAAGCAATAGTAATCCAGTTAACAGAAAATCAACGGAAAAATCACTTTAGTTCAGATTATTTTGTGCAGAAATTGATTTCTCCACATGTGACTATGTTTGAAGTACTTTGCAAAGGCACCTCAAGGTACTCAAAGTTATAGTTTACTCACTGAAGAAAGCACTGAAATGCCTCATCTCTTCTGAAAAGCCAGGTTATTAATTTCAGGTTACCAATGTTTCAAGTACAATTCTCGTCATGAAGTATTTGAGGTGCTTGTCTCAGATGCACACTATTCTAGCATTTTGACTTATTAATTTGATAATAAAAGAGCACGGAAAACAGAAGCGTTCACTATTTCCAAATACGATTTTTGTTCATTATGCTAATTTTGTTGAGTTTTGCAATCAGAATTGGATTTCCTTTTAACAATTGCCTTTGACATAGCTTAGCATATCAAAGCACCAAATGTACTGCAACTTTATGTAATGGATGCGATACCAGTGTATGCTGGATAGGGATATACAATGGATATGTTCAACATATACTAGTAGAAGGAACACACTTGAGTAACGTGCACTGTGGGAAGAGGAGAGACTATTTGAATGGAAAACTATCTTATAGTTCAGTAACATGACTTCTTCAAACCAGCTGTATCTGTTGTGTCCATACCGCCCGTCCCATGTTCTTTTATAGTTCTCTCTAATAACTTTTTATCAGAAGGCATAGATAGTCCCACTGAAGCTCCTAAGCGTTCTACTCTGTTATAGGAAAGCCTGTACTTCAGGAACAGGCAATAAATGAAACCTTGCTTTTTTGTCTCAGAGATGAAGATCAACAGATGAACCATCTGGTCCAAATGGATATATGTTTCAGAGACTACATTGACCAGGTCTCTTCCTTGAAGATCTGCTTCAAGGAGATCACTTGCAAACTGAATCTTTTCAATTGAATTTCCTTCAAGTAAATGTCCACTGGTTTTTGGCTCAAATTTTCAATAGGCAAATTGATTAAAGTCTGGAGATGTCTACGATAATACAAAAGGACTGAGCCAGCAAAGAAAACAAGTGTAATTACCAGAGATTCCTCTAAAATGTTACATTAGAAAAAATACTAATTACAGGAAGGCTATTAACTACTGTACAGTCAAGAGAATAAATAAAGCATTATTTACAAAGAAACAGAAGGTTCGTTTCAATTTTGAAGCAAAATAATTCAGAGACAAATTACTCTATGCCTTTTCAGGCCATGTGTAAGCCTAAAACCCTCATGTACTTTTTCCTTCTTAAGAGAGTTACTATCAAAAACCTCTGGTTTAAATGCAGTAGGTAGACATGCATCCTTTCACTGTCTTCTTAATAGTTAGTTCTTTATTTTAAAGCAATGAAATGTGTCTTTTTTACATTTTGGTTTCATGGGATTTGACAACACACATTACGTTTAATGCATTACCTGAACTCTGCTAGTGAATAATGCATAATCCAGCAAATATCCTCACAGCAAACATATTAAGCAATATAGTATTAATGAAAAACAAACCAAACAAAACCTCCCACCCTAAAACTTACTTACAGTCTTCTACCACAAGTCCCTCCAAGTCCAGTCTACTTTCATATTGTCTTTGACGGAAATAAAAACATCTGAAGGCTTGTTAAAGTAACCCATGACAGAATCTACTGCAGACACCAAGTAGTCAAAGACCTGATTATGACATATTACATCAAAATCTGTTTGAAGACTCTCCATATACGAGTCTTTGAAATGTCAGATAATGGTAGGGTCAAAACTTGGGGTTCTCTCTCAGATGTGTACTGCATCTAACCTAGGACAACATGCTTGATTATTAGATGTATGATAATGAATGAAAAAGATCAAATATAGGAAAGAAATAACATGCTCCTGCCAGTTACCAACTTAAAAATACTGATTTTCACAAAGGAGTATTATCGTAGCAAATATAAGTTCTCTTTGCCTTTGAGCAACCTACACCTACCCAGGGGTTTGAATGTACAGATCAAAACACTAGGTATTTTTCATGGAAACTTCACCAATTCCAACTTTTTCTCACCTCTTTTACACTATTCTCTTCACTATGGAAACCATTGCAGTACTTATAGTATCTTTTAGATTCATGACATGAACAGCAATAGACCTGAACTGTAACTACCAGTCAAGAAATTACCATTAGTGGAGTAGATGGACAGTGAAAGTACTAGGGGAAATTAAGAAATATTTTCTATTTTCTTTTAACATAGATCTGCTGAGGAAGGTCTCCTGCTGGTGGAAAAGTGATAAATGCTCAATTTCCTTTTTAGTTCAAACATACTTTTAGTCCTGCTTCTGGAAGAGAATTTGACAGAATTCTGTTCAGAGAATCCATAGAAGAAAGTATCTGCCAAGTAGTTTATGCACATAATTAAACAATTATTTTTAAAACTACACAGATTTAGAAGATCTGGCTAAAGAAGCCTACTGCTGCCTAATGCCAAATTTAAAAATGTATGTATGTATTATGGCAGTGTCCTCCTCATACCATTAAAAAAAAATAAATTTTTAGAAAGGACACAAAAAGGCTTCATCTAAAAAAGAACAAAAACTGAACAGTATAGTATTGGTGAAATACTTCAATATAAAAGACATCAGCTTTGTAGGTAATTCTGTGAAGGGTAGAAGTTAGTACTTTTAAGGAGAAACTGCAGTTAATTCCTGATTCAACAGAAGACATTTTTAATTATAGGCAAACTGACAGCTCTTCATTAAACATTTGAACAAAGTGCAGCTTCCCTTCCACCAAATGTCATCTCCTGGTTATACAGAGAAAGCCCAAACTAAAACACGTAATTCTAAATAGCAACAGTTCTGCAAAACATTCAGCTCACATCAGTACTTTAAAAATACAGTATTGATTACAAATAATGTAGAAAACAGGACATTTACTCAAAATATATTTGTCTATAAATATAAAGCTGTACTAAAGGTATATAAAATAAAGGAAGTATGTAAGCTATCCCCCAATTTAGGTTGCATATTGATCTTTGGTGTGTATCCTGAAAGATAACAAATCCTGTTTACTCTCCATTCTCCCGTTCGTGGTATATTATGCCAGGGAATGCTGCAGAGACAACTAAGCTGTCTCCATGCCGGGTCAGCTGAAGTCCAGCAGGGAGTAATATTTCAGAACTAATTCATTTGAATGCCTGGAAGAGGCACCCCAGAGTTTCTGGTACAAGAAGAGCTAATTAACTTGGCCAAAAGATGCGGTGTCCCTGTTTTGAGGCCCACATGAAATGCACACGCTGGAGCTGTGCAGCACTCAAGGCAGCAGCTACCCTTGGAACCAGCAGCTGTGCACACCAGAGATGGAGGAAGTCAAGTTGACTTTAAGAGGATCCAGTTAAGGTAGAAAAGCAGAATTATCTAAGCTTTCCCTCAGTCAATTTTTATTTAGAAAGGGGACAGCTGACAGAGGTAGAAGAGAAAAGAATACATTTCTTATTGCATCTATATCTCCCAGGATTGTTGAATTTATTTGTGTTTTGGAGCTAAAACACAAATCTTTCTTGGGTATTAAGAGACATTCCATACAAAAGAATGAAAGGTACACATTACAAGGAAAGGTGCAAGCAATGTATGCAAAGTCTGTTTTGTCCTATCACAAGATGCCAGCTCCCTTGGGTGTGCTGATAAAATAAACTGGAACTGCTAGCAGCTCTGAATTCCAAATACTCAGTCTTTCTGCCATGCCCTTTAATTTTGGCTCAGCACAGAAGCTGCTTCTGCAAAGCCAGAAAGAGTAGCAAAAAGCCAAGATACATTATCCATATTTATGTTTTCCAGCACTGGTCTTTCTCCAGATATAAAAACGTTCTGTGCAAATTTTTGTTTCCAGAATAAACTGCAACTTCTTCAGCACTTACAGAAACAGAACATTACTGCTCCACAAGGTCAACACAGCAGTGAAATCAGTCTTTAATTACAGCAAAGCACCCAGCAGGATTTTCAGAAGAGCCTTCACCTTTAGAGCACACTGACTGGGCTCTTTGGTGAGTCTTTATTTTCATTAGGTGCTTAAATAGGTTTAAAAAAAAAAAAGTTTCTCCACTAGTCTTATGAAGTTAAAAATGACAGAAAATTTTAAGACCATGTATTTTTGAATGAACTGTATCTTAAAAAATATTACAGCATAAGAAATTTTGTTCTGTTGATTTAGGGGTTTTCTCATGTGATTTTTCATTCCACAGTTCCCAGTAACACCTTTGTCTTTAATTAGAATCGGCACATGAGATTTCAGAGGAAATGGCTTTAAGAAAAGTGGAAGAAGACGGTTGAAAATTAGGCTTAAAATAGAAAGCTAGTTCCAGTTTTTAATAAGAAAACATAATCCTTTGTGCTGTTGAGTAATTCAAGATACCCAATGCTTTTTAAAAATGTTAAAGGCAATGGCTCATGTTGGTGTCCTTCATTTCAGACAAATTTTTATACTGAATATACACAAGATAATGCACAGTAAGAAATATTTTTGCTTCATGTAATAATACATTTTATGCATTGTACAGCCAGTTCTGATCTCAGAAACAGTAATAAAAGCACTGCGTGATCAGTGGAAGAGTAGCTAGGCAGATGATAATGAAGCACTTCTCAACAGACAGCAAACCACCTAGCACACGATTTTAAGAAAGTCATCTGCAGGTAATTGGGATTCAATGCTGAGGTACACAAACGAATACAAAACCCCATAACGATCTGTGAAGAATCCAGGTATCAGCTAATCTGAGCATTCCTAAAAATATTTGAGCAACCAACTACAAAGTATGACCACAGTGTTACACTGGAAAACTCATTTGGATATCAATCATGACAAAATTGCAGAGATAGATATTTCTAAAACTATGAATGTGACATGATTCTCAGGTTTATGTGAATCATAGCTCTATTTTCCTCCTACTTTATTCACAACCAAATGCTTTTAATGTTTTACCTCCAGATGAAAAAGAAAAAAAAAAAAGTCCCTGTGTATAGCTGTGAATAGCCCATCATTTCCCTATATTTTTAATTTTGTCTCAAAATATCATGTAATCTAATCACATACACACTCTGTGTCCTAACCCTGTAACTCAATTAAACTGACCGTGCACCCCAGCCAAGAAGCCTTTCCTAGCAGTGAGATTCCTGGAGTTCCTCTGCCAAAAAAGCTGCAGGATTTTGAGGACTTTGCCAAGAACTGATCTCTTTGAACAGTAGGTGACAAGTATGTGGTGCAGCTATTACATCGGAGACGCAGAGGGGCATTTCTTTTATGGATATTTGTCCAACATCCAATGCCTCCACTTGACTTGAATGCTACGTTGTGATCTTCGTCTCAAAAACATCTCTTTTGAAAGAGTTGTACTTGCTGTCTTGGCATTAAAAATTTAATTGTAATAGGAGTTTCAGTACTACAGTCAGAGAGTTACCTAAGCATAAAATACTTTGACATGCACATTTTCTAGAATCAGCAATCGAACTAAATTCCAAACATGCAGAAAGAAGAGATACAAACCTGGCCATCTGAATCGAAAGCTAAGCAGGCAACTCCGTGTGTATGCGCATCCTTCAGAACAGAAACGGTCTGGACCCGGTAGGAATCCCAGATGCAAATGTAAGGGTCCTTCCCAACCTGCCCAGTAGCTACTAATGTTTTATCTGGGTGAACGGCAAGGCTGAAATAGAACACAGTTGAAGTTATCACACACTTTCTGAATCAGTATAATAGTATAAAATGTAAAAATTAAATAAAAAAAAAACGTTTAGTTCTCAAAAACTTCAGCTTCTTTTGATTTATTGGAATGATCCTATCAATTGTCTGCAAAATTCAGTCTATCTCATTCTTCACTTCAAATCGTATGTTTTCCTGAGAGCAACAGGGCTAGTGAAGGATACAATTTATCATGTAATGATAGTTTAAATCTAAGGAAAATAGAACCAGAGCATTTTCAAATACTTTTGATTTATAAGCTCAATCAACACACAGTTTTTTATCTTTGCCTTTCATAGCTTTATAAAGTCAGCGAATGATTTTCTACAACAGAGAAAAAGAGAAATAAATTGTTTCTCCTATATTTGAAGAATAATGATAGATGTATTTGAAGATCTACTTTTAGTTACTGCTACCCTAGGAGAGGTGAAATTTACTGTACCCGTATTAATTTACCTCATCTTCTCTAAAAGCCAATTAGAAACAATATTTTGCTGTACTTCTACTACTTATATCCAAGAAAGGTGCCGATGTTTCAAAAAACATTTCCTGCTTTTCACTTGTGGCATTCAGGTATTGAGAAGGGGTGATTAATTCTACTGGCATTCAGAAGACTTGCTTATACTTACTCAGAAGACTTTTATATACTTACTTATACATTTAGTAACTATATAAAACACTCAACTTTTTTATTTGCTGTAGTATTTGTACAGAGCCCTGTCACGCAAGCTGCATTCTAAGGCAGGCTCTGTTAGCCGAATCAAACTGTATTTCTGTTCACAGTCCTTCAGGTATGACAATCTTCACCAGGCAGCACACAGTATCCTTCTCTCTCACCCCTGCCTAAGTGTGAACACTAATATTTATTGACATTTCATTGCGTTGGAAGCATTTCTCTTAAGTGTCAAACATCTTCTGGAACCAAGCAGTAGCATAATTAAAAAAAAAATAATTAAAAATTCTATTTTCCTCATCACACATAAGGGAGTTTCATTGTAACAGAAAAGACAAAAGGCAGCCATTTAGCACAGTTCAACCCACATTACCGCAGGAACGCAGGCTATCAGGAGTGACACTGTACCATAAACTGCTCTTTGCAACTGTTCCAAGCTATTATCAAGCTACCCTTCAGCCTTTGAAGGGTAGATCCAGAGGATTTGGTTTGAAAATCTAGCTTGGGGTTGTTAATGATAAAAGGTTCTCCCTAAGGTAATATGAATAACAACGACAGTTTTACACTCTTATCCAGCAAACAGATTTGAACAATGTCAGACTATGTAAGATGGATGGAATAAGGAAAAATATCCTATTAATAGAAATTCAACAGATGGCTTGGGGAAGCTGAGTATCCAGGAATAGATAATACTAATTATTAAAGATTTAATCAAAAAAATGTAAGGAAGTTTCACAAACATATGTATTCAATTTGTTCTTTTTGCACAAATTGTTCTTTAACATGAAAAATTTTAGCACAACTCCCAATAAAACTTTTATTTACTCCTGCACTTGCTCCCCCTTTCCTTCATAGCCTTGGATTCTACATTAGACTGTGTCAACTCGTTCACCTCAGCTCTAAACCTGTGTAGGGGAATAAAGGATGACTCCACCATACTTAAACTATGATTCCTGTAATAAAGTTAGAATACTTCTCTTCGATTATAAGAATCAGAAGGAAAAGATTAATTGGGCTAATCTATCTCACTGCTAGAATAGAACTGCAGCTTCATTACATCTACTATTGTTTTGCTAAGCTCAGTTTTCAAATCCTAGAAGTACCTATTTCACATTTTGTATTTCCATTCCTGGGTGTAAGGTTAAGAATGAAAGCACATTTTCTACAACAGAAGTATGTCTGTACTGAACGTATCTGTTATTGGTTTTAGCCTTTTCAATACACAAAGTCAACTAGTGGGGGAACTAAAATTAGGAACTAATATCAATTTTTGGCACCTCAGTCAGTAGTCTGATTTTTCAGAACCGCTAAGGACATTCATCTCCCGCTAACAGCCTTTACAATGCACTAAAACTGCCTACGCTCAGTCTGGCTGTTAGATAATCAAGTGCTTATTTTTGGCAGACAGAACAGCGGGTTACAGAGTAAGGAAATGGAGTCCAATTTCACAAACAAATCTTGGCGACTGATACTTGTGACTTCCATGTTTGTTGCGCACAGAAATACAAAAATCCTATGTACGACTATAGAATAGATCTGCTTTAGCGGTCGCTTCCTGTTCTCAGATCGTAAGATTTCCTGCTGGCACAGGTTCTGTGACCCTCCCTGCCTTTGAAAGTGAGCTTAAACTTCACTGCTTGGGTTATCAACTGTAAGGTGCATTTGTTCAACCTTTCTAAGCAAACATCCTATTCTACATCTACACCATTTATAACGATTCCACATCACCATTTGCACCACTGGAAAAGACCAAAATACTGTGATATCTGTGCAATACGGAAGTATCATCAGAGTATATTAGACATCCAAACAACAGTAATATATGGTATAGCAAAATATTATCAAGGAATTACTTTCTATTCCTTCCAACAGGAAGAAAATCTAGAAACACACAAGTCTTTATTATGCAACCAGACAAGTTTTCTTCAAGTTATAGGCAACATATCTGCAGACATCTGTTCGAGATACATCAGCGTACGTCAGAGCTCTTCAGCTAAAAAGAACGGCTGGACCGTTGAAGACTTAACATCTCCGAGCAAGTCATCAATTTGTTCACTCCCACACTTCCTACCACACAACTCTACCTCCCTGAGCCTGTACTCCCTTGCTCTGCTCACCCACCAGTTTGCATTCTCCTGTCAGCAGATGGACATTTGCAGACCTGTTCTCGGTATTGAGAATAAGTAACAGTTCCAGTAACAACAACGAAAATAAACAAAATGAGAAAAATAAAACCAAAACTTGTATCTTAAAATTATGAGCATTTCTCTGAAATGTAATTGACATAATTCCCATGCTTTCTCAGTAACTGCACTATACAAACCATACTAGCAAAGGCTTTACTAGCAGCGAGCAACAACAGCAGAGTTGCTCCATGAGGAAAGATGAGCAGCTGTGGCACAGGCAGTGCCCTCACTGACCAAGGTGTAACCTCACAAGATCTAAGTAAGGTGGGCAGAAGAAATTTCACACGAAAATTTCTCCCTGCTTTCCAGTTTGTGGGAAAGAGAAGCGGAGGCTCTCTTGATAAAGAGCTAGGACGGAAATGGAAAGGCTAAAAGTAGCAGCGACTGCTGGTAGTAGGGCTGGCTGGTAGCGGCACTCACCTCTCCACACGACTGGACCTTCTCTCTGTGGGAACAGTAAGAGGAGCAGATGCACAAGGGAAAGAGGCAGAGATCAAATGCTCTGGAGCGCACGTTCCCTTCCTGCCAGGAAAGGCAAAGAATGCAAGGGGATTCCTGGCGGTCTGCTCTTCTGAGCAGCCGAATGCTTCTGTGTCTGCACAGAGCACCTGTGAACTCCCACAGCACTCTGATGCACTTGCAAAAAAATGCCTTTAATTAAAGTGCCTCTATAGGCATTTCTTTGAAGCGAGCAATCCATTTAAGACGATCCAGAACTAAGAACTTTAGGGACTATTTTAACATTACACCTTATTAATAAAAAGGTCTAATAAGGAGGAGGGATTTCAGGAATATTTCCTTTTCCTTCCTTTCCAAGATCAACAATTCCAAATCTAGCATCCAAGCTGCAACTCTGTTAATTTAGGATAATTAAAGATGCCAGTCGTGTGTTCCAGCAGGGTCTGATGAAATGCTTTATAAAAGTCATTAGTGGATCCATCTGGTCTGGGGGCCTTGCCAGATGGTAAACTCTTAGTACCTCCGCAATTTCTGTTGCAATAATATCCTACTCCAAGTTTTATTTTTCTTTTATAACCATATTAGAATTCCAAAAGACTGAAAGTATGTGTTTCTTGTCTATATTGTAATTTTTTTCATTTTCTGTAACACTTACACACATGTAGTATAGATTACAAGTTTAAAAACAAGATGGAAGTAGAAAAGTTTAGATATGTAATGCAAACTACTTCAAGTAGCTGAATTGAATATTAAAAGTATATTTAAATTGTTCATAAACTGCAGATAGAACAAATTTGAGTTCATAAAGCACATAGTCAAGGAAACAGAAAATTATAGACTGAGAAGAACAAGAAAGGGATGAGGGAATTGATGATGGTTGAGGAAGAGAAGTTGCAAGGAGAGAAGGCTCAGGTTTAATGATAGTCTTCCAGAATATCAAAGCAGTTCTAGAGAAGGTGGAGGTTAACTCTTTTCACAAGGATGCACAGCGAGGGGACAAAAAGCAAGAGACACAAGTTGCCTCCTGGGAAATTCTGTCTGTATTCAAGAAAAAACATTCTTCCCCATAAGAAGAATTAAAGATTTTGATAGGTTGTCTAGAGAAGTAGTAGAATCCTCCTCTCTGGAAATGATTCAGGACTTGGCTTGACAGGACCCTGGATAACCTAATCTAAGGGCCTGCTCTCAAGAGAAAGTTGGAGTGGACAGTCTCTGGTGGCCCCTTCCAAACTAGACTCCTCTATTATTCCAACTACTGAAACACATCAGAAGAGTCTAAAGCAACCAAAGTAAAAATGCATTTTAGCTCACAGCAGTTTACTTGGATTAGATAATTGCTCCTTGATGCTGCATGAAGCAAGCAACTCCTGTTATCTTCAATACATACATACAGAATTGATAGGTTCAGGGAGACCTTGAAACGGGTATATCAAAGATAGAAATTTAAAACTCACTGTTCTGGGTCTTTTAAATCTTTCACTGCGCTATCCTATTTATCAGGTACTCAAAACACTTCTTTACTGCAGCAGCTAGAGGCTGAATATTTGCTTTAGTAGTTTTGAGTATATAATTTTTCAAGGTATGTTTTCTATTTATGAAAGCCATATTAAATCAAATACTTTTATACAGATCCTAGTAACTACTGACTAACTCAAATCAAGCCAATACACTTTTCATACAAACTAAAGCTAGTTCCCAGAAGGCCCTACCTGACAAACAAGACTTGCTTTATGAAAGAGGAAGTAAACACCTACAGTTCTGAGTGAAGACAATGCAGACTGCGATTGAAAATCCCTCCTGTCATCCATCTTTAGTCAATGTAAGTCATTCTTCAAATCCACCCTGGTTTAAATTTGGACTAACATTCATGTTTAGCGGACCTTTACAGAATTATGCAATTTATGTAATACGATGCTATACACTAATAATGAAGTTTTGGGGAGAAATGCGAGGTAAATTTAAAATCAAATTCCATAGCAATGAAGATATTGTCTGTATGTGATTAATTCTCTTGAGAAATCAGTGAAAGGATTGGTGCTTTCTTGCTTAAAATCTGCTACAAACCCTACAACTTAGCAGAACAGAGAACATAGCAGGTCTCTCCTTGGAATTTAGACCAAACTTGTTGCAAAGCACTCAGGGCAGTGGCTGCGCTTTGCTTGAATGACAGACAGATAAATAACACAACTATGTTTTTTCTTAAGACTTTTTCTCTGTAGCAAAATATATCTCTGATGAAAAAATATTTCCAAGAAGCTCCAAGCCTGCCCTGAATTAGGCCATTATGTCCCAGTAGGTATTTTCTTCTTGGTTGACTCCTTCTGCTCCGCACTCAGTGCAGAAAGAAGTGACACTTTCAAGATCCTGACAGGCCACCAGGCATGTCTGAAGACCAGGGAGCTTTTCAGCTACATTTTACTGCTCACACCATGCTAAGCACAGAGCTGCCTTCACATGTCAGCAAAGAACACTTTCAGGAATTCCTCAGTTCACAGAACAAAACAAATTTCTTCCCTCAGTTGTGCAGTCAAAAGGAAAGACTGTAACTCACTGTACAGAGAGAGCAATATTATGAGCACAATTAGGCACGATGCAGCCTGACCCCCATTTCTGAGTCCAAACCAAAACATAATCAAGTCTAATTAAAAGGAACAAGGGAATAAAGGCCAGCAGATAAAGGGAAACAAACGTGGGGACCTGCAGAAGCAAGCAGAAAACAGGATGGAAAAGGGACCTAGGAAAAGGAAGGGGAAAAGGAAATAAAGTAACCTGCACAGACCCCTCTAGATCATGCTGTAAAAATGGAGAGGAATTTTAGGAAGAAAATTGCAGGGGTTTGACAGATTTATCCTGCATATAATCTCCTCCCAGATTACTTCTGAAACACAACCACCACAACTATCATTTAAGGAAAATCAATCTCTTAAAGATGAAGGAGGTTGCTACTCATGCACATGCACAGCTCCCAAACTTCTGCCCTTCCAGAGCAAGCCTGTGGCTCCCACAAGCCGTACAGAGCTGGCAGGCAGATCACACACCGGCATCACCAATTTTACTTGGCCTCCATCACCTGCACTGTCCTACAGGCTACAGGAGTGCACTGCAGGCATATGAAACAAGTCTCACTGGGAGAACACAGACAACCGAGATCTGGTAGCTCTGATACACACGGATGCTGCGTGGGAGCGCATAGGTGCAGCTATAATGCAGTGAATGCACACACTCATACAGCTGAATTATTTTTTACACATGTGAACAAAGAGCTGTAATACTACTTGTAAATATATAAAATACTTGTGGCAAACAACTCAAGTACAGAACATATTTACACGGAAAAAAAGTATAAATGCTCATGGTAACATCACTGGGTAAGTGCAATGACCAAATTTTCATTTACTGGCTTGATATTTATAGGGTAATATCTTGCTTATCTATAACACAAAACAGCATATGCGTAAAGAAATGTGGTTATAAGACCATCTGGAAAATAAGGCAATTTTTAGGTCTAATTTCTTACTAACTAGCTTGCTTTCCCCTTCCATATTCCCTGTGTAGGAAGTTCTAGCATTTATTCATCATTCTGCACTGGCTTCTTACCTAGAACAAGTCATTGCAGGCTAACTTTCTCAGCAGCAATTTCTGAATTTGGTGGCCTGCCTCAGACAGCTGCCATCTGCTTGTCAGAGGAAGTAAACACCTACAGTTTTGAATGAAGTCAGTGCAGACTGCGACTGAAAACCACTGCTCTTAACTGGTCTTGGCCACAAATCCAGTCTTAGTTTAATCATTTATGAAGTGGATGTGCAGCTCAGCTGGGCTTAGTAAGATCTTTGAAGGACACACATTCGTAGCTGTTGTTATGCTAAAGCACTCTGGGAATGCAAAAGGCAGTCTGACAAGCATTTTATTTCTGACTGTTTTCCAGAACTCATGACAGAGTAGAATGGTGGCAAAAGCACGCAAAGTTATACCCATTCTTGCCACTCTCAAATTACTCCTCTCTGTCCTTGGGAAATTACTGCTGACTTGCTCCCTGTGCCAGTGTTTGCTATTCAATCCTCTGGAGTTATTCCCCCACATTTCAGTAAGGTTTGTTGGGCTGCTGTGTGCTCATTAGAAGTCTTGACAGAGCAGGCCCAGAAGGCTGCGTAAGCAACTAGCAGAACATAGAACCAGTGGTTGCACTGCAGAGCTACAGAGGGGTTACAGAAGTCAGATCTAAAGACTAAAGTGCTTTTGATCAAGGGATTGAAATTTCCCCAGTAACAGAAGGGAAAGAAGCAAGAGAAAAAACTCATAAAATGTAATGTTTTGCACAAAAACGTTCTGTGCTTTAATTAAGGCCAGCTCTGATTTAGGCTCATGCACATCTGTACACAGAGGAAATGTTGGCAGATTTAATAAAAGAGAATGGCACTGCTGCACTGTGGCTCCTCATCACACATGGCTGCAGCGACACAAAGGTCACACAGTTCTCTAATGATTTATTTTTCTCATGCATATTTATTTCATATATATTCCATGGATATTTTGGAAATCTGAGCTTCTGTCAGTAAAAAGAAGTTCTAGAAGTTTTATCCAAAGCCCATTTAATTATACTGAAAGGTAAGTATAAACAACCGTTGATGTCATCCTCGTGGATATTGGGTTTTGAGCACCGAGTGATCAGAGTGTATGTGCAGTATGTCTTATTAACTGCTCTACACCAAACAGATCCTACTGTGTAATTCTGAACTTAAACCACTGTACACTGGTTTTTGCCTTCACAGAGTTTCCATCGGAGTCTAATCATATTGGCATTCATGATGACTGTGGCACGTTGCAATATCTGAAAATAACCCCCCAAAGGACACAACTATGAAATCTCCAGAACTTTTTGTATGTAATATGCTATGACTAGTTTTTCAAGAAAGACCTAAAGATATACTGGAAACAGAGGGTCTTGGCCCATGCTGACAGAAGTACGAAGATTCTGCTTAATAAACATGAGCTGAATGAAGTTGTGTCAATGTGTGGGGTTTAGTCAAAACAGCTATATTACTTATTCTGGTCTGAAATAAAATTTATTGGCGTTTTTTGGTGTAGAAACGGAACAAGAAGCTACCCAAGCAACAAATTAGAAAGGAGAGGGAATTAGCTTTGCAGACATGTGAAGGATTTCTGGATAACCTCTTGCTGCTTGATCCCATTCTTCGCCATGCTGTATATATAGTTGTGTGAGTCTGAAAACGATAGCAATCACTAAAAAAATGAGAGGTAATGAGACTGGGAAAACTTGGGCCAGAAGAAATATAAATAAATACCCAGGACAGATACACATGGCACCTCTTGATACAAACTTTATGATTTGGCAGAATCAGTAAGGTGGAGCTGAATCAATCAGCTGTAAAGAAAAACGTACTAGAATTGAAGACTAATAACAGAGGGAGAGGAAAGAGTTATGTGTAGTTCAGCACTATGTTTGCCCCTACCCTACTCTATTCTGTTTATGACAATGAAATGGACCATGTAAAATGTTTTGAAATTAAATGTATAGTAAAACTTCAAGTAGATACTTGGTCTATAACGTCGAGGTAGAAACAGCAACATAAATAATATCAGATTAACAGGATATGGAAAACTAATTATACACTGCTGAAAATTTAGTATTGCTGAATAGAAACTAGCAAAATTTTCATGTTCATCCATTATAAAGAATTTTAAGGCCAGTCTGAACACTGATTGAAAATACAATTTATACATCCGTTTAAATCTGTAAGTTAAGAAATCAGTCACTGTCACATGCTGTAGCCTCCTTTATTTCCTGTGGTCACCCTATTTCAGTCTGACTGTTGAAATACCAGATTCCAAGTGCAGACAAAACAGATGACACCACCTGCACATTGCTGGTAGTAATCAAAGGGTTTATTTTTCTGATTTTGTTACACTCTAGGGCTGAAACAACTAAAAATGGACTGAAGACAGTTGTCCTTTTCTGCCAAATGGAGAGATGGGATCATAATTCAGGCAAAGATTAAGTCAACAGCTCTGAAACTGGTGGTCACAACGAACAGTAAATATGAGTGTGCTATTATTTGGCTGCAGCATGAGGATGATGTCAATCAAGTTGTACCCCTGTTGCTGCAGACAGGTCGATGCTTGTCCACACAGTTGAAGAGGCTGATTCCCAGCTGCTATGGGATTTCCTGGATCTACTCTACATTTTGTGTAGCTAACAGCCATCAGTGAAAATAGCTATCAACTATGCAGATCATTCAACATGCAATCCAAGTCAAAACATTTGCAGAAACATCCAAGAAAAAAATGTGAAGAAATAGGAAGAAAATCTTGGAAATGGGGCAGATAGTAGATAAAACTAGAAAAAGAGGAATCAAAAGGGAGCTACAAAATGAATAAAATGTAGAAGATGTGATAAAGATAACGAAAAAGCCCAGACTAGATCAGCCAAGGAGAAACAAGAAACGTTGTAGAAAACAAGGTAAAAAAGCAGCCACTGTGATAACTTTTCTGGATGATTCCCACTTTAATTTAAAGAGATTTCATCTCATCCTGTTGAAAATCCCTGGGTATATTCACATCTATGACAAGTTGTATGATCTGACAAAACTCAACAGGCTCCTGTTAAACATTCACACTGGGCTAATAATATTGTTTGCATAGGTTTGCCTTTAACTGATTAGCAGGAATAAGGATTGTAAGCCTGGGGAAAGTGTTCTTACTTCCAGTGCAATGAACGCATGGTTTTACAGCTGCATCCTGCCCGGGCATTCCTCCTGGCAATCCTGTCACACAACATTTTGAGTTTAAGCACTTGAATGGAAAGAAGTAGAGAAGAGTAAGAGCTTGATTCAGTAACACATCAAACAGACACACGCCGAGCTGCGTTCGGTCAGTCAGAAGCAAACGATGGTTCTTTTTACGCAGAAAGTCTACAGATGTCTACAGAAATGATAAATGTGGCAATACTAACTGTGGCTGGAGGAAAGCACCACTTTTTAGATGCCCTAGACTACGGGGAGTTTTCAGTGCTATTCAATGCTTTTTTCTCCTTTCAAACTGCAGTAGAAGACACGCAACATTGGCGTATTGGCTACATACACGGATCTAGTCCAGTTTTAGGACTTTTGCTAGGCAGCAAGAAAATTTCACCCAACTTCTAAGCCAGGTAAAGGGTCTGAGAACAGTTATGCTCTGTCATAATTCTGAGCTGTCTTTCTACTTTGCCTAAACTGAGACACCCTGCTCCATTAAGAGCTGCAAAGAGGACAGGACTGTTAATGCCATTTTGATGTACTCCATGAAAAGCTCATGCTCTCTTTGGTTCTCAAAACCAAATGATCTCTACCTGTACCTTACAGGTTGAAAAATAGAAGATATGGGAAATTAACTCTTATATGATTGTATAGAAATCCTGTTCCCTGTTTGACGTGCTGAAGTGAGTAACAACAAAGGTGATATTGAAGCAGAAAACATTGCAGAGCATACAGAAATTATATTTAACATTAAAATGGGTCTATACTCCAAATTTCTAGATACAGTGCATCAATGGCAAGGTGATGAATATCATTTTCATGAGCACTCTTGCCAGGCTCCTGAAATTCTGTTTCACCAGCTAACTGTGTAGAACACAGATACAAACACTACTCCTAAATATCCAAAGACTGCTTTTAACAAATACATATTATAAATCCATTGTCCCTTTTTGTAGCAATTAAAACAAGAGAAGCTTCTATACAGTAATCCACAAAACAATTTTATTTTCTGAGAAGTGTGCTTACTAAAATAAATAGGACAGTCGTTAGCTTGCTTTATATTGTCTGACACAACCTGAAAATTATAAGTTTCAAGTGCCTCTTTTTCATGGAATAGATTATGCAAAGATTCTGTACCTCTGTTACCAATTACCATGACAAGATGCTACTAAAGCTCATCCAGCATTAGTCTTACATATTAAACTTCTTACATAACAGAATTTATCTAGTTTCCCAGAGCCTGTTCTAGCTACTGTATACGAAAGGTATGTCACCCATCTATAGCCTATAATTAAACAAAAGGCAGCCAGGTATCATTATTTTTTAAAATCAAAAGCAAAAATAATTAAGGATTAAAAACAAAAACTTGGTTTCACCATACTCTGCTACACTTTTGATGATGAAGTTACGAAGTATCACAGTAACACCAACAACCAATACTAACAACCAATACTCTGCAGATAAAATTAGGAAAGAAATGCAGTAAAACACCAAAGAAACACACTTAGAAATGAATGCTGATCAGGATTCCCCACTGCTTGCTTTTTAGTCTTCTCTCTATCACAGGCTTTGTTGACTACAAGTTAACCATGCTACATTTGAACCACTAGGTAGGGAAAGAGCTACCTTTTAATGGAAAAAAATGCTAAAATATTCGAGGAATTATTTTTCTATTTCTTATCAAATGGTACTGGAAAATATTTTAAATTTTGGGCTTTTGTTTGGGGGGGGGAGAACATAAACAACAACAAAATGAGTGCTTACCGAGCCTCCAGAACATCTTCTGAGAGTCCTGTTTAACAACTGAATTCTACACCCCCAACTACTTTCCCTCTCTCTTCCAGCTGATGCACATTTGGTACAAATTGTACAAGCCTGGCAAGTCCAGGTGCAGGTATTTTAATTGCCTGTTGCTATCTGCAACTTGTAACCTTTGTTTTTTTAAGTTCAGCAGGTTAAGTAGAGGTGAAAGACTCATCTGAGAAAAATGGGTGCTTCAGCAGTGTTAGACCAATGAACGTCCTCACAGGACAAAGCTGAGGTTTTATCAGAGAAAAAGCTAAAATATTAGTCCACATCAATCCGATATGACAGAATTCATTCTACAATCAAGGTCTTTTTTTGCAGTGGAATCTCTAGTGTCTAAGACACAGACAACTTCTCATGAAGTTAAGGTGCTCACTTTGCCAAGTGCAAGTTTCCAGATGTCTAGGGGAAAAAAAGCTCTTATACTGAAATAAAATCCTTATTAATCAAGAGTAATCAAAGGACAGAATTTTAATGGAAATCTGGCTCACGGCACTGCCTGCAATTACTTAAATTGTTTCCAAAACTCAGTTGTTCAAGCTGCAGGAAGGTATGTGTTTTGCTCCACTTGTGAAAATACACCTAAATACGTCCAACTCGCATGTCCTAGGAAATCACCATCCAGACATACCTATTTGCTAGTGGAAATCCTCTGAAGATCCTGGACACAGGCACCAGGGCTTCAGCTAGGATTGCTCCCTCTCTGGCTATTACACTAGATGCAGGAACTGGGAGACGAGGTGAAAATGCCTAAAGATGACAGAGCTCTTGAACCTAGCAGCCACAGAATTCTGTGGGACTGCCAAGGTTTGTTTCTTCTCAGAAGCTGGAAGTGAACTCAAAATTTCTCCAGCTCCACATTACTGCTACCAACTAGATGGAAGTTTACTAGCAAAGGATTTATCTCACCTCCTTCTAGCTGTTACCCACACTGAGGCACTGTGAAGGTTAAAGGACTGTAAAAGCCTGTGTAAAAGATAACAAAACATATGCACAGTTAGCTTAGTGCCTCCCTCTTCACCACAACCATAAAGGAAGCAGTCTTTCCTCCTAAGGGCACTACATATAAATATATCCGCTACAAACAAGGGCAGACATCAACAGTATCTTTGAAAAAAAGTCTAAATTTCTTTCTTCACAAACTGTAGGTAAATGGTGACTACACCTAGGCCATATAACAAGTAGCCTTTGTCAATTTGAGAACCATAACTCAAAGTATTTCAAACCACGGACATTTTTACAAATTTATTTAAAAGTCAAATTCTGCCAGTTTTTTGTTACAGCTATATTTTAGGATACTGGCTAACAAAAAAACAACTTAATGCTGATGTATTTCACTGAGAGACCTACACTTCCTATTAAAGCTACTAAACATGCTGTAAGAACTACATAAACACATTGACAGCTCCCAAAAATCTTCCTTCGCTCAACACAAATATTGTCACGTTTACCTTTGCAGAAATCACTAAGAGAGTGTGAAAAGATTATCCTTTGCCATAGAAGAGTAAAACCTCAAAAGCACAGGAATTAAGCAAGACAAACTGTATGGAGATTCCATTCTTCATTAACTTCAGAATAGAAGTGTATAATCCACCTAATTCAAATTACTGCATCTACAGGGTCTATGGAATATATCATATATGCTCAGGGTATAGCTTTTAAAATTTTGTGTCGCAAGCCAGCTTTGGGCTGATCTGGGTATTCCTATCTTCTGTTGTACTCTCAGGACAGGCAAACAGATAAAATGGGAAGCAGACATATTCTAAGTTACTATGCATCAGAGGGATTCCCAGATTCGCCACAGAAGGAATAATAAAACTAAGGCTAAGTTTGCCCTTTTGAGTTCCCTGCTAGTGGTACCTAAGTGAGCTAGTTTAAATGTCTCCAGGAACATTAGAATCTGCAATACATTTGCAGCTCAGCCACCAATACAGCCATCAATAGTTTCTGATTACACTTGGATTTTTGAAAGCAAAAGGTCAACACACCCAACTGATGTATTACACGTTATCCACATTTTTCTTCTCTCTCTTGCAAAAATATCAGGCTGGTAGAGAACCACTAGAATTTTAATATGTGTTAATTTGAGCAATGTATTTTGCATAAATTTGCTTTTGTTTTTGTATTATGCAGGCAGCTGGAATAAGTAAAAAATATCTGTAGTCATTTCAGAAGAAAAAAAAAAAAAATCAAAAATCAAAAGCCAGAGCTTTATTCCATAGTCATGATTTAAATATTAAAATAGTAAAATTATATATTATGGCTTTTACGATCTCATAATGAAGTTACAAATATATTTGAAAATGTTTGAACTTTTACTTTGGAAATGAGCTTCATAACCTGACTGGAAAACACCTAAAAAAAAAACCCAAACCTGTGGATTTTTTTTTTCATATGGCATTAGATAATCATATCTCTTTTATTGACATGGAAAATGACAGCAATGAGTGCATTTAGATTTAACAATATATGAGTTGTCTGACTGAAAATACAACTCGTGGGATTTTTTTTTTTTAATATTTTTTAAACTATACTTGATGGCCTATCAACACTAAAGCAAACAGGTGTTCCACACATTTAAGATCTGAAACAAAGATTAATGAAATTAAAAGGATGCAACAGACTAGCGACAGACATACGTATCAAATGCTAATACATGGAATTCTGCCAAGCAGATTCCTGAAAAGGCCGAAGTCTGCTCTCCTAAAATCCACACCAAAGTGTGGGAGAGATTAATAGAAATAGTTTCTGTAACACTTTTGGGAAAGCCATCTTTCCTGGAAATCTGCGTAACAGTACTGCACAAAAACAATTTTCAAGGGAAATTACTTTCAGAGTTACTCAAGTTTGTATTAAATTGCTACGAGAACAAAGAAGAAAATAGGAAATAATTAAACTCTGACAGGCTTTATTTTACGTACTTTTACAGATGTGAAAATGCGGAGATGCACAGCATGATCCTGAGAGCTCCTCCAAGCGACCGAGTTTTGGAGTGGCTGATAGTACCTCCAGGATCTCTACTACTGTGGCCTGATGTCACAGAATCCATTGTCACCCTAACATTCCTACAAGAGAGGGGCTTCAAATTCTCAAATACATTTGTTAACAATTTCCTAATTGACTTTTGTTACTTAGAGTTGGATGTTTAACTGTCAAGCCCTCAGCATAAAATATGTTAAGAGAGACATCTATGCTACAAAAACAAACGCCTCCAGAGCATGGATTCAACACTGACCCATCATCATCTCTGCTACTGAAATAGCAGCAATTTGGCCCATGGTACTTAGTGCTTTCCCAGACCACGCCTGGACAAGGTTTGGAAGATAAAGCAAGGCATGGACATTTCCTAAGGTCTGGATGCTGTCCCCCACTTTTGAGGAACAAAATCAGGCAAGTGTGTGGATGCAAGTTGTACCATGCTATTTGTTCTCAAGGCTGGAGAACCAAATGCCTTCACTGATTTATTGAGAAGTAAAGAAGACATCAGTTGTCCCTTGGCCCAATGATACTCCTCTTGTTGCAAGGTTACAATTAAGCGAACCTCATTTTAGAAAAGTAAATCCTCTTAAACTGCGTAAATCACCAGCTAACTCTCAAAGATTTGGAGAGACAATGCAGGTTCCTAACAAATTACTGTTTTACCCAAGAGATATTATCTTGTGTTGACTGGAAGGAACTAGAATAGAAATATCTAGATTAACACAGAAGAGTCAAGATAGGAATAATAAAAAAAAAAAAAAAAAAAAAAAAAAAGAAGCAGGAAACAGAATGNAAAAAAAAAGATAGATGCAGGCTGAACAGAATTAAGAGGAAATAAGACAGCAAGGAAACTTTCCACTTATTAATCAAAGAATGTCTCTGTCTAGTGTAGAGGGAAAGGGACCTCTAGGCAGCCCTTAGGGAGGTGACTGTGGGGTCATCAGTCAAAGCAGATTGTTGCAGCTGCGTGGGAGTTTGATTGATAACTGTGAAGCCATCACCCTGAAGGCCAGCCAGAAGCACTCGTTTCAGTCACTGTCTCAGCTCCGTTTTCTCTTTACAGCAGCATAAGAAGAATAATAAATTTGAGGAAAGAAAAATTATTAAATCAAGAGGAGTATACTTTAAAATATAAGTGAAGATTCTAATTAAGGAAAATAGAGACTAAATTTCTAACAACAAATTGATGTTCAGAAGTTATGATCTGCTGCCAGCTCTTTCTATGAACTAAATACCTCAGGGGTTTTTTTACTGGTTTCTGAAAGAGCTGATCAAAGGACATTCTAAAATTTTCAAAACAAGACAGGTAAAAGATGTTGGCACATTGCATGAACAACCGTGGCTAGGAAGTCCCACATCAGTGAGCAAACCACCAACAAAATAGGAGACAAATGCACTTTGTCTTCAGTGCCATCGAAGCTATCCCGTTTGTGGTGGTGGATGCCAAAAGTAACAAGAAACTAGTTGTAGCTAAGTGAGTCGAGAGAGCCAGAGGAAGAACTGACGTGCAGCATGTTAGGAAGAGTATGCTAACATTCCCACAGGAAGAATTACTACATAGGATAACTTGAAATGACATGTGAAATGCCACGATCTTTCTTCAGAAAGAAATGGGAGCTAGAAATCCTCACGAATGTCATGTCTTATGCTCATGCCTTAAATTTATGTTGAAAACACAGCGAAGCTCTTCTGCTTGTGATTTTTTGGTAATATGCTATTACCAGTAAACCAGATTTGGATGTGCTGTTACAAAGCCAGTAGATCAAACCACAAAGAACAAATCATAGTTGTGACTATCACTTTTTTTTTTTTGGTGACTATCACTTTTTTTTTAATGTCCTTCACCAGTGCCAAAAAAAACCCTTCTGTCCTAAACTAAAAGCTTATCTTTTCTTACTAGTAATGTTTCCCAGGAGCCTAAAATACTGTCATAACTCAGACAGATCTCAGACTTGCTGATATTGGGCATTTCTAGTTCCAGCTGCTTAGCACTTTGGAGTTTAAGTCCAGTACATTCATAAGCTGCATGAAGGACAGTGTCACTCATCACTACTACCACCAGGATAGGAGAGAAAAGGTCCAGAAGTTAAAAGAGTAATCCAGGGGTGGCCACAATCAGCATAATTTCATTGTCAAGAATTCTTATACTGGTCTGAATATACTATATATTCAGACCAGTATATTTTCAGACCAATATAAGTATACTTATATTGGTCTGAAATTAGGGTGAAATGGACTTTTTGGGAAACTGAAGGGAGGCTCGTTCCCAAATTTGTTGCTGTACAAACACATGTCTTACTGGGCGAGACATGCTCCTGTTCATCTAGAGATAACTCACAATTGCATAGACTGTGATCAGCTCAATCACCCATAAATCCAAAGCTCACAAGATGCTGTAACTTGGAATAGTGGTGTGAGGCTTTTTTTTTTTAATATTGAATAATAACATAAAACATTCAGTCAACAACTCATTTGAAAGCCAAATATACATATATATTTGTGTGTTATATAATTATATAAGAATTTAATATATATACATATGTGCATGCATATAAATTAAAAAAAATATTTAAAATCGTGAACACAATCCTGACTAAAAGGCTAAGGTGGCTCAGTCCACAGAAATTGTAGCTCATCTGGTAGCAACCTGTGATAACTGCAGAAAATGGTCGGGTTTGAGGGGGGTTAGGCTGATTAAATAGTTATATTCGATAGGAGGAACACGGCAGAAAAAAAAAAAAATGTGTAGTGTGCTTAACTGTCATCATGTATAAAGTAATTCATGCCAAACTAAATGACAAGGTAAAAGAACATTTACCTCTAGGCAGGAGGGAGTCCCATAGATTCAAAATGAAATATAATGGATACCAGAGGGAAAATGTGAAATGCAATACACTGCGTACAGAGCATGTTCAGAATAATTCCATTAAATAACTATTTAATATAACAAGAAACAAGGCATTCTAAAGAGTTGTCCCATTTAACAGCAGTGTATTCGTACTTGGTTTAATTTGTCCTCTGCTGAAAAACAAAATACCATGGTTATTCCTAATTTAAATTATCTTAGACCCATCACCAGATCTAACGGTTAATTGAAATGTAATTGTTAAATTATACCAATGTAGACACAAGTGCCAAAATATTCCTTGCTCAGATAAATGAACACTGCTCTCTCAGCTCTTTTACAGAAGAATCACATCATATCTCACACGACGGCAACAAAAATACTATCTATTCAGAATCAAGATATCCTTAAGACAGGCATTTACAAAAATTAATAGCTGGCACCCATCTTCTGTGCAGATCTAAGATTTCCTCACATTGAGGTGCTCACTGGATTTTGGAAAGGGAATCTCTCTTTCTCACCCCAAATCTAGTATGCCAATTTATGCTACCTGAAGTCTTTTTCACTTGTTTTGAACTCAGTCTAACCAGTCTGCTCCACGAACAGCAGCTGCCACATGTAAAGAGAGTCAGGGCTATCTCTGCAGGCAAACACCTGAAGAGCTGTGCAACATATAAACAGTTAAAATAGAACTCTGAACCTAACCCGGGACTCCTACCATATCTCATGCTTTTTATGTTCATCATTGACACAGTCTAATTTGAATGACATTTCAGACTGATAAATTGAAAGAGAAGAGCCTCCTCATCAATATTAAAATCACGCAATTCAAAACTAGGTTCAACATTCACTGAATCACAGAAATCTCTGTACAAAGTTTCAGCAAAGCTACATTACTAAAAATTGTGGAAAAGCGTAAAGAATTTTAGATTTCTTGTCTTAGTGTTTTACAGTTGAAGATCTACATCCTACTTCCCATTATAGCAGATAAATAAGCCCTGGAAATGCATGTATTTCTGAGAAATTTTAGATATCGAAGTTTAATTTCCTTCCAAACTTTTAAACTGATCCATCTGCGTTAACAGAGCAATTCATATGTTCGCACATACGGTAGTCTTCACAGAGCCATCATGGTAGCTGAAAAGCAAATTATGGCTGTGGTAACTCTACAGAAAGATAAGAGAAAAAGCAACAAATGAAGATGGAGTTTGGAAATTTAGTGTGTTGTTTGAATCAGATAACTCCTGGGTTCTCTACAAAATGGAGAGTTGGGAAAAAAAAGTGTGACGAGAAGCCGTTCAGTACCTTTATTTAAGATTATTTTAGGCAGCAAACTTGGCAGAGGTTTGAATTGCCTGCCTGGAAACACCTCTCCTTTGACAACCGAATAAACTTAAGCTCCTGACTTTAGTTTCTTAAGTAGCACCTAAACTAGAGAATGGAAAGAAACTATGTAAATACTTGATTCACTGTTCAAAGCCCACAGGCTACATGCACAATCTGACCTGATATTAACTTAACTTGAGCTAAGCAACGATGACGGGATGGCTTTATAGCTGCTTAAAAATGAATTGTTATAAAATGTAAATACAGTTTCAAATAAAAAAAGAATGCCATGCAGTTAAATTAATATTGTTACATAAGCAGATACACTTTTCAGTATTAAAATCCTGAGGAACCAGAGCTTCATCAGAACTGTTCATTAATCTTCATTTTCTGTTGAATGACTGAGCACACATTTTGAAAAGATATTCACCAGCTTATTTTCAGTTTATTTTTCTTCAGAACTGGCTGCACCAGGCACCCTCATCATACAGGACCCCCCTACTATTCCAAACACACATCTCTTTTTATGCAATTCACAGTTACTAATTATCCATACAGTTATTCAATTCACCATGTATTATTGGACGTGCAGCCAGTCAAACAGGAAAGAGCAGGTGGGGTGTTACACCACCAAAACCCATGAAATGCTGTATTTGAGGGAGGTTACAGTTAGCCACAGAATGCCTTTTAGACTTTAGTGAGATCCATACCAGGAGTTATATAAACAAACATGAAATTATGACTTTTTATGTTTTTATGTAAGTACTGTGACTCATTCTCTTGCCAATTATTGTTTCTCTTTTTCTCTTGATTTCTTAGCAAACCATCCAAACCTGGAGCTCTGCTTTCTGTGAAATCTGAGAGAGCAGGTCTCATCAGAGACCTTGTTGCTGTATTTTCAGCTCAGCACTGCCGTGAAGACTGAAGGGTTCCATGCAATTATGTAAGTGCCTGGCAGCATGTCCTTTCAGGCAGTTACAATCTGGTTTACTGCTTGCCATTTTCTAACACTTTGGTTTTTTCTCTTTACAGTATCATGGATGTTACAGGGTTTTTTGCCTCCTACATCACAGCAGAAGAGAAAGCAGGCTTCAGACAACTGCCGTGTTCATCTGAAGAACAAAATACATCTTTCTGTCATCGCTTCCGTGTACTCCTCCTTCAGTGGACAGAGAAAAATGGGTTTTGCTGATAGCTCATAGGATACTTGGAGGCTTAAACTGAACAGAATGTTTGAGCAAATTCCAGATTAGGGAAGTGCTGTTTCTGTAAAATGAGCTAACCAACCACATTCGGTTTGGTTTAGTGGCCTTCCAGATTTAACCATATGATGGCAGAGAGCCAGGAGTGTAAAACAGCACTGGACTTAAGGCCTCCGCATTACTGATTTAAGGTATTAATTAGATTCAGAGCTTTTAAAAAAATACACGCTTTTAAAGATGATGTCACGTGTCCTTGTATAGAGTTCAGGTATCTACTTGCTCTTCTACTCTCTTACAGATTTCCTGAGCAAAATATCCTCTTTCCATGAAACAATTTTGAGAATGAAACCACATCCATGCCAGATACCTATTACAAAAAGACAAATCGCATCTAACTCTTCAGTATAAACCTAAGCTAAAAAATGTAATGGGCAAGCTTCCTAAAACCTCATCCCATTCCTGGTATTTACTGTTAATGAGAGCCATAGATTTTCCGTACAATGCATGATCTTATTATTTATAATTTTTCCGGTAATTCATTAATTTTTACTGCCATAAAAATTGTTAAAATACACACAGACGTAACTAGTTTGGTGCAAGAGTTGAAAACTGTAGGGTTTTGCCATATATGCTTTTGAAGTTTTATTATTCTAGAATTCTTCTCTACACCTACAGAGCAGACAATAAAACAATAGGTCATAATCTGACAAAAGCCTTAAAAAGTGGCAACATTTATCAACGTCTATATTTTCTGGCTACATGAAGAGAGGAATTATTTTCCATAGATTCTGCTGTAATGATACTGCACTGTTAGCACAGCTAGTTTGCACTCCTCTCTGCAAACAAAACTAAAAGAATTATATTCTTTCATGTTTTACTTTCTCTTTCCAATAAATTAATCCTCTTACAAGGAAAAAAACCATGAAAACTTGATAGAAGCCTAGAGAAAAGAAAACAAGAAAACAAGAAAACATAACAAACAAAAAGAATGCAAAACTCTCAAAGCTCTAGAGTTCTGAGGTAAGTTCTATATCAAAGGAAGAAATTATATCTATTTTCTTAAATAGCAATTATTTATAAAATTGCTTTTATGATAAAACTATTAAGAGTTCTGCCAGAGAGGACTTGAATTCACAAAAGGTGATTCTAAAAAAGGATATAAAGACAACTTAAAAGGATAAAAGAATGATTTTTAAAAGGCAGTAAGTCATTTTAGGCTGCCATACAGACTAGGACGTTAGTCATATGAGAAATGTTTTAGTATTAAAAGTGATTTTGCTAGCAGTTCATATTTAGCTAAAGTATAATTAATGGAAGTAGCAGTAGTTTGCAATCTATAAGCTATAGAAATATCAGAATAGTCCAAAATCTGCATCCTAGTGATATAAAGTGAATAGGCATATAAATTTGCAGCTTAATTAAATGGAATGCAACTGTGATACTTCAGTGCTCCTATACTTTCCGAGAATTAAAATCTCCTTTTTACTTGGCTGGATAGAATTTCAGACACAGCCCAATACATTTTGCTCACAGGAAAAAACAATTTTTTAAAAAATAGTGTTTTGATCCCATTCTATCTTTAGATAGAATTTGAGGTATTTAATTAAATGCAAACGTCATTAAAATGTTTGTTTCTGGAGTTCAATAGACCAAAATTCTTTAACACCTCAGTTTTTCTAAAACCAGTATTTACTCCATGTGTGTGCACACACGTGCACACTTTATTACCATCTTTTAATTTGTCCTTCATAGAGATTTATGATGGAAGTCCTCAAACATTTTTCTCATCCTAGCTCTCTTTCAGAATAATTTCACTTAACCAGCACGGATAGTAATCCAAAAACCCCAACAATTAGAGTTAAGGTTACTATCTCTAGTTTTAAAGATCTACTGAAATGAAGTAGAAGTATGAACAAAGTACCTCCACTGATCCATTGTACAAGTTTCAATTAGAGGCCATGGAGGATAATTGCAAGCATTAATCCAGTTACTCACTTTCAACAGCTATAGTCATAGAGCATGGATTAAACTATACTCTTTTTTCATCCATTTCTCAAAATACATTTTGTAGCAAAAATGTAAAAGCTTCCACACTTTTAGCTGATTCAGAGTAACGATTTACCATCACCAATAATGAACATATTCATCTTATACACCAGTCATCCTGACTAGTTACAAGTCACAACATAATATATAGTTCAGTGTGGCAATTTCAGCTAAACCAGCTTTTCCAGATGTCACTGTCACCAACCTCCCATAAAGACAAGAAGAGATGTTAATGGTTAGAAGACCAAACCTGTAAATAGCAAGACTGTTTACACCAACCTGCGGTATGACCTACAAGCAGCTTGCTTTTAAGTTTCCAGTTTGAAATAAAAGTATATAGCACCTGCACAGCTGCTTCTTAGAACTCTTCTGAACTGTGAACAATGCACCAGCAAATTTTTTTTTTAATTTATCTTAAGATACATGGAAGGAGAAGTATGGTCTGACTAGTCACAGTGAAAGAAAAAATGCTCTAACCTTAATTGCAAGTGGAAATCTAATAAACTGAAAGTGTATTTTATTGTCCTTTTTTACTATAGTTCACTGAATTTCTAGAATAAACAAGATTTCTCTTTTTTTTTTTGAGAGAGAACTATTACACTGTAACCTGAATTCTTCAGAAGTTCAGTTCATCTTGCCCAAAGTCATCATAAATACCCTTATTTTGCAATTAATATTTGCAAGCAATAAGTTACTACTAAAGATAGCATAAAAGACACTTGCAATTTTTATCTCTGCATATGGAGTACAGTTCCTCAAGATGAGGAAGCAGATGTTTTGCATAAATACATGCCCAATTTTGATGTGGATACATCAATATTAGTATGACTATATATAAACTGTATTACTAGACTGCAGCTTTCCTGTATGATTATCCTGTGAACGTTCAGGTCTTCTAAAAGGAATGAAGGCACTCAAAATTCCCAATAAAAATTCAGTAAAATCTTTTGTAACAAGGAGTGCATCAACAGAATTTATATTAGTAAGATACAGTATAACGAAGTTCATTGTGCTGTTAGATGGTTTAAGAAACTTGATTTATTTTGTATTAAAACCACATTAGTACACGCAAAACTCTTCAGCAATAATTCTGAACTCTGAAGGTGTATAGCAACACCACACACTTGGCAAAATTTGGAATCCATGAGTTCATCTTGCACTGCTGAGTGAATTCACTGTGCTGTAAGTCGTGACTGGTAAGTGCAAAGAGCTCAAGAGGCTGCAAAAGCAAATGTGCCACCTGGAATGTCACCACTAAAGTCATACAAACAGCAATACCTCTTTGTTTTGTTTGAGTAATACATCATGCTTAAGTTGTTCTTAAAAACTTGCACATTTTTGTTCACAATGTAAGGTGGAAATGATGTGAAAACTAAACCATTAACTTTACTTTCCAGTGTATTTGCATAACACACAGAACCCTTTCCCTTCAATGCAATGAAGCCAGACAAAAGCACTGTGATGTTCTTCCCTGAACAGGTCCAGTGTCACTGTCCCTGCAGATGCAGCAGGGTTGAATGATGTTTCCTTTAGAGCTAGACCTCTTGGGATGGTTCACCTTGTCAGTCTTGAAGACAGACATAAACATATGGTCTACACTTGACCTTAAGCTCAAGCCCACCTAAAGCTTTGAAGGCCTCATTCCAAGTCCGTTATCGATACTACCTCTAAAGAAGAAATTAAATTCAACACAACTGTTAGACAGACACTCCAGACAATTAAATGTTCTTGGGGTAGAAGTGCATCTCATGAAAAACAAGCTGTTATTCCAAAGAAGAGCCTTTAAAGCGTGGAAAAAAGTAGCCATTTTTGCTGCTTACCAAGGTTTCTAAAAAACTGAGCAGTAGGCAAGGGAACAGAATACTCTCTAAAAGAACTTAATACCCCTCCTACTTGTGCAGAGAAGCATTAAAACACTTGGAGCTGTAGAAAGCATATGGACACTAGGTGCAAGCCTAGTACTAAAGTCACTCAGGATACTTCAATGAAGTATTTATGGTACCTGAAAACTGTGCCAGCAGCTTGTCCTTTCACAGAGATATATTGCAAGTACTGCTACAGATATTGCTGCAGTTCCTTCTCGTCCGACACCTTTCTTTTTTTTTGTAAAATAACGATCTCCCTCAAACTGAAAACCCTGTTCCCACTCCCAAGTGGATACTATGGCAGAGGAGTTTTCTTTTGTAATGAAGTACAAACCCCAAAATCTCTCTCCCATCTTCACCAAAGAAAGTGTAACCCTTGTGTCCTTGAGGAAAAGCCCAAGCATGGAGTGCAGCAGCCTGCACCTCCTCACTGGAAGTCTGTTGCCAGTTTGCGTGGTGAAAATGTTGGAAGGACATTTGTGGCCACTGCTGGACACAATTCATTCTTCAGATACCCAGTTATCAACAAATCATCATGGGCAAAAGTACGACTTTTCAATGCTAATTGCTGAAACATACATTATTATTTTTCTATTAAGTGTTAAAAGAAAGATGTGATTCTTCCAGCAAAAAGCTAATCAAGAGTTAGAAGAAAGAAAATAAGTATCTGGAAATTGCCGAGATAGATTTATCTGACATCCATTTAGTCAGTAAGGAAAGGAGGAATAACAGTTCATGGCAGCTGATCGCTTCTGTCCTATAAGATACTTGTATAAAAATCAGAATTTGTATACTTTTGCAGGAAATTTTATAGTATAAAATGGTAATACAGAACTGTCCCATATGTTCCTCCCATCTTTCTAACTAAAAAGATAATTTGAAATTTAGGTTACTCTTATCAAGACATTTTCTATGAGTTTTTATCCTGTTAAACAGCGATTATGCACCACTACCTGATGATTCCTAGTCATCTTAAATCAAACAGAAATGAACTAAAACAAGCAAAAGAATTGCAGAGACTTAATGGAGAGAAAATGTAAAAGACATTTTTTTTAAAAAAAAAATAAAAATCTTAGTTTAATTTTCTAAAGATACCATTAGCAGTGAGGAGGAAAAAGGGGAAAATAATGGGACTGAGAAATCTCTAGCTGCAAAATTCCAGTATATCCAAAACTTGGATATTTAACAAGCTGCATACTCAGTTCTGTGTGATAATGAATTGCTTTACAGAAGTCCAATAACAAAAGCAATGTACTAGCTGATACAGATTTAAACACGTGTCTCTCTTTCAGCTGTGAAAAGCATAAAATAAAGAATCAAACACTATCCACAGAGGAATACAAGCGCTTCCTACGTTGTTAGCCATGCTTATTTCTTTTCCATTTTGAAAATGAGTTAAATGAATCTAATTATTTAAATGCTCAAAACTCCTCTTGTGATTTTTTTAATAATAAATATCTTTTCACTTGTCCAAACAAGCAAGCGGAGCTGCAACTGGACAAGCAATAAAACTTACTTGCTTTTCTGCTCCCATACCTGATGTATCACCGGGATGCATAAATACTGTAGCTAAATGACAGCTGTTCTCATAGACATACTGCTCCAAATGCCTTCTGAGTTTCTCTGCATTTTTAACTCAGCTATGCATTTTTGAAATCGTGTTCAATATGATGCTGTAACTATATATGTCAACATGTCTGATGTATTAATATGGATATTTAAGAAACAAATATTTATAGTAGCTCATGTCCCGGTAAAGACTTAAAAATCTAAGTGCAGCATAGCAATCTAGCAGAGCAAAAAGAATTGCCACCAGAACTTCATGAAATAAATGACATTTGCCCCTGTTTTTTTTGAGATTGAAAGCAAAAGAAGCAATAAGCTGATTAGATGAGTTTTTATGGGGGATTAATTTCTTTACCAACCTACTGCCACAAAACCGTTCCCAAAGCATGTTAGCATGCACGAATCCTAGATTCTGCTTCAGCCTAGCTGTTCCAGAGCCATGTCTTTCAAGTTTTACTGGCTTTGCATAAGAACTTGTGCAGCGTTTGTCTAAGACACATGTCTAGAATTTCTCTTGTTGAAAATCTGGAATGGCTTCATTGCTACTTCACTGTCTTTTAGGTCACTACACTTCAGCAGCCCTGCATGTGCACCCTCGGAGACTGAAGTCAAGGTTTAGCACAAACTGCAGACAGTACAGTCTTCCATGCACTTAGGATAAGAAATAGCCAAGTAACCTAAACATCATTCTATGGCAAACATGTGCTGTCACTTACCACCCAAATGGTGGCAATTGAACATAAAAGTGTCTGGGATCTCTTCAAATCAGCATCACCTTTTAAACAGAAATATTATTATAATGGATAATTTTAAATAACGTATTGAAGTACAATGTAGATAATTTAGCTCTTAGGTTTTGATTTGCATACCTCCATCATCAATTTACTTATCCCAAAATCACATTTACTACAGTCAACAACACATGACATTGCTTCAAGCATCATATTCCTTTTTTCCCAGCTGCAAAGACAAGAAAACATGCGGTCCCGTTCCAATATGTGTGCCGTCTCCTGAAACAATCACTGCACACAACCAACTAGGCCTCTGGTCACTCTCATGGCCCAGTAAATCTCCTCACCACTGGCACATCCGCATTTTTAATCTCAATCTGTCAGCACTGTGGAACACCCCCCCCAGCATACTTACAGCAATATTCTGATAAATCCGACATTGCTATTACATTGTAAGCAGCCTTATATAAACAACACGCTTTGGCATCCCCAGATAATGGGATGGCTTTCCAGCAGGCACCTGTGGAAGGGAACAGCCTCCTGTGGCACTCTGCCCCACAAGAGACTTGCTTGACAGCAACTAGAATGCAAAATGTGCTTTTGTAAAGATGTGATCCTACAACATACCAGATAACACAAGAAACTGGGCTATACAGAAAGCGCAGGTGAAGACTTCGATATGCTGCCAAAGGTGTTCTCTCAGTACGTTCTGACACATCCAGAAAAACTGTTCAATATTGCAGAAATTCTTGGAACTACAGGAACAGGGAGACAATACTACTGCACTACCAGAAAAAAGCCCCCCATTCACCATTTCATTGAGAGAGAAAAGATGAGCAATCTAATTGCTTGCTTTTATACAAGTAATGCAGAACACAAAAGTGAGCAAACTTTCTGGAAAATGTTCAATTACTGACAAAACTAATGACCCAGTCTTGCAAGTGGTTATACTAAACATGAATCCTACACTTGCAAGAGTCCCATTGAAGGCAGTGACGCTGCATGAATTTCAAGATTCTCATTAATACATAATCTGACAGTCATTACAATGGGCTGCTGTAAAAGCCCTCTTTTAAACTACTCAAGAAGGAAAAAACAATCCCCATATGTTAATATTAGAGCTTCTGAAATCCAGTCCTGCCAAGCACAAATGACTGAATGAGGACCAGTTGCAAGTGTAACGATACGTCTACATGACACTTTCTCCATTACAATGATGCAATAGCTGTGGTTTTGCATAGCTATTACACACTGTGATGCTTAGGCTGGAATACATTTCCAGAACAATCAAATGTAGAGCTACGTTGCAAGACACTTCATGATTCCTTCGTGGTCTGTAACACAGACCTTAGGGTAAAAAAAAAATTGGGCTCAGAGCTCAGAGGAAGGAGTTGTCTTCTGACCTTCACCACCCCTGAGCTGCTAGGCTGTGCTCAACGACCACAGCTTTTTTTTTTTTTTTTTTAATTATTAAAAAAACAACGAAGAGGGAGGGAGAAGAATAGGGTCTGTTTCATGCTCTTTGATTATAAACTTCCCAACTGACATGCCTTTTTAGTCTCCAAACAAGATGCATCAGTATCAGGTCTTCAGAGACCACAACCAATGCCATTCATTTCAACCCTGTGTTGATCCTCTTTTGTAAAGACAGTACATACTAATCAATAGTATTAACTATTGCACAAGTAAATCACAAGCAAGAAGAACTGTACTATACAACTGGAAACAACAGAAGAATCACAGAATACTTTAGATTAGGAGAGCTCTGGAGGTCACCCAGCCCAACCCCTCCACAAAGCAGGGCATACTTCAGAGTTCTATCAGGTAGTTCAGGACTTCATCTCATCATGAACTTAAAAGGAGGAAGAGTTTGAAAGCACAGCACCTTGCAGTGACTCTGCACAGAAAACAGAACAGGGCTCACCTGTTCAAACTCTAAGCATCTACCTTATTAGCTGAGAGCAGTAGGTTAAGTTCCTTGTATAAACAGAGCTTATTTTCAAATACAAATCTTGGAAAAAATGGCATTTCTCCATTAATCCAATAGAGTCTGGCACGCTTTAGACCAAACTAAATTACGTCCAACTGCATTATATTGATACAAAGCAAGAGACATGACAATTAAACTTGTGAAAACACATTAAATATACATGTTTAAACATCTGACTTTTCCACCAAGGACTAAAATCCATTTTCAAGATTTTCATAAACTCTTCAAGGTAAGACGCAGCTTCTCAGTCCCTTTGATGAACCCACAGGTTCATTGATTTTTTTTCCCCACAAAATACTATTCAATGAAACCTTGCAACATAGAAGGAGCTAACAGCAATCCTCAGAAGCACAAGATCTTCCTGCTTCAAGGTCTTTCAGTTTTAATGATTTTGCAGCATTTTCCAAAATTTGATAGTTTTCTTTTTTGAAATAGTGTTTTGAATCTCTTTATAAATTACAACCTGTTGGACTGCAAATGCATGCACTGCTGTTTAGACACTGGTCTCAGGAAAGTAAATACCAAGACAACCAGAAATAATTGGCTAAGTACATTCATCCCATTCACCTCAATTGGATGATAGCTGTAAAACCTAAAATGGGAGAATTTAAATGCATTTATAAGTCATGTTAGTGATAACCGCACCAGGAACCATCTACTTAAAAGTACTGGACCCTGATGTTTTATTCTTTGTTAAAACTACAGTTGTCCTACAGAATTCTGATTTTGTTGGTGATGATCAGAACCAAAACTCACCTTTCCAAAGCATTAGTTGGACACATGGCGAGTCCCTCAAAACACCTGCAAATTTCAACTGGTGGGCACTACTTTTCTTTAGAGAGCAGGACTGGCACAGACCATGTCAAGCACTAAACACCAGACACTGGAACTCATTCTAATCCCACTGGACATTCTAAACAGGATGCTGCCAAAAGCAGTCTCCTAATATGAGATGTCTTAAAATAAAGGGCAGAGAAGATGTACAATACAATTGGTTTGGAGAGGGAGGCACTGTCAAGTATAATAATGAGACATTTTTTTCCTCAGCAGATGGAATATTAAAAAAACAAAAGAGAGAGAAAAAAAACAAAACAAAACCAAAGCATCATGGTCCAATCAAAAACCAGTGGATATATGTAGATATGTAGTTGTGCCTTGACAAATTATATTTCTAGTATTTAATGTCAATTCAAATATAAGCTCAGAAACACACAACTCTATACGTGGATTGCACTTCATAATCCATAGAACATCAACATTTATGTCCATACAATAAGCAAAACTTCAATTTCACAACACCGCAGATGTACCTCAAACACTCACTGTTCTCTGAAGGATCTGAGCAGCCAAGCGTTTATTTAAACAGCCTCTTGAAACCGATAATACCTTTGAAACCCGACTAAACTTTTCTGCACATGCACTGTACTTCATGAAATGCTACTTATTTAGTGCATTATAAAGGGGAGGAGAAGAATGTTACTGGGACAGACATCTACCCAAACCTCTCACTGGGAGAAGTGGATGGTTTGCCGTAAACGAGGCTCCAGAAGGATTACATGACAACTATGAGATTTTGCTACTGACTGTCAAAACTCTTGACTTCAGCAGATGTTTCCACAGTACTACCGCACCATGAGTCACCTGGGACTATTCTGGTTTCACATCATCAAGAAAACGCTTCATTCATGCTGAATTAGGTGAATAGGGAGGGCAGCCGTCAGCTGTGCTCACAAGAGTGTCATTACCAGGCAACATCCTTCATAAGAATATTCTAGGTTCGGCTTGCTGTCATAAAGTAGTAGAGACAACATTCATTTCCTATTTTACTGATGTAAATGTCTGCATTTAGGACAGATTTTTTAAAAGGCTACCTTGAACTCTGTAATCACATTTTTGTTTTGTGAGGCACAGTAAAATTAATATTCCTCTATGACAACAACATCAATGAAACTCACATCTCAGGCAGAATTTGAGAGAAAGAGACACAAAACTGGTCAGATCAAGAGCAAGACCTATGCTCCTGTAGCCATCTTGCACCAGCATCCCTGGGATTTTTTTGGCCGGAGTATGAACAGCTAAACTTGATTTTAAGCGAAATTTTCTGGATGGTTTTTTTTTTTTTTTTTTTTTTTTCCTTAANCGCTGCGCGCCGAGGGGGAAGCGGCCCCGCTCTGGGTTCCCTCAGACATCGAGTTCCAGCAGCCCTCCGAACACCTGCGTCAAATGTTCAATACAAGTTTACCCAAGCACTGCCATCGATCTTGCCGCACACGTCATATGCAAATGTACACATCAAACACACATCTTTCTGCTTTTCCTTTTCACAACTGTACTCTAAAGTCTCCCAAATCAGAAAAAATAAAGATACAAGAGACCTTTAAGGTCACGGAGTCCCAGCGTTGCCCCAGCACTGCCAGGGCACTGCTAACCCACGTCCCTCAGCACCACATCTCCATGGCTTTGAAATCCTTCCAGGGGTGGGGACTCCACCCGTGTCCTGGGCAGCCTGGGCCAGGCCTGGACAAACCTGGAGGGGAAGAAATTGTTCCTCAGCTCCAACCTAAACCTCCCCGGTGGAAATTGAGGCTGGTTCTTCTTGTCCTGTCTGCTGACCTTTTTTGTACAGTTAGTTTTTACTGCATTCAATTGTTTTTCCAGCAGTTACTCGGTAAATCTCATCAGCTGCACACCAAAATACACATCTTTCTTGTTTCTTATCCAGACATATACAGCCATTAAAATGATTGTTTGTTGTTGCCAAGCACGCAATCCACTACTACAAAAGCCCTTTTCAAAAGGAATGGTAACTGAACAGAGAAGACAGCAAACACATTTACACCTGTGTGCTGATCTCTGCGGTTTAAAATCTGCTGGGACAAGTCCTTAGTCTTGAATTAATTTCCCTTTGCTGATACACCAGGTCTCCAGGACAGAGCACATGGTGCACCTGTATAAAACCACCTTCTCTTCCAGTGGTCCTTGAGGAATGCAGTTGCAAAGACTCCTACTGCTGTTACTCACTCATGTTAAAGTCAGTTCTGCATGTAATTGGAATGACTTTAAATGCTAATTAAAATATTTCTAATTCATACAGCGTGTAGCACTTTCATGAGTGCCTTTGTGACTATCTCACACTCTTCTACATGAACAAACTTAGGGACTTCGAAAATTTCAGTAATATGTAATTGCTAAATCAACCCTATCTCCCACTTCCTTCTAGGTAACTTTAGAAAATGTGTTTAAAATAATAAAAATTACTTAACTTTTATCATAAAGAAACTCTTAAGGGTTTAAGATACTTAATTTGCTTATATTTTGTTGTTGCAAAATTTATTCTTGGAAGAACCATGTGATGCCCCTGAATAAAGAAATGTTTCTTAAGAGCAAATAGTTCATTACTGAGCATGAGTTTCTGCCCAATAAAGCTTGTCCCGTAAGGTTCCTAGGATCAACAACATTAATAATAAGGCAATGTTATCTCCGAATGTCAAACTGATAAGCTACGTTGCAATTAGGAAATAATATTTGCACTTTATGCATCAATTCAAGATAATGAAGTCTGGGTATAACAGTATTTTGTCACCCACGGCCCTGTCCATTAGGTATGCTATGATAGTGGTTTAGTTACCCATCACGTGGGTAATTACTTACACTACTCTCTTAGTGTTACTTTCATATCACCAAAGAACTGCTACTAAAACATAGCCAGCCTTTGGTAGACTTTTAATCTGCTCACCTCTCGCCGCCAAGTCACATAACAGACTTGGGTGGTCCCACTGATGCTGCTGCTAGAGTGAGCTACATGCAGGCAGGAGCTTTTTCCCCTAGAAGAGAAACCTGACATAACTTCTCACATTCTTGGGTATTCATAATCTCCATACATCCTCAAAAGGGCAGGAACAAGAACAACTTTAAAGCAGCTCTATGTTGCATTACCCACAGGCACGCAAATCCACTCAGGCTGGGAACCTGGGTAAGGTATCTTCATGTAGCTATGAAACAGTTTCAATCTCATTATGTTTGTCTGCTCTGAAACATCAGAATGTGGAAAATTGTTTTGTCAGCTAGTGGAGGTAGGTACCAAATAAGACCTGCAGCGATTTATGAATTCTTCACCCCTTCTCCTCTTAGTATTCTTCAATGGAAGAATTTCCATGTGATCTTAGCTTTCTTTTTATGATTTGCTATGTTATGTAACTCCCATTAAAAAATTAACACATAAGACAAATAGGCTCTCCACCTACTCAACAAGGACAGACAAAAACCTAGTTTCAAGTCTCTGCTTGTATGGCTGTCACCTTTCCATGAGCAACAGTGATCAAGCTGAACTTTGCATTTCACCCTTTAGTAAAACCGTGGCAATTTTTTTCTTTATTTATTTTTGTTATTTAGTATGGTCATAGTGCAGAAGCATTAAACAACAGCCATTGCTTGACTGAAATATATCCTCAGTTTTAGAAAAAATTATTTGTTCTAAATCACTGTCATTGCTGCAGCAATTAAGTACACTAGTCATGAACCAACACTCCAAAAAGCCTTAACATTAAAAACTACAAGTTCAGTTTCATTTATCTTCAAAATATCTCAAAGATTTTGTGAAATTTTTTTTGTGATTAAATTATCTTTCCTGGTGAATTTGTTGTTTGTTTTTGTTGTTTTTTTTCAACTAAAAAAAGACGCTATCACTTTTCTGTTAGGAGTTGGTAAAAACGTTCCTCAATACCGCAACCTACCGTTCATCGTCAGTACAGCATAAATACAAGAATGGATGCTTTTTTTTAGTGCTAATAATAGGTATAAATCCAACTGCAACTCTTGAGATGAAGGTCTAATAACATCAAACTTAATTTCAATTGGCAGCTGTAAAATTCTGTGGAATTCTGGAGTCCTCTGTATCAGAAACATGCGGAAGGCTGGGAAGGAGCAATACAACCAGGAGAGAGTGAGAGACTCACTAAAAAAGGGCATTTCTGTTCAAAAAAAGAGTAGTTTGAACTTATTTCCAATCATAGCTCTTGTAAAAATCAACACTTCAAAATATTATTAAAATAATAATTAAAATAATGATTAAAAGATATAAAAAACCTTGCAATTGCATCAGCACTTTTCCTCCTCGTTGTGGCAAGGAGCCTTAGGCTAAAACATACATTCCATGGCATTTACTTCTTGTTTTAAAGTCCGAACCAAATGGATGTAGCATCTTGTGCGAGTAGCAACTGAATGACAGTTACCATACCTCACCTTCTGCCACTTCACTGCTGCTGGGTCTTCTGAGTCGGGTTTTTCTGTGGAATTTTTGTTTTGTTTTACAGCATTCCTTGTATAGAAGATACCAAAAGGCACCACATCTCAAATGAACTCCAATCCTCGGTGATATATCCTGCCCACTCCACACATATCTAAGAGCTGTGATTAACAATGAACGCTGAGATTTTCCCTCCCAGAGACATCTGTGTTATGTTCCAGATCTTTGCTACGCAAAATACCACTTACAACTTGTATTTTTATGGATGAATGTATAGCAGATGCACTGAGAAGCCACATTAATTGGTCTTTCAGAAGAGGTAGCTCTTATTTGGGCCTTAAGTAATCTTTTAAATTATATAAACCTGTAAGAAAGTAGGGGGAGGGATCAGAAGCAAGAACTGTGTTGTTTGTTGCCTGGCATTACATTAATCCAATCCTGACTGATGCCTCTCAGTGACTTTACAATTTTAACTACACAATAATAACAAGGGAATTGGCTCTAAGCTCTTATTCCCTGTGGGTGGAAATACTGATTTACCTTCATGAAACAGTAGGATCTGGCCAGAAATAGTGTTAGGAAAAAAGAAAATAATAAAAAAAAATCATCTTTTTCATTCTCAAATACAAAGCAAACCCATTTCTGAAGGATCAAATGTACCAGATTATTTCAAATCCTACCCTGGAGAGAAAGTCCTTCTGACCAACCAGAACACAATTGTTTTGCTGCACATCTGAGTTGCGGCCCAAACTGCCACATACAGCAGATTGATGAAGAAATCCGTCTTAGCCTACTGAGCACGTCCCTGCTCAGAGCCCAGAGCCCCAGGGTGCTCCAGAGACACTGGCAGTGCCCGACACTGTCTGGCTGTACCCTGGCACCTCTGCAGTGCCACCACTGTGCAACTCACTGCTGCACCTCCCACCTGAAGATGCTCGCAGACCTAAAGGAGACCTGATCTGTAACAGGTCACCACCTACCTTTATCCAGACAGGTTTTGGGGCTGTTTGGCTGCCCTCCTTTCATGGAATCTCAGCGATCAATTTAAAATCGCTATCAGATCTTGATCTTCCTACAGAAACTTCTCTTTTTTTTCTGTCACTGCAAGGGTGGTGGCCCACGTTCCTCACCTTTCACTATTCTGGCTGCCATGCTTGACTCAGCTTCCTTCCTATGATGATTCATCCAAGACTCATCTGAATCTTGCCACAAGTTTAAAATTGGACTTTTCCAAGTTAAGAGAACATTCATCCAAGCTCTTAATTCTCTAGAGTGCACAAGTGCTACTGGGTGCACTGTGCAGGTGGTACTGGATCTGTTGCATCTCTCTGGATACAGTGACCTCTCATGGATAACGCCAGTACTCTGGGAACAAGGGAAAAGTTTTTTTTAGCTAGGTGTGGGAGTAAAAGAATAGCAGTTTTAAGAATAAACTAGTAACAAAATTCATGTTAGGCCCAGATAATTCCTATCGTTGTAATGTAGTGAACCCCTACAGCATCTCCTCTAACAGTTAAAGATTAGTATGTGAAATTCATTAATACACAAAGTAAATGATACTTCAAATACAGAACAACACATATAATTAAACTGTGTTGTAGATCTAATGTCCACAATCACCAGCTAATCAGGATGCTGAGCTTCAGAAGCAAGAGAGAACTCATTAGGAAGCGTACGCTTACGCACAAATCCCTTCCTTCCATATTTTACAGACTAAATTATTATTTTATTTTAAAGTTGACCATTTTGGGTCTCCTGCTCCGGTGTTCTGGGCCCCTCCCGCAGGTGTGATGAGTGGGGAGCAGAGGCTCTCCCCCTGGGTTCGCGCTGTTGCTGCTGCCGCCGCGTATGCTGCATTATGACACATTGCAGATGTGACCACATGGGCTTTGCTGAAGCGACTCCGCTGCCACCAAGTGACTCAGATGGCAGGCGACGGCACACGCAGCTCATCTAGGTTTGCGTTGGGAGCACTAGCACGTGTTCTGAGATATCTCACCTCACTAGGCTGCAGTCAGAATGCACAGGCACAGAGGGTACACACTGAATTAGATGCAAAACCTCTAAATGCTTAAGGCTTTTTGCATTTAATTGCTCTACATTGTAACAGATTTCTCTTAATTCTCACTGTTTACCCAGCGTATTGCAGCATTTACAGTACTGCACTGCGGGCCTGGTGTATGTCTCGCCTTATTGGTACTTCTAATCTTCTTTAAAATCCTTTGATAGAAAAACCAATAACCGACCAGCATGAGAATATTCATTGAATTGCTGTCGCAGGGCTAGAGAAAAGTGCTTGACAAGATAAATTACATTCAACAGGAAGGGAGGAAATAAACTAAGAGTCTGAAAAGTCGAACCCTGACTCCTCAACCAGGCCCTGCACACCCAGAACCATGGGGACAACTCCAATCCTGATGCCTTGAGAACACAGTGCTTTCTTACCCCAGTTTTGTTCCACTTGACCTCAAAATGTACCTTCTTCGTACCAGGACACAGAAAACCAAGCTGAATTCTTCTTCTGCTGGCTGCGACCTCTTGTTCCTCCCATTGTCAGGATGTGTTCTCGACTGTTCAGTCCACAGGTAGAGCTGTAGTGTCACAGAGATGAATTCTGCTTTTTCCAAAGACTTAATTATTTTTAAGTCCATCATTTAGCATGGCCCGAATTTTTAAGTTTGTTTGTTTGTTGGTTTTTTTTTAATGAAAAGGACTAATGTTTGTTCCAACTCACTGTGATTTAAGTTTCTATATTTATTCAGCCACCTGTAACTAGTTTAGAAAAAAAAAACCACAATATCCACAATAAAAAAGGAAAATAGTATCACACCTGCAAGTTACTTATTATAAAAAGTATATTCTTAAAGATCCCCCACATTTTAAATCCTAATTCTCTGTGAACTCAATCATGAAAAAAAAGAACAAGATTTAGTGAGAAAGTCATCTAAAACAGTATTTCGCAGGAACAGAGATTAATCATACTCTTACTTCACCAGTGATCTTCCTTGTACGGAGTACAGCCCGACAACAGAACATATTCCCTATGCAGAACAGATGGATTAACAGATTATTTGCATCAATCTAAAAGAAAACTCTCCCACCCAACACATGCTTAATTCCTATAGTTAATGAGCTTGGGGTTTTTTCCCTCCTTGTTGTACTTAATTCATCAGGATACAGAAAGGACCCTTCAGGTGCAGCTCCCTGACACCTTCTCTCAGCTCAGAATGCAACATGAGGTTCCCAGCAAGAGGAAAAGGACAGGCACACTGACCTGACTAGAGGATGATTTCTCTTCTTTGTAACAACAGAATCATTGGATCCATTTGGTTGGGAGAGACCTTTTAAGATCATGGAGTCCAAGCATTGCCCCAGCACTGCCAGGGCACCGCTAACCCATGTCCCTCAGCACCACATCTCCACTGCTTGGAAACCCCTCCAGGGATGGGGACTCCACCCCTGCCCTGGGCAGCCTGTCCGGGGTTTGACAATCCTTGCAGGGAAGAAATTGCTCCTCAGATGCAACCTAAACCTCCCCTGATGAACAATGACAGAAAAGTAGCTGAGAAGTGGTTGGCCTAACTTAATTTTCTTTGAAAATTTCGAGGTTCAACTTGTATATCACTTTTGTAGTGACAGTCTATGAGTCTATAATCTGCTCCATTTTCAGTTCCACTTCCATCATCCATACTTAGTCCTTATTCTGCCTCTGCTATCTCCCAGCAGGCCCCTCACACAATCCCAGAGAGATTCCCCTGTTCTTCCTCCCTTGTGAAACTTGTTCCCTCACTGACCTGACTGTCCTGACCTGGCTTTGTCCGAGGAGGCTCCTCCTGACCCACCAACTGTCTCTGCATGGAAACTGCAGCCTTATGGTCCAGGCTTACTAGCACTCGCTCTTGCTCCTCAGCAGCTTGAAATTTGTGCCTAGGCAGAAAGGATTTTTATTCAAGTAGATTTCAGGAAAAACTTGCAGTAAGAGGCAAGACAAAACAACACACAATTCTGAAGGTATGTTCAACCAAGACACTACAGGATTGCACACAACAGGTAGTCAAGATCCATCTGTCAAGTTACTCATCGCAACAGCTTAACTGAAGTGATAAATATGGTATCAACATCTTGGTGTACTTTAACCAACTACGACAAATGTTTCATTACCTTCTAATGTTAAACCTCAGCTTTTTATATTGTATTAAATTTTACATTTACAAGACTAGTGGTGTTATGCTACATTTTACTAACAATTCAACTGGAACAACGTAGTATTACAGGAATAGAAACTCACATGCATGAATACTCCACTGTTTAATAACCAAAAACTTTGGAAAAAAAGACAACCCCAGAAAACACAGCATACTGCATGAAAAGAATTAAGACACTTGTATTGGTCACGTATTCAGGAAACTGTGGCTTGGAAACACCTTAGTTTGCAGTTTATCTGCTTCCTATCTAAAATTATATTTGAGTGTATTTCGGCGATCACAAAAAATTAAAACACAGGCTCCCAAAATATCATCGATTTTAAAACTTCTAGTACTTGTTGGGACTTTGTGGAGCCATTCCTTTCAGGCAGCTCCCTAGATGGCATCCAAATCCAAGAAAATTCTGAAAAGAAGCTAATCTTTGAAATGTTGACAAGGTCAAGGAAGTAGCTCTGACATCACCTTGGCTGCATAACAAAGTGCAACGGCGGCTGTACCTTGAGAGAGGTGTGTTTAAACAAAACAGACATAAAAAGCCCCAGTGAAATTTAACCAGGCAGGACAACCAGGCTTCAGTGAATGATAAAAACTCCAATTACTGCCTGATTTACTTAAGCACTTGAGCACAAGGTAGGTAAAAAGCTGGAGAACTACGCTTGCTCAAAACAATGTTCTTTTGCTGCACAAATGGGTATTTACCCCAACTGAGTAAGATATTGGAGTAACTCGTTCAACTACTGCACTCGTGCTTATTTCCACTGACTCTGCAGGAGTTACTCACCATGAAAGATATATACACGTCAAAATATTTTACAAACAATGATTTAATTCCTTCCCTCTTTATTCTTTGGCACTTGATTTGCTTGGGAGAGTGAAAGGGAGGACAGGTGGGAAGTGAAGGGAAAGGGAAGGGAAAGAAAAGACAAAAGAGAGAAACCTATTTCAGCGTGAAGTTTCGCACACGAAAAATGAAATTACATTTGAAGATACGAGTTTCAGTGCACAGGAGAGATGACATTTTAAAATAACTTTATTTTTGATCCTCTTTCAAAATTATGATTTAACATCATCAGAAACGAAATAAGAAACTTAAGCAGCGTATTTAGTTTTAAAAGCATTTAATGACATAGCATATATTTAACAGATAGGGTAAAAGTCTAGAGGTACAGTTCGATACAACTGAAAGCCAGTTCCAGTACTACTCTTGACTACAGGCCCAGTCATTGAAAGTTCATTCCTATTAAATGTAATTTTTGATTGTGCAGTAAGATGAAAATTTTTCATTACAATAGTTACAGTGACAGAGAAATGCACACTATGTATCAAATAGCAAGGTAATGTAGCAAAATTATAACACACAGTGCTGCAGCTGACAAGCAAGTAACCATTGGAGTAACATTACTTTTCCAGTAAATGCTTCAGTTCCACTTTTACACTTATCAATGATTTTAAAGGGTTTATTATACATCTAGTCTTATTATACTTTGTACTAGAATTATCTGAAACATACAATATAATGTATTTCAGCAAAAAAAAAAAAAAAGAAATTTTGAAATTACAGATTATTTAAAACCGTATCAGCCTGCTAATCCACCTGGTACATCGACATCCGCATCTGTCGCGCTCGACGCAGAAAAGCTTCGGGTTGTGTTAATAACCAACGCCAGGGTCTAACTGGTTTGTCTGTAAGTCAATGCATACCTGCACTCTGTTACAGCAAAGGTAATAACGCTATCGTCTTAAGTCATGTTAGAATCGTAATGGGAGGCTCTACTAGTCAAGACTCAGCATAACAACCTTAAATGGAAGTGAACGCTTTTGGAAATTTGTACATTGGTTTTTGATGTGCACAGTAGATTCGAGAGCACCGCTGCCTTGCATACCAATAGCACTAGGAGTGGGTTGTTTTCCAAGACAGCCTCACAAAATTGAGGAACAGTTTAAATATTAAGATCTAATCTACATTAACTTCATTTAAAAAAAAAACAAAAACAAAAACAAACCCCCCAAACCTGGTCCTTCCCCTCCTACAGAAGCTGCCCAATGCACCTCATACAATTGTAACTTTTAGATTCTTTTTTTGTTGGCTTTTTATTTTAAAACGCTCTATAAATAAAAAAATGTCAATCACATTGAGGAACATGAGGCACAGAGAGTAACGTATTGGTTCTGAGCTCGCATGCTGGAATTCCACTGGAACGGTCAGAGAAGTGCAGTGTGTGGAGATGGAGTTCACTTCTTTTTACCAAAAAGGCTGAATCTTTTCTCTTTGTCTTTCTCCTTGTCTTTCTCCCGCTTGCCAGGGCTGGACTCGCTGGTTATTGTGACGCTGGCTGGCAGGGTCTGGGCACGGCTGGAGGCTGGAGTGCTCTGGGTGGTCGGGGACACTTCGATTTTATCCGAAGAGATCGCTGATGTGATGGCCTGAATCCACGTGTTCATCTCCTCCTTCAAGAAGCCCCAAAGGCAAAAAGCCGTTACAATCCGTGTGCCACACGCCCTCTCTCATTCACTCAACATTGCAGGAGGGGAACAGACAGAAGTGGAAAATGAAAGGAAACACGGTCCTAACTCATTCTCCAGCACCCCTCTGGTTATGCGCCTGCAGGAGATGGCTCCTGGAAGCTGCACCTGAAAAGCCCCGCTGCCTGGTGGTGGCAGCAGCAGCTTCTGCACCTACGCGGTATGTACAAGACTGAACACCGGGAAATTAAAGCGCACCCCTGAGCTCTTAGTAGCTAGTTGTTTATTTCCTGTAGTACAACAGCACAGGTACCAATCGCATCAGAGATAATAACAAGAAAAAACAACTTACATCGTCTTTGGCTTGGAAGAGGTATTCATTGCCATCAGTCAATCTGGAAAGAAAATCGCCATCACAGATTCAGCTCAGTAGTAGCCATGCTGCTTCCGCTCCCGCTCATTTAGCTACGGTACTTAACCGGACTGCCACACACAGAACTGCATGGGACAGTCACAGCACCTACATGTGCACAAACACGCCCCAACGACTCCTGGTTTGGTGCCTGGTACTGCCCTGCTGAGGCATGCACACGTGCTGCGTGTTCTGGTCCCTGGACACGCTCCTGCCAGCGGCCACGTCCCAGCGTGTCAGGACGCGCTGCAGAGCCTGCCATCTTTGGCAGCTGACAAATGCTGTGTCAGAGCTTGCTCCTTCAGGCACAGCTTTGCTCTTTTGCAGAAGACAGTAGGAAAGTTTACTCAATACTTTAAAAAAGACGAAAGTCACAGGCAACACCCAGAGTTCTCACGGCTTTTGTGGAAACCTCGCAAAATTCTGCAGCTGCTCTGCTGTCACAGCTACTATGGTGGTGACTCAAGATACTATATTGTGTTTTATTCATGAATAGCTGCCTCTTTGCACAGCGAAGGCTAGACTCTCCCTTGTCTTTTATTTCTGTGCTGATTTCACTAAGATGGTTTAACTGGGATGCATGTAACAACGTATGTGAAGACATACATTAATTTACGAAAAGACTAACACACCAGATCAGGCACCTGCCCAAGGAAGCGGCAGGGTCAGCGGGAGCTGTGTTGCAGGCTTCCTGACTTTCCCCCAGAAAAAGAGAGCATTTAAAAATCTTTTTAAAAAATCAAATCCAGGGCAATGGAGTTTTCTGCCTAACTTGGTATTTGGAACAGCATATGCTTATGTTATCAATTCAGAGACGTTTAAAATAGCATAAAGGATGAATCACACAGCTGCAGGCCTGTCTTCAAGAAAGCTAACATTTCCCTAAATATGTGCTATATATTTCCCTACAAATTCGCTATAAAGCAAATTTCCCCAGATAGGGATTCTATTGTCTTTAGAGGATTCTTATATCAATATAAAATTCGGAAAAAAATAATCAGTTCATAAAGTGAGTCCTTTGACAGAATCATCAAGCAGCAATGTAATAATGAAATATTTTTTCACTGTTGGCACCAAAAGACTGAAACACTATTTCAGAAGAAAAAGCCTTTCTTTTTTTCCACCTTTGAATAGCAAGTACTTCACATACTTCAAAATCAAATGGTCTGTAACTACACATTCTACACCTGAAAATGGGATAGATGTCTTCAGTAGCCTCCTAAACCCATACTGAAAAAATTATGCAAGAGGCCATATGAAAAGGGCAGAATCATTTATTATGATTCTGAATTATGAAAAGGGCAGAATCATGAACATTCAGCTCTTTCCATTAATTCCATCAGGAGCAGCAGCAAAGCCCAGCATTTTTAAATGCAGGCTCCTAACTTTGGGCAGATGCGTCTAGTTTTGTCCCAGTTGCAAATAAAGCACACAGATTATTTTGATACTGTTTCTGCCGCCTATTTCAGCGCTGGAAGAGCCTGCTCGGAACAGCAGATACTGCAGTTAATATTCACGCTCAGTTCCTGGGCTGGATCCTCCCACGAATTCGCACAGTGAACACACCCACCACAACATAAACTAAGACCAAGACAATTCAAGAGGTTTACCTTAGCTTGAACACATGCTTTTTCTTTTTATAATCGACCGCTATTTCACAGACTGCTTCTTTCAAGCTGACTGGAATCTCATTGTGGTAGGGGATGCCAGAAGCAGCAGCTTTCGAATCCTTGTAGAAGCCCATCTCTTGGTTGTTTATGACGCAGTACACGTTGTGCCATGACCTTCAAGACACAGAAAACAACAAGAAGTGTTTATAAATGTAATGTTCTCCCTTGTAGAGCTGGACAAACCAAATACAATTATTTCTAGAAGATAATGGAGACTGGTTCAGCCTGAGGAGGTGAATACAGTTGACACCGTTCTGTGCACTGCGGACAGTGAGTGCTGTCACAAAAACATGGCTTCAAGACAGAAGCACTGACTTGGAACCAAATGGAAAGGATTTCAGAGCCCTCTGTGACAGTACATATCCTAACAATGTCTGGACTGTCCAGGCAGTTTGCATAGTTGGGGGAGAAACTAACTGACCTTTTAACAACTATGTTTTATTGTAGAAGGAATTCTCACTGTGCTGCGAACTAACGAATGGATTGCGTGTGAAAGCCCCGATGGGTACAAGTGGTATCATCCACCTCATTCTCTACTATAGCTATAGAACTCAATCATTACTAGAAATCAGAGTCCTTAGGCATTAGTACTGGTGGCTGTTGCTGCCTCAAAGCTGCTCTCTGATGTGAACAACTCCAGCTGAACAGAACTCATGGCAGCACTGTGCTCGTGTGATCTGCACCCAGCTCTGTCGAGTACTTTGGCTCCTACCAAATCCCTCACATGCTAGTGGAGCTCACCACTTGCTAAGCAAGATTTTCCTCATCAGCCAAGTCAAATCTGGTTTCAAGAGCTCCCTCAGGTCATGGAAGACCCCGGTCTGCTTTTTCAGCGCAGACAGAAATCTCGGAATTTCTGTCCATTTGAGAACGGCAGGATTGGGTCCTTAGGAACGTAATCAACTAAGGCACACAAATCATCTTCAGCCGCTTTTCTCTTCTGAACAGATTACAGAGTAGGTGGAAAGTGCTAATGTGCACACAGAAAATGTCAGAAAAATATGGACATTTCTATTCTAACACCTACGTGTTTTTCTTTTCTTGTAGTAATGTAGAACTCGAGAGATCTGGAATCAAATCCCACTATTGCCACAAATTCATCATGTGAAGTGGGAAAGTGGTGGCATCTTTATGCCTCAGTTCTCCAGCTTCCAAATATGGCTAACGCTGCATTTTCTACCATGTATCTTTAGACTGCAGCTTCATCAAACAGCTGTTCCACCATTCATGCACAGTTCCTACAACACGAGGAGCATGAGCCTCAGAGGTCTTGAGGAGCCGAGAGAAGAGGATAACCTTTCCTGCCTTACATCTTGGTGAGTCCAGATAGAGTTACATGCGTTAAACACCGAGTACTCTACCTGCTGGAGGCTTTCTTGCTGTGTGTCTCCCACTCATGCTTGCGATGTAGGAAGCCCTCCATTTGAGCTGAAGGAATCTCCTGTGTTTTGGCTGGTAAGGTAGCAGCAGTCTGGGCCTGAATGGCGGTCTTGGCTTTGCGGTCTGACGTTGGAGAAGGAACGGGACTAGACTCTTTTGAACTTGTCCTCTGTTCTGCTGCTCCATTGACCATTTCGTTGGTTTCTGCAGTTTCTGCCACCTAGGAACAGTAGAAATGAACGTTCAGCGAGAAGCCTCGCAACATTGAGGTATCTTGCAGTTAACCTGTTTCCCTGCACAATGTGGCTGTGTATAAACTTTGCCTGGAGAATGACACAGGCCAGTAAGATCTTTCTCACACTCCATGGAGACACAGAAGGCCAAGGAAATTAGAAGGTATGAATGGATTAGTACCCATTTTACAGGTGGACAGATGGGAAAATGAGAGCAGCTAAACATCAGTGTGAATTTTACTGTGCTTTGCTCTGCCGGTCAATTCATGTTCTTTTATACATTGTTACTCCTAAAATGAGAGCATTCAATTCTGCTGCTAAGTACTCAAATGTTTGGAACAGTAACAATCACACTTTCTGCAAACCTAGAGGAACAGTAGAAGTTATACACATCAGCCACCTTAGATACATTTATGGCATTACTGGGGTATTAAAAGTCCATAAAAGGTATTAACTATGAGTCAGAGAAAAATATGTCAAAATTGCCCAGGAGCATTTACAAAAATCTGTGTCATTTATTTGTTTCTGTAAAAGCTCCTTTCCCGCTTTCCCCATTCCCCTAGTGACACAACAAAATCAAAACATGCAGAAATTAGAAAGATTACACCATGCATTTCATCTCCACCGTCCCAGTTAGGATATCGGATCTTAAAGACAAGGGAAGGGAGGTCACGTGTCAATTTATCAAGGTCTTTTTCAGACTTTCGTTATTAGGTGGATTGGATTTTTGTTAAAGGAACTGAAAACCACCACAGTCACACAACATCACACAGCTATTTACCCCCAAACAAAGACAGAACCAAGGCCTTGCCCATCACTTGCTTTGTTGATCGCGTTGCCTGTCGCACTGTGATCGAGATAGCCTAGAGAGCAGCCGTGTTTCCAGCAGCTCTGACTGGTCAAGCTGTCGACGTCTTCAGGAGCCATTCATCCAAAAATCATTTAAATTGGAATCCTAATGGCTATAAGCTTTTCAAACGCAGCTTGGTCCCAGTTTGGTTTTTTTTTCTTGTACCATTACTTTGACATGTAGAGCCATTGGTAGCAGCTCAGGACTTACACAACCAGTGTGTATTATTATCATTATTAGCGAGTTACTAAAGCTTAGTGCTGCTAACGCTCTAGTAGATTACAAACATTCGGGACTGTTTTTATGCAGACAAGCAGGGATTTGCGAATTATTAGACATTCCCACTTCTGCACATGGCCTGGACAATTCAAAAGCAGCCGAATTAATATGCAACAAACCAAATTTTGCCACCGTTTGCTAGAACTTCTTATGCCTGTTGTACCTCACACCTTTGTACCTCATGTACTGACCTAGGAAGATCTAAGTGTCAGCTTGCTCTGCTTATGGGAAGGATTGGTTAACTGCCTTTAAGCCATCTAAAGCTCCAGAGTACAGACACTACACCACTGAAACAGGGAAAGAATCGCAGCTCACACTCCAGTCACTTCTAGTTTACTCTGCCCCTACAGATGTGGAGCCTGATTTATGAGAAGAAACGTCTACCCTGTGCTGTTACCCGCTGGGAGTAAAAACCTGTGACACTGCTTCTTCACAATTAGGATAAATCTAAGCCACTGAATCTTGCTATTTGTATCCAAATCTCAAAATATAACAAAAATATCACAGTAAAGGGGGGAGAGGGTAAACAAATAGATGAGGCTGAAGATTACCCAGCACTGCCACCACAGCTACTATGACACAGGTAGTGAAATAAATCGCCAGTGATTGACCAGTGAAAGCTCACTTAATCCATCACCACCGGTGCTGATCACCAGCGGCCAACAGATCACATTCAAGAAAAAAGACAGCCTCTGGCAAGTCTTTCTGACCAGTGGCAGATACTGAACTTCTAACTCTCTGCCTCTCAGCTGGCTGGATCCCTGTCTGTGATACAGGAAGTCTTGACTAGCAAGAAGGAATTACACAAACCACAATAACTTCTCTCAACAACTTACATAAACTACCCAGAACTAGCAGTTTCCTACACCGATGGTGAAAGGAGCATGTTTTCTGTAGCAACACCAGAAAGATGTGAAAATGTTACTGATCTTGGGATACCTGTAACCACTAATCTGAAGTAAAAGAGATGAACTTCAGAATGGCAGCCGCTGCACAGCTACTTAACGTGGTTTTATGGGACATAACGTGTAATTCGGTGCTGCCATCTGCAACCCTGTGGTTTTAAAAGGTAACTGCCAACTTTGATCACACAATCAGACCTGTAACTTCTACTTAAAATTCTACTGATCGTAAAAGGGCTATGAAAAGCTTTTCTGATGCTCTTTCAGGTTTTATTTCCTTTTCACGCGTTATCTACAATTAACAAAAAACAAGCAAAATAAATCTGAATCACAAACAGCTATGCGAAGAACGTGTCATGAAAATAGAGAAAAAAACCCCAGCAGCTAAACAAACTTTAATGGAAACATGCATCGGGCATGCGGAGACAATGCAACGGAGGACAAACATTAATAGCAAACTGTACTGTTACAACAGTTATCACGTACACCAACACAGTTCTCTTAATTGTGACTGAGAAGTTAGTTGCAGGTGCTTTAGTGGCTAAAGTCTACTCCTGAGATACTTAAATCAGGACTGGGACATGCAAGGAGACAGCCGGTGACAATGACTGGAGACATCCCTTTGGTTTTCAGAGTGCGTGAAGCAACTTTATATTCAGTTAATTCACTTAAGTCTCTGCACCGCAGCTTGAACAAGAGACCTATTTGCCTTTTTCAGATGCAAACAGCTGACAGCCTAGACGTTGTTCTGGCATAAAGTACCATTTTAACACGTTAAGCCAGTACCACAGGCGACCAAAGTCAGGACCGTAATAAACAGGTGAAATCTATTTCTTCTAGTGCCTAAAATGATGATCCTCATTGATGACTTAAATCATATTTCTTTATATACATGTATACTAATACGAGTTTAAAAGTCTATATAAATTACTTCTACATACGACTTTTCAGCCAGAACACATCTGAAGGCTTCCCAGACGATAGAGTCTAAAGCTACAGCTACACTGCTCTGAGAACTGTCACACCCTTGCAGGCACAGAAAGCCAGCACTGGTGTGGGTAGTCACCAGATCATCTATATAGATTTATAAGGAATTTTAAAAAGCATTAAGGAGCTCTATGTTGTTATCCTGACAAAAGAAAAAAAAAACATGCATCATGAAGTGGAAAGACAAGTTACAGCAAAAGTACAATAACTGAAGCACACCCTTTTGATCACCTTTCTCACTTTACAAGCTCAGCCAACAGAGACCAAATTCAGCTGCACTGCTCAGCTAGCTGTCAGAAGCCGAATTCTGATCGACCACAGCGTATCTTGCGCCTCAAATCAGAAATGATACAGCTGGGCACATCTGATGCATTGCAACACGAGAAGCAATGAACAGAGCTAAACAGCTCTATGGAAAGACTGAAGCACAGATGGCGAAGATGACATGGAAATGCACTACGTACCATGGGAACAAAATAATAACAATAATAATAAAAAAAGCAGCAAACAGGTGATGTATAAGGCTGTGGTAACCAACAAGACGATGAGAGTCTGCGATGAGCTTGCAGGCTAGCTCGCATTCTTTGCCACATGTACAACAGACAGCTCACTTTGTAATTTAGTATTAAAGATGAACTGAAAGGCTTGATTTAAAGCAAGAAATAGGTAGAGCTGCTTAGCATCCCAGAGCACTGACAGAGTCTGCGTGCAGACCCAAAAGGAATGGGGATGGGCTATTTGTGAGAGAATCTGATGCCAAAAGGCATTTCCTCTGGCAGTCCTAGACTGGGACCTGCATTTCCTTTGCAGTACTGCTAAGAGCTCTAATATCCACCGATCTGAGCCTGCCAGGAGCCTTGCCTGCACTTAGTATGACCTCAGAGAGCGAGGTTGAAAAAGATAAGAACAACAAGTGTCATTTTCCTCGCCACTAAAGGATTCACTGAAATAAGAAGGCTTTGCAGGAAGGTAATGGAGAGCTAAGTCAGTTTTCAACTCCTGTGCTGCGTTAACTCTATGCCCGTATTTCCTGGTATGTTAAAGGCTGCACATCGAGACTATTGGCACGTGTCCTGACTCCACTGGGACGGCCCCTGCCAAGAAGGAACGAGTGAGGCATGGGCCGTTCAGCCTGCATCTATATAAAATAAAGAGCTGGGATCGTAGACCAACGTATTTTATTTAGTTTTTCAAGAAAAGCATCACAACCTCTCCATCAGGGTCCACACTCTGCTCTCATTGATGTCCCTGTCCCTCCAGTGTCAGGAAGAGGAACTGCTGTCTTGTCAATTGGACAGGACCAAGGCAAAATGGGGCTCCAAAATGGCTACTCAGCAAGATCACAACTCTTCATGAGGAGTAAATACCAAGAGAAATCTAGGTACTAGTTTTTAATGGTTTATTTCACGTTTAGTTTTATCTGCAGTCAATGAGTCCACTCTGCATGGAATGTTGTACAACTAACCTGAAGGCTTTTATTTGTTGATAGTTACAACTCTTCCCCCCGCCCCACCCCGAGCCTTTCCTGTCGAGCTCACTCGCATGTGTTCTCTTTGGCCTTGTAAATAACTCGCTTGCTAATGCAGCTGATTTAATAATGTTGCCGTGCTGAAACCTGTTAGTATAACTCGATGCGTCATACCTGTCAGATTCTAGTTCTCTTCTTCATTATGATGTAATCTCATTAAATCTCAATTACTCAAATAAAGGACGATTTAGCTGGAAAATCTTAATACTATTAGCGACATGAAAAACTCACAGTAAATAACATTAAATAAATGTGTCATCTTAAAGCAACTGAGTGTCAGTGGGGAGATTCAAATAAACAAGGATTTAAATGAAGCAAATATATCTCCAAGGGGCTGCTAATTAAACAAAAGTCAACTGATGGGAAGGAAGAGAAAGGCAGCAGGGAAATCTGAAGCCAAAAGATTAAACCAGTACCAGTAAACCATACTGAAAAAAGGTGTCTTTTGCTGCAAATGATTCTGTGTGTCACAGTCCAGACCACGATCGGTCATTGGCTGTCCGTCTGCTAATAAAGTTTTTGTAGTTTTGGTAGGTTTGAGAGCGGTAACTAACCCGTGGAGATTCCTGGTCTGATGGCAAACCATTTTGGGAAACCTGTTCTCCTTTTGTCCCATCCCTGTTGGGAGAGAAGAAAAAGAAAAGAAATCGCATTAAATTCTTGAAAGTCGCCCCTTTTTTTCATCCAAACAAGATTTTCCTACTCAGTATTGCACACCTTGGAAATTCAAGCAAGTGTTTAAAGTGCTCAGGCCCAATCGAGTAAGTCCAATGTTAAGTGAGACCAAAAGGGGCTTGCCTGACAGTTACCTTACAAAGAAGCCCACTCCTGTCACGTAAATGATTTTATAAATGCTAATGTTCCATGGATATGGCTGGAAGCCTGTCTGTAAATGATGCTGATTACAGAAGACAAGACAAGACTGTTCAGAAATTTGAATTCCTAACACAGGGAGTGTAAACCCAGCATTGTTTCTTTAGGGCCAGGTGCATCTCAGCACCCGAACCACCGTATCACGATGAAAAATTTGAATGTTCAACTTAGCAGTGAATTTGGGTGTCTGGGATCCATAAATCACCAAGTCTTCTAAAAAGCTTCACGTTACAAAACCACACGACCTTCAGCCTCTCTCTTTACTACACATCTTCAGTCTGAGAATTCTGTCTGCGCGCAGTTTGGTCTCCCGCACCCCGAGCCTACCATTGCTGCTGGGAGTCCGCATCCTCCGCAACCTTCGGGCTGGGCTCTGGAGTCGGCGGCTGTCTCTTCCTCTCCTCTTCCTCCTGTTGTCGACGTACTTCCAGCAGTTCCAACTGAGAAATGAAACATTTTTGTGCATTTAAAAGCACTGCACATTGTTTCAGGGCTATTTCTAGAAACTAAAAATAACTGCACATTTTTCTGAAACGTTACTGAAACTTAAGTTTATTGGAATAAAATTTGAAGACAGCAGTTTTTAAAAGTATTAATCATGCAAAGTTTGTGGCACTGAATTTGTCAGTAAAGGCATATACTGAATTTGTCAGTATATCAAGTGGAGTGCCTGGGCAGCAGCTCACCACAGTTCATGTTCCTTTTCTAATCTGTTCTATTAGAACAAACCCCAGACAAAGAAGAAAGCTGCTCCAGCTATTAAAATAATGAACAGTGACATCCTCTTGTCTGCTTGCTATACACAGAAATAAAGCATTCCCCATCCAAACCCCTGAAATTATCCACCTAAATAAAACCAGTCTGATTTCTGAAGATGCTGAAAAACTCCAGTCCATTTTGTCTGCAGCTGTGACCCTCAGTGGGTGCGAAAAATCAAGCCACTTCAATTTTAGTGTCTAAAGTAAAATTATCCTCTAGAGATGGCAACATGCTCTCCAAGCATTAATTACTGACACTGCAGCTGTGCTCAAAATGGTTGGGGTTTTTCTTTTTGGCTTATTATGTCTTTCCAGCAGACCATACAGCCTTGTATTGGAGCAGTCACAACACAACAAGCATTTCTGTCGAAACCCCTGCCCTCCACCACTGTCATCTTTAACCAGAAATTATTTCAAGTGTTTGGATCTGGGTTGTCTTCCCTCAGAATCCCCCTTCCCTTTGAGCAGTACCACCTGTACAGCAGGGGGCTGAAGCAAACTGCTTGGCTCTTGAATTTGCTCCTGAGTCATCACTCCTTGGCCTGAGACAACTCTTGCTAACAACTAAGGTAATTTATCACTTTTCCTTGCAGGTTGTTGAGTTTAAATTAACTAGAGAGGGTTTTGGTATTGTTGGGAACATGAAACTTCAGGCCCTGGGTGATGGGCTGAGGTTGATCGACAAGCAGGTCACCAAATGGAGATTAGGCTGGTGGTGCTGGGAGTTATTCCAAACAATCAGCTGCACCGGAATGAAGGGGAACGGCCGAGAGAGGTTATTCTTGCCTATAGCGCTCACCGTGGTCAGTCTTTCCAGTGCTGCAAACCTCTCATCCCAAGTAGCTGCGGATTTTTCAAATGCTTCGTGCCGCTTAATTAATTTTTCCACTTCATCAACACTTTGACCTATTTCACGACTAGACAGGTAGGGCTCTTGTCCAAGCAGCCAGGCCTCAGCCACGCTCGCATCTCTTGAAAACTGGTGCACCTCCAAAACTGAACAAAGAACATACAGGTATCAGCACCATTAGCGTCAAAAAGAGCACCATGAAGTCATCAGGCATCTTCTGAATTTACATAAAACAGCTCAGGGAAAAAAGTAAGTGTATCGGGCTAAGTATTTTCCTTAATTAAGCTCACTGAAATTAATCATCTAAAAGATACAAACTGTTAATAAAGACAGGAAGGAGCTGCAGGGTTTTAACTGCTGAGAATGAAACAGTGAAGAGGGGGTTAGATACAGCCCTGCCCGAAAGAAATCCCAAGATTTCCTTACTCAGTCTCAGCCACTCCCATCGATCTTCCCATTTGTCAATCATTTCTTTTCTCTTTTCTGTCAGCTGCAGCAGCTTTTCCTTGATCTGGATGGAAGAGGAGAACGCAGGACTGTTACGCAGCAGGATCACCCCACCACAACCCATAAGCCAGTACCACCAGCACTGACAACATGCATTGTGCAACATTGTCAGGAAGTGATTTGGAAGTGACTTGGAGGTGAATACAACAAGTATTCATGAAGTATAAACAAATATGACACTTGCATTAAAATACCTCATTTGCATAAGCATTCAGTATCTGTTAAAACCTACAGCACCGAGAGCATTCGATAAAAAGAGTACGAAGGACAAACAAATTTAAACGGTGCAATCACGAATTATATCTTCTCCCCTTTTTCTAGAAAACAGTGTAAAATGTGCTGCCTGTGACTGTTACAAAAAGCCTGCAGCTACCTGCGCTCTAACACTGTTGACCTCTCCATATAAGCCCCGTGCTGTTCTCAGGGCAAATACTGGATAGCAAAACCTCCCAGTGCTGAGCAAACATTTCTCTGAGGATACTCCACAGCACTCGTGTGAAATACAGACACAGAAAACCCCACCTCCCTGAGCAGGCAGTATCTTAAACAATTAGCTATCCTTCCTCCACCAAAGGGAGGAGGAAGAAACACGGGTTAAGCCTCTATCCTCTGCCTTAGACAAATTAGAAAACAAATCAAGGACTTAAGCAGTTGGATACATTTTTCTCTTAATTTTCCCTGGATTTACTCCCTAAGAGACAAACTTTTTCCTGCTCCTTTCCCCAAGCAGGCCTCTTCTTAGCATTCCAGTTCCCCTGTACAAAATTCAGTCTGTCAAAGGAGCCACCTCTCCTAACACAGCCACCCCAGAGATTTCTCTCCGCAGGACTCAATTCAACAACTTCTTTTCATTTCCAGGACGGAAAATGACATTTGAAAGTTAGGTGCCACCTCTGCTACCCAACCTGAATTCAGAGTTAACTTACATATTACTTTCACAATAGCAGATAAGTGCAACAGTCCCTGAAGTAACGATGCCTGCCATTATAAACACACAGTTTATTTATCTGTAGATTGCACAACACAAGTTTCTCCAGCTGAAACAACATCTATAGGTCAGCTGCACCGCAGCTGTTAGACGCGCGGTAAGCACAGTACCTCCTCTGATGCATAGTGTTTTCTGGCCAGAAGAGATTTGCCAAGCTCAATGCAGGTAGTAAAGCTGTCATTTCGGGCATCGATTTCGGCTTTGATACCCTGGTGATTGTTCATTAGTAGTTCGACGGACGAAACATCCCTAAAATGATCAAACCATGGTTCAGAAACGTGTATTCCAGATTTAACAGCTGTTACATTGTCAAACAAGCATGTTTGAAAGAACCGTTGTGATAAAAAAAAAATAATTCCTAGGTTGTCTTTGTAGTTCTGGAAAGCAGATTGCTAGGAGCCTTTCCTTAGGAACAGCACCATTCTGGTCCGAATCAGAGATCAAATAAACAAACGCGGGGAATTTAATCTCTCTGAACACGATTCTACATCGCAATTACCTCAGCCGCCCCCAGGCTCTGCCGGGCAGCCACACACAAGAGCAAGCTGCTGCACCACCATCAGATTTCAACAGCCTCTCCCTCAGTTTCTGGCTCAGTGACATGGAGCGTTGCCCTCAACTGACCTGGAGCCCTAACTTCAGATGGAGAAGAGACACTGCACATTACCTTGGCTTTTCTTGGGCTTCTATCTGTCGGATGACGTCTTCCATCCAAAGCATGAGATCACGAACCATGCTGAAGAAACGGAATTTGTCTCCTGTATCCACCAGTCTCACCCTGCGTCCCTCGCAGGCATCCAGCAGCGCTTTCCACGCCTCTAGGACCTCATTTTCCCTCTTCTGGATGTCATCCGCTTTGTCTCCAGCATAGGCAGCCTGAAGGCGCGCGGCGTCCTCCTGCAGCTGTCTCACCTGGTGTGATTTTGCGAGAAAGAAATGCATCGGCATTCGAGTGATTCTGAGTCACAAACGTGGGGACGTTTTACCTTTTAACTGCTAATGCATCATCTGAATGGCTTGCTAAAGTCATCGCAAATATATCTAGTCTGTCAATAATAACAGAACAAACCTTGTTAGTAAGTCAGTTTATCTCTCTGAGAATATTTCTTAGAGAAGACTGCTGGGTGAAGGGGACCCCAAAATAACAAGATTTACCATGGCCTAAACCCCCGTACAACTGGGTGCTAATCCAAACTGACTTTTAAATGTCAGGACAAACAGAGGACCATTTTCATCACTAAATTTCCAATGCCACTTGCTAACTCCTGTACCAAAACCACTACTTTGACAGAATATGAAACTGTGTTTTAATGACAGGGAAGCTTTTTCAAAAATAGAGATGATGACTTCAAACAGAAGAAAATTGGGAAATTCAAAGATCTTTCTACTATTAGAAGTATCTTTTCCTTTCAAACACTGTCCTGGGACACCAAATGCTATTTCTCGACTGTTTTACATATTTTTGAGCCAGGAAACATTCTGTTAGTTCTTGTCTAATAATTGTCTTTATTTTTTTTTTTTAAATCTGGAACACCAAATTAAACAGTGTTCTAGCTACAAGCACAGAGATCAAGGTGCTGTCGTAACGATCCATCTCAGAGCTCTACTTGTTACACCAAAACCTATCCTAAGTGCTTTCACCACAGCTCTGCGCTATGGTCACAAATTCCTTCATTCCAACCTTGGCTATAATTACCTTTTTGAGAGACTGGGATTGATGTCTTAAGAATGTCTCCCATTTTATGTATGAAACCTACAGCTTCTGTGAGTAAAAAACTCGGAAAATCAAACGGTTGCTACATCCCCTTTACTCCAGTGTGAACAACTACATCAGTTGCAACACAGTCAAGAAGTGGCGGACAGCCTGGACATAAAAACTCTTTTATAACCTACCAGGGTAAATGCACTCGGTCACCATTCCTCCACTCCTTAAGCAATTTGTTCTTTCGCAAAAGCCTCCTTGTTTTTTAGTTTAGAATCCTCTGTGTGCTGTATGAACGGTTGCTGTCTTTATTTAACATACCTTGGCTTTAAAAGACTCAGAATTAGATCAAGCTTGGCTGTTTTAAAAATCTTAGCCTAGACCATGTACTTTAAACCTTTTCAGACTGCTGTTTGGAAGCATCATAAACAGTAGTATTTTAAGTCAGAATGGCCAGATTCATAACTGAGTCAGAACGCCTCCACAGAGGGCTATAGACCTCCTTTGCCTCTCAGAAAAGAAAAATAAACAGTCCCTAGCAGAATGGGGCAGGGAGGGAGGGCGCTCTTTGGTGTTTGCTAACGCACCCTGCCAAAAAAACCAACCGTGCTTAAAAATCCCTTCATAGTTGGCCCTGTCCTCCAAGTACCCTTTGGAATATCAGTTCTTCCATGGGACAGGATAGCTGCGTATTGTATCTGCCAAGGTGAGCATGACATAAGGAGCAGGCTAATCTAAGGTGGCTTCCAGGACAATTAATATAACACCCAAGAACTAGGTTAAGCGCAGAAAAATCCGAAACCTGTATTTCTCATTTTCACTGGTACATTAAACGTTCTTCAGATTTAGTATCTGTTTAATGTCTTTCAGAAATTGACTGAAGAGACAACACGTTAAGTCTAATGAATACAAGCTATTTTCCAATCCTATCAGCCAGTGTGCTGCTGGTGCTGCTGCTTGAGGAAAAGGTACTTGGAGCAGCTGAACTGTTACCCTCGTGCCTTTCCACTCGCTCTCTACTCCTACACACACAGCAGTCCGAGACTGCTGGGAGCTGCTTTGCTTTAAATCAATACAGAACTTCTCTGCCATTATGATTTCTTCTTCAACCAAGGACAGGAAATGGAGTAAGGTTAAACAACTACCCGCATTCCAAAATCTGTGTACTCACGGATTCTTATTTTAGATAAACTAATTAACCTAATGCAATGACAGAGAAGCAGACAGATAAGAAAATGAGGTAGGTGAAGTGATTCTCACAGAACTACACTTGGAAAGCAGCTGGCAGAACTCTGCCTCCCAGCCGCAGAAGGGCCAGGAGCAGCAGCAGAGCTCTGCGGCATGTTCCTATACCTAGAGACAGCTCCGTTCACTTGCCACGCACCTGGGTGCCAAGCGCCTGGATATCGTGCTCAAACGTTGTGTGCATTCTCTGTAGTGTTTCCACTGTGTTTTGGTCTCTACCGAGCTCTTCGGGCAGTTTCTTATGTTTGTCTTGAATACGCCCTAAGATCTCCTTGGCATCGTGATAAAATTTGTGCAGTTCATATGAGGCTGCTAGAATTTGTGTTCTCGTGTCAATGAGCTCCAGGAGGTCAGCCCAGGCCTCGTTGAGTCCGTCCTTCCATTCCGCAATTGTCGCAGCATCTGAGTGTCCAGAGTTGATGAGTTCGTCTGCCATGTGGTTAACCGTATCGACACGCTCTTGTCCAATGTTCCCAGTGTCTCGGGCAAATTCTCGGAATCGCTCCTGTAGCATCTGAAATGCAGAGAAATGGGCTCATGCAGCGCTGTACTTGACTGACCTGAGCAAATCGAGCCAGCCACCCATTTGTATCAACCATCCAGTGTGTGCAGCACCCATAAAAGGAAGGTCAACCTGCAGCCATGCCCAAAGGACTTACCGTTACGTGTTCGTAATCCTGTCCCAGCTCATGGGATCCTGCCACCACCTCCCGTTCAGCAATCCACTGCTCCAGGTCATCCACCTCACGGTTTAGCTGGAACAGCCTGTGTCTCTCATCCAGCTTGCCCCTTCTCTCTTCAGCAAGGTCCTTCAGGCCTGCATACAGCTTATCCACTTTGGACTGGCGCATGCTGATACGCTCACTGAAGAAAACAGAGAGCATTGAGTTATCATCTTGACAAATAATACATGTTAAAAAAACCAACCACCCTACAAGGAATAAAAATCCCTCTTAGGGTGCTTAATCCACAGAATGCATGTCTGCTGCATGCATGGATTTCACTCAGACACACCAGACCCATCCTCTGCTGGCACAGCTGGCTGCACTAGTTGGAAAACTTCTCTGCCCTGTACATATAACGCCCCTGGCTTTAGAGAGCAAAGCTGAGAACCAAGCTCTCCATTCGTTTGACCACAGATCACACCAAAGTCTTCTCACAGAACTACAGGCAGGATTTGAGCTGCTGAAGCAGGTAACATTTCATTCAAATTCTGCTTTGGGTTTCTTACTCCCTACAGCTCAGCATTTCCAAAATTGATAACGCTTCTACTTGCCCTATCTTTTGCCTATATTTTGTCTGACACATAAAGCCCTGTCAAATTACTTTCCCTCCGCCGTGTAAAGTGGATTATGCTATTTCAGTTCCCTGCCAGCTCCGCCATCAGGAATTCTCCTGACCACAAGAGAGCGCTTTTGAGTTAAATAACAATGTTCCAGCAGCGCGTTCCTCCTAGGCCAGTCCAATCTCCCCATCTGCAAAGGCAGAGCAGTTAAATAGATCAGTCTCAGAACCAAATCAGCCTTGCAGTCCAAGCCAGCAGGGAATTCTGTTTCCTTAGCTGCAGCTCTCACAGGAAAACAGTCCTTAAGTTTCCTGAGTTCTCCCACAGGGAAAGCCATTTATAAAAGTTGAGATGAATTCACCCAAACCAAGATCTCAGTATGCCCATGTTTAAAGTACTGTTTCTTGGGAAGCACTGCACTAAGACAGAAGGAAAAATGACTGTGACCTTCTGGGCTGGACATAAAAGTTGGGTGGTTGAGAGAGTGAATATGGACCTCTGTCTCTCAGGACTACTATAACTCCTCTGTAAGGCTCAGCAGGGCTGGCAGACCTGGCACCACTATTCTGTGTAAAGGATACCACACACTTCCTGAAGGTGTCCAGTACTACCCAGAAATCAGCAGCTGCACATACTGACCCTGCTCAGGACCCTGTCTCTGGCCACTTCAGAGTGGTCCAACATGCATCCTGACCTGAGTGAGGCTGAACTCCTCTTCCTCTGTACGCTCTTCTAATCTATTTACTCTTTGCTGTAGCCTTTGTGTGTCAGAACAACCCAAGGAGGTGACTGAACTACTAAAAGACCACCTACTCCAATTAAAAAGTGGCAGCTCATACCTTTCTGGGTGATTATCTGCCACCAACGTTCTGCTGGTCTTTGAAAGCTGGTGCACAGTTTCAGCATAGTCTTCTACAGCTTGTTCCAAAATTTGGTGTTTTTTCAGCATGGACACTGCACTCTGTTCATCCTGTAATGGTGACAGAACATGACGGTCAAGTCCCCCACTCCAGAGAAAGATGCCACACAGCAAGTCCAACTTGGTGTACGAGCAAGAAGTGGCAGCCAGAAACATTTATAAAGAACTGCTCTCAAGTACAGCTTGAAGACAATTTGTTCTGACAATGGTATATTAATAGTTGAATTCATAGCAAATGGTACCCACAGAAAGCAAAACAACAAATAAAAGAGTGAATGCAACAACCCCTCTGGGATGCAGAACAAAATTACATCAGCTGTGCATTGAGCATGTTGAATTTCCTCTTCTGTGAAGCTCTTTGTGTGTTTACACAACACTGGTGATTGTGCAGGGTTCAGAAAAATGGAACAGTTTTAGGCACGTCACTTGTCAGGCTTTTCAACGACAGCCTGGGTCAAAGAAAAGAAATCCTACAGAGCCCGTGCCAAAGGATTCTCTACCCAACTGTCTGGAGAAATTCTGATCAGGACCCCCTGGATTTGTCATACTGATACAGAGCTGAGTTTTATTTTACCACGGCAGCGAACACAATGCATTTCTGTGAAGAACAAATAAGACACAGCACTCTAACGTCTGCTTGAAAACCAGAGGTTCACCTACTTTTGGTATGATATGATGCTACTCCAATTTCATGTAACTGGGAGTAAAAATTGATGACTAGTGCCATCAGTTGAGGACCATCAGGCCTGTTTCACAGACGGGTGCATCGTGCTGTTCCCAGTGATACAAAACTAATAGAAAACTTGACCTAACTGGACTGTGCTGGTAACTCTGACCTTACAGCAAAGGCAGGCACACAGTTGCCACTCACAGTCTGAAGATGCTTCACTGACTCAGCACAGCAAGGCCTATCCTCCACGCTATCAGAGATGTCATGACAGATAAGAGAGATGATTGTTTGAGGTTTCATAAGGGAATTAAATTTGTTTATGGTACTATTACATTAGCGACATATCAAATTATGTCACTTGCCTCCCTCCAGCTAAGCAGTTAAAACCAAACTAGTGTTGCTGCGGAGCTGCTCACCTTGGCTTTCTCTTCTGACATCATGTAGAGCTCCTGCTCGCTCATCCAGGCCTCGGCCTCGGCAGCATCAAAGTAATATTGCTGTGCTCTGTGAGACTCCTCGAGGCGCTTGTGGCGTTTCTCTGTCTCCTCGATTAGGAGGTTCCAGAGCTGCTGCAAGTCTGCAAGTCTCTGCTGAATTGCTTCAGCATTAGGGCTACTCTCTGTGATAATGTTTTGACTCCTCTCAAAAATGTCATCGATACGAGGCTGATGTCCCTGGATTTCTTTCTGAAGAGTCTACGTGGGGGAAAAGCAGACTGGTGAGACACTGCATCAAACCAAAAAGAAATGCCACTCAAGTGTCTTGACTCTAGAGAGGCAGCAAAACATGTGCTATCAGCTCATGTGGGCAAAACGGGGCTGTGCCCACCCTAAACATGCCTCTGCACTCCCAAAGCACATCACCACTGAAACACCCATCACTTTACCGCAAAGCTTCTCCTTCCTGAATTAGTCAGCACTAAGGAGAAATAATGTATGGAGCTCTAACAGCACCTACTTACCTGATTTTTCTTTATTAGCAGCTGCACAGTCTGGAGGTTGTGTCCATGATCAGTAGATGTTGCTATAGGCATCCTCTCTCCGACCCACAACTGGAAGTAAGAGAAGAAGAGCACATATGGTTTCAAGCAACCCCAGACGCTGTCGGGGCAGCAGAGAGAGGCTGGTGTGCACAAGCTGCAAAAAGCAGCATTACTTAAACGTGCTACTGAGAAACACAATCAAAAGGCTTCTTCCGACAGTAGTTCTGCAATAGCTGTGACATTTTCCTACGGCCTGGGGAATAGGATTTCTTTCATACTCACAATTTCATCTTCCACATCCCGGTTGAACTGGTGGATCTCTTTGGAGGCCAGCAGGTTTGCCTTTCTTTCATTCAAAGGTTCCAACAACTCCAAAAATTTCTTTTCTACAGTAAGGCGTTTGCCATCTACTTCATCTGTACTCTTTCCTTCTTGACTTAAAGCCCGTGCCTGGCTTTGCAGCTCCTCTATCTCCTTCTTACGGACATCCATTTGATTCTCTAGCATCTAAACAGAAACATGGCAACAAGGTCTTGAAAACCGGGGTCAAAACACAGATTGGCAACTGTGGCCAGTCAGTGATATCCCTCCCTCAGTGACTCCCACTTGTGCAAATGGAGCCAATGACAGGGCTGAATCTCTTCTACCGGTTGTTCACAAGTTACCCTGGACAACTAATTACACACAAGAGCTTCATTGCTTCCTGCTGTCCTTGCTACTCCTTGCTGCCTTTACAGCAGCAAATGAGTATCCCACCAGCTTCAGACACGTTTGAATCACAGGCAGGTAGCCATATGCAGAGAGGGACTGACCAGCAGTGATGAGAGGACTACGGTGGCTGATAGAACAGAGATATTAATGTGGGGAAGGAAAGCAGTATAAGGTAGAAATTGTATCAAGAAGTTTACAGCTGTTTTGTTTCTAGGTGTATTTCTGGTTCTTCTTAAAGATACATGAAACACCAGGAAGAAAGAAAAGCAAATGAATTCTTTTCTAAGCTGAAAGGAACCCCCCATTTGGTCCTTGGAGAGAAGACATCTGCTGCCTGCCCACTGCCATTTACCTGCTGCTTCTTCAACAGGATGTTGACACTGGTGAGATCTTTTCCATAGTCGTCCGACTGAATTTGACTCTCCAAACCATTCAGCCACTTATCCAAATCAGCACAGCTCTGGGTGAAAAGCTCTGCCTTGTTTGCATCAAAGAGACGCTGAGCCTTGGTCTGGGTAGTGGATTCAAGCTCTTCCCACATTTGATGGAGACCGGTCAGCTTTTCTTTCACTACAGCTTCAGTCTCTGGTTTCTCTGCAATGAGCTGCATTCCCTCCTGCAAAGCAAAGAGCAACAAAATGGTACCTCCTCGGGAGCACTCACAGACCGTTAGTTAAATTATTCTGATTAGTAAGCACTCAGGATTCCTCATCTGCCGGCAGCATCGACCACTCATTTTCTATCTCCAATTATCCTGCGACTCCTTCCAGAACATCAGCTCCCAGGTCCATCTGTTGCCAGGAAGAGCGTTTCTTGGCAACAGGAAGGTCAAGCAATGCCCTTCTCTTCCCCACTACACGTGTTCCTTTGTGGGAGCTCCTGGGGCCACTGCTCAGACAGGAGTGGAGATGGGTGCCCCACACACCAGTGTGACAGTGGAGGAGGGAGCTGCAGCTGAACACGCTGGTGTCCAGCTCCCGTCGGCAACAGCACCAGGAGACAGATCTTATGGCACCAACATGGAGCTGGTTATGCTGATGACTTACAGCAATTGCCACGAGTCTAAGCTAGTATCAGAGAGGAGTGATCTTCCTTGGGAAGCAGGAATCCTGTACCTAGCACCAGGAGACTACCTGGACTTAAGATATCTTTTTGCATGTATTAGTTTAGGAAACATTTCCTCTGTTCTCATTATACTGCTACCTCTGCACCTGGGTGGTACTGATAAGGGACAAAACCTTTTCAGATGCGAACGCTACTCACAACCCAGCACAGGTAAGATCTGTGACCGCTGGTAACAATAATACAGCGATTATCAGCTTCAGCTCAATACACAACTTCAGTACTTCGCTGCAATCCGAGTTTTTCAGAGGCAAAGAGCGAGTAGGAATTAAGCATCTTCAAAAAAGTACTTACAGTACTAAGAGCAGCCTTCTAATTACACCATTAAAGGGTATTGCTATTTGCAGATCACAGAAAAGCCTCTAATGGGATACAGAGTGCCAAAGTGGGAGAGGAAATGAGCAATTAAGCTAACTTACACTGAACAGAAACCCACTGTCAGAGCTAAAGAAGAGACCTCCTTAGTGCTCTAGAGCTGCACACGAGAAACGGGGGGAAAAGTACAGCTCATCACAGCGTATTAAAGCCTTCAAAGTAACTCGATACAGAGCTGCGAATCTTAATTAATCACCAAACTGGCCTTACTTTACCTCATGCACTGATTTTGCATGGGGAAAGGCAGCCTGACTGTAGTCCTGAATGAATGAATGAATAAAAACCAGCACGGCAGCATGGGAGTCTAAATTCTGTGATTCGCCTACATTCACTTATTTCCCAGGAAGTGCTTCTACTTTATTAGCTCAAATCACAACATTCACCCCTTTTTACCCTTTGGGTATGAAAACTAGGTTATGCCTTTCTCCTAAACAGATAAGAAAGACCAGACAAAATTTCATTAGCCAATGACTATTCTGTGAGGATGTCTTGGATAAAATCCATTTCACATCGCTGAGGAATAAAATGGGCTAGATGGAGGCACAATGTGATATTCTACAGCAGTGAAACCTCTTTTTGCCTTTAGCTGGAGAGATGATTCAAGAACCAGTTCTGCAGAGGAACAGATCCCATCTCTGTGCATAGCCACCCCGGACAAAGATGAGGGGATTCTTCAGATGTTCTTTGGTTACCTTTTCAATCTTCTCCAGCCATTCTTTGTTGGATGCCAGTTCCGCCATAAATGCCTGATGCTTCAGCCACTTGCTGTGCAAGTTCCTCGCCTCGTCATAGGACATATCCTGGGCTGTAAGCATCTTTTCATTGATCCAGAGCGAGAGCTGCAAAGGAAAATACACATTTGTACTGTGAAATAACACGAAGTATCAAAATGCCTCCAGATCAAGGATAAAGAGATGACTCTACAGGAGAGCTGCAAGAGATTCAGAGACGGCTTTTACCCTGGGTTTGGTCTAGGATCCACCTCTTTAACAGTTAAATTTAAACATCCACTTCTATTATATAAATATTCTATGACTCAAGCAGAAAGGAATCAACTCCACGATGAGCAAAATCAAATACACAGGTCTCACCCAGTTCAACAGCAAGGGAAATGGGGACATGTGTCCTACTGATTGGTCATAGTGTTTTTACTTATCGCTTTTCCCTTGCAATATTACTCAGTGTGCTCTTCGGGATCAGGACTTGAGTATCACCACCACACCCCTGAGGAGCCTCCCTGACTTCCTGAGGACACTGTAGAAGTACACTCTAATCAAGTGGCTAGCAAAAGTCAGTCTCCAGAGCTAAACAGAGCCCCAAGGTACACTTTTTAGGGAAACATTGAGTGAGAAATTCCAGATTTCTACTCGTATCAAAATTCTCACGAATAGAGACTGTTAATTCACACCACGTTTGTGCCTTTTCCCCATAGTCATTTCTCTATATAGGTTTACATAAATAGCTTTATTTGTCCAGTCTCCAGTAGGGTGTTGGTACTCAATACTTTCCTTTTCCCACTATATAAAATTCAAGAACGATTTCATTCTGATTTTCTGCAAATACAAAGGCGCTGAGAACAATTCGCAGTTTAACGCTAGAGAAAATCAATACTTTAAAGATAGCTTATTTGCCAAGGGCAAATAGAATGTGAAAATGATTATATCAGCCAAGATCAAATTTCCTCCTAGGGTGAGTCTGACTGCTTTATCTATCCCTTAGGTGTGGATAAAAAAAATAGTAATAATAAAAAAAAATCACATTCACAGAAATGCTTATAGAATTTGAAAAAGATTCATTTTCTGCTTATTTGGAGTCGCCTACCCAAGTGGAAAACGTCAGAACAAATGTGAGCTTTGTTTCTAGAAGGCCACTTGGGCAAGGCACGCCGTCCTGCCGAGGAAGCACCCTGACAAGAAGAGGAACAGAGCACGGGTGAGACTCGCCAATTCTCCGCCACGTACTTGGGATACAGGGCAGAAAATTCATTGAGCATTCACAAGTTTTGTTTAAATTGTCCCTCAAAGGCACTGTCAAGCTCCACAAAAAGGGAAAACTTACCAAAGCAACTAAAGAAACTCCACATCTGAGTCTATTATCAAGTCTGAAGAGAAAACCAACGCTGATGCCAATGAAGACCTCCGTAGGCAGCGAAGTTTACAGTTCTAACAGGCTACCATGCGAGTCAACAAAGGCCACACGAATGATTACTGCATAACCCCAAATTAGTGGTTTTACTCCTGCCTTTCTAGGTAGGAGACAGATGCTCTACTCTGCAAATTGCACTGCTTGTCTGTCACTGTTTGCTTTTACCCAGACACAGCATTAAGTCTTCTGGGGATTTGAAGGTGCTTCCCAAGGAAAGGTAGGAGCATTCGTATTAACAGGCACGTGGTACACAGCCAACGCCTGTCGGGATAAAACCCTCATTTCTGACTCTCGCAATGTTTTGTTCCTCCTGATAACACCAAAGTGCAAATAAAGCATTTAAGGGGCGACTATTAAAATCTGTTTTTTGCAGCCACTATAGTCACTGGAGTTCCGTATCTTCAGCGCGTTAGAGGATTTAAAAATACAGCAATTCCCTAAAACAGTGACTTGAATTGACACTTGTAGGATTTATTTCTCCAGAACACCAGAAGTCAGTCATTCAGGCCAGCAGAGCTAACTATTAGGCTTCCTCCCACCCTTGCATCTACATCACAAAGTTTTGTTTCTGCTCTCATCTCTCAGCAGATGTAACATTCCGCAATGAAAACCAGGCACAGACCAGGAGAAAGGCAGAGACAAATCCCCTGTAAACCTGGCAGAGCAACCAGGGAAGTGAAAGAGCACCAACTGCTGCTGCACTTCCCAGACACTGCAAACGCCCAAGTTGACACAGCCTATCTTGGGGCGTAAGGTTCACAGACGTCTGCGCCGCACGACAAAACCTGCCGGCACAGCCCGCGAACAGGCAGAAAGTTCCTGACGTGTGGAGTCTCGCCAAATGCTTTCACTCTGGCGTCCCTGGAGAAATTAGCCCAGACAGTGCCGGGACTTCTAAGCACTTAGAGGGAAGATCAGCTTTAATCTCTTCGAAGGTGAGCTGCGGAAGAGCACGAAGTCAAAGAAAACTAAATGGCAAAATTTATCACATCTCCTCTTCACAGGATTTTCTGCTGCCACTCTTTGTATCATTCACTAAGTAGATTTATTTAACACATTTGTATTTAAGAATGTGAGAAACAGACAAAAAAAGCAACGCCCCAGGATTAACCTGTGACAGTGTATCTGACTCCTAACAACAAGAAAATCTGCTCTGTGACCCAGGGGAAAGGTTCATCATCGCTGAGCTGTGGTTACGAGCATTATCCTGCCACCTCCCTGAGAGCCACTGACCCTGCTCACCGCCTGTGAGTCAGAGGCAGGAAGGAGCGAGGGGCAGGAGGCCACATTTACAGTCACGCTCCAGCACAGAGTGACCGGTGAGGAAAGGGGCTGCCCTGGGGAAGGAGCACGCTGCAGAAAACACGCTTCCTTTCCTCAAGCTGCAGACGGATGAGACGCCGTCCCTAAGGCGGCAGGCAGGAAGGCCAGAGGACCGCTGCCAGGCGAAAAGCAGACTGGTTCAAGTCTGTTTTCTAACAATCCTCAGCTTTAACATCAGCGCTAATGCAGAAGCGAAGGGCGAGGTATTGCCTTGGCTCTCTTCCATCCTGCAGGACAGCGCTGCTCCATCCATCCCACAATCCCTCCAGCCCAGCGGAGGTATCAGTAGGCGCTTTGTAATCAAGCTAATGCAAATTCTAAGTCTCATTATGGCTGTCTTCTCAGAAAACAACCATTCAATTACCGTCAAAGCTAATGTCCTCTCAAAACGGATGGGAGAAGTTTGGAACGTTTGGGTATTGTAAGTTGTGTCTTTGAGCCATCCATGCTTTAGTGGCTGGAGAGAAACAATCAAAAGGACGGGCATTTAGGCGGTCAGACACTAGAGCTTTTATGTTTTCCTTTTTCTTTCAATGCTATAGAAAAAAACCCAACAGATCCTAGGGAACACAACCACATTGACATAGAGGCTAGAAAAGCTCCAAGAGTCAGGGGGAGTTTTGTACCAGAGATGTTACAGAGGAAGGAAGAAGCTGCTGCTAGTAACAGCAGAATTTCTGCTCATCTGTCATGATTTTACTACAAAGGAAGGAGTAATTTAAGCCAAGTTCACGTTTAGCTTACGCAATGCAGGAAAATAAACTGCATCTAGGCAACCGAGCAGCAACCGTCATTTGTCCAGTGTACGATTGTCATTCGGTTTGTTCCTGGTACAAAATCCCAGCTGTGGGCAATCCCATTCAGACGTGCTGCAATGACTTCCAGTCCCGTGGCGCTGGGTAAGATGTGCAGCTCATGTACCGACTCTTGAGTTTAAAAGCACACCTTTGTGATAATCAGCTCTCTCTGTGGGTTTCAGATAGGGACAGCTGGTTTTGGAGGCACATCACAATGCAAGGTGCTTTAATAGCTGTCAGTACAGCATGAAATAACCTGACAAGTACTTGATTAATTCCTCACGCTAGGAACAAGATTATTCCTAACGTTAAAATGTTGCCTTCAGTGTAAACAGTTCATGTAAATCACTAGAAAATCTGGAAAGGGTTTCTTTTTTTTTTTAAATGTTATAGTACTTAATTTTAAACACAGGCAAACTATCAGATAAATAACACATTAATAACGATTCAGTTTAATCCTGCTCCCCTCTTACTCCTAACCTCCTGTTCTTCTGACTAACATTTCAGAGAAATCACTTGAAATCTCCCACAAGCCACAGCCATATATATGTGTGTATATATACACAGCTATAGACAGAATTCTTAATGAATGTTAATCCCACCACATTCCACATGATTAATTTATACCACAGCAGAAAATCTTCACTGCTTTCGCAGTTTTCCCCATCTTTGGCTTAGATGACAAAAGAAAATTCAGTTCACGAGAAAAAAACACCCAAATATTAATTTTTGTAGGGTTTTGTGTAGAGGTTTTTTTTCAGTTGTTTGCTCCACATTAAATACAATACTACTGGATGACTTGAATGCACAGAGTATTCCAGTCCGCATGAAATAACGGGTAAGAATGTTCTTCTGCAGGATCCAGCTTTTAGTGATGAAAGCGAAAGGATGTAATTTACCTCTTGACAATCCTGAAGAAATTTCTGAAGATCCCTGTTGTCTTTCAGTCTCATCAGAAGTTCACTGGCTGCTTCACGGTTCTTCCTATGTCTAGTCAGAAAAATAACAGCAGAGAGAAAAAAAACTTAAAATAGGCATTTTATGCAAATGTGTCATTTGTTGGTTTCTGCTGCCTCTCTGGGGTACACGTATGAAACGCATCTGGTTTTACTGCTTGCCAAACGAAGCTCTGATATTCACGTGTTATTTAATGTGCTTACTTAAGTCCAGCACCTTTTGGCTTTGTGACCATTTAAACACACAGGGAATATTTTGAAGCCAGCAGGGTTTCACAAGCATTACGTACAAAATTTAGCCCGCTAATTTCAAGACCACAGGGAAGTTCAGACTGTTTGCCAAAAAACACAAGAAAACAATCTGCAAAATCGCAACAATAAGACTGCACGTTACGTGGCTCTTGTGAAGTGTGGACTGGCTGGAATGCTCTTTATAACAGACCTTTGCGATGGTTCAGCACCTCCTTCTCCTGAGCAAAGCTAGAGTGGTTTACATAATCCCCCAAACACGTATTTCACAAACAGTGCAGGCCACACACCTGTGTGTTGCTGCAAATAGAAACTTGATGCACATTGGAATGTATTTCTCAGAGCATTTCAGAATAGACAGAACAAAAGAAAAGGTTAGGCTAGAAGCTCTATTTTTAACTCCTCTAACTGTTTGCCCCTTGAAGGATGAGTCATGCTGGCCGTCCCAAAGGTCTGGGTGGGTTCTTCCAATGGCCATGGTGCCTGAAGAGCTGATTCCCAAGGTATCTCTCAACATGTGTTTATCTAATGCTTAATTTGAAGAAGTTTTCCCAGTCCTTCAGTACTTTCATTATTTATGAGGTGATTTAGATAGATGAGGAAGAGTAGAGAAGGTAACTTTTATTTACTGCTCATTATATTACATTTGTTCATATTTCACTGTACAGGGTATTAAAATGAAATATTGCTACCCTTTGTAATAACATAAGATAGATAGGGATTCAGAGTTGGAAATTATTTTAAAGGGTGGCAATTTATAAGATGATCTCAGCACATACCGGCAATAGCTAAATAAATCCACGTTAGTGGAAATCTCCAGAGACTCATGATATCCTAGCGGACTATAAATTACATGTTGATGACAACAACTGGATTATGACACTACTTTTCCTGATCACCAGTAAGTTAGCAGAGGAAGCTCTCTGGCATGATTTCAGCAACCTCAGAAACACAAGGAATACTTTGGGATATATTTACATAAAAGCAAAAGGTCCGTAGGCAGAGGAATAGGAGAAAACCCGTTACAGGACCACAAATTACTTCTCTTTCGTCTCAACAGCTTCCTCTGAATAACCAGGCAAGAGGTATTATACAGCTGCAGGTTAAGAACACTGATTGACAGATCCAATGGCAAGAAATCCACACGTAACCACCAGAGCAAGAGGCTCGAGTCCAAGCCCAGGTAATCTTGAAAGTTTTGACTGGGGTTATCTGAGAGAGCACCAAGGAAAGGACACAAACTGTGCCTTAAGGAAAAATCTCTGTAACGCAGCTAACATCACCGGGTTTGATTCCACTCTTTCTTGGCTGTTTTTTATATGCCTGGGCAAATACACAGCATTACTCGGGTTGCTAAAATGAAGTGAGGAATTGCTTGGGTGGTTTTACCATGACGATGTCATAGATTTAAGGCTAGATTACATTATAGACTCAAGCATTCTGGAGACGACACGTGTTGTAAAATTAAAAGGGGAATTTTCGTGAACTTATTTGAATAGAGTTAAGAGTAAGTAGAGAAGTTCTCATATGAAAACTTGAGTTTAAAAATCTAACAAAAATATCTCCCGGAGAGTGTTGGAAATACTTTCAAGAACTTTGAAGGGAAACCATGCAGAGATATCAAAAACAGATGATGACATAGTTGGTTTTTGTGTCCTCAGCATAACAAGTAAGATCTTTGGTCCTTAGAGCTATTGAACTGTAAAAGGCTGTTTGGCTGTCCAAGATGACGTGGTTTAAGACGGAAAGATGAGTATTCTCTGAAGAAGATCACGGCTGAGTTCTAGCGAGGTTTAAACTGGATACTTGGAAGATGTGCTTGTAGCATTTTGAGGATTGACCCTGCTGAAATGGGTAGGAATTCCTGTATTTTTATCATAGAACTGATACTATTTTTTATAGGAATAAGGAGCCTTAAGAAACCGTTTAGTCTGCTCTCCTACCCCAGACTGACTATATCATCTTCCTTCTGTTGCAATATCAATCTAAAATGGGAAAATGAGATCTGTTCAGCACAAGGAGGTGCCTGACTCACATTAATCCAACAGTAGAGCACCAAAATTTGCCACAGCATTCCCATCCTGTGTCCCCAGAGGCCCCTGAGAATGCCAACAACGCTGAAAACGGCAAAAGCACTTGTGATTTAACTGTAAGCCTGTGGGCTTCAAAGCCTATGCAGGAATCATAAAGCTTACACGTAGCATGAATGCAACTGCCTGCTATGAATACTGAGATATATGCAAGGCAGTTCCAGCTTCCTCAGTTGTTCCAGCAAACAAGAGGCACTGTCCTTTCTGAATGGGCAAGAACAAAATCTGCTTCTGTTTTCTGTGGAGCAGAAAGTTGCACAAATACAAAAGCTGATGAAAAGCAGACCCAGACCACAATCTGAGTTAGATCTGCCACTGTCTTTAAACTAAATCTCATTTGCAGAATCAGAGAGGTCATGCGTAGGCACGCAGACTAGGGCAGTCACCTCATCCTCTTCCAAAATAAAATGGAGGAGAAAAGGCTTCCCTCCACTGGCAGAAACAGCAGCAGAAGGCACCAAAGCAGAGATCGCTGCACTGGGCAGAGCAGCTTCTGCTCTAGCTGGAAAAGCTGGCTGGTGATAGCTCCAGTCAAACCCATCTTCTCCTTCCCTCACACTTCCTTTGTGTCCTTATTCCCATTTATTCTTTGGATGGTAACCAATTTAGGGCAGGGTCTGTCTGCTGTACTAATGGACAGTGAGGTCTCCTCTGGAATAGCTTGAAAGCACAACTCTAAAAAACACTAGTGACAATACTAAAAACTACAAAGAGCTCCATATGGGAAGTATGGAGCCACTGCACATAATTGTACTTGTTTGTTTTGGTCCTTTGTTATACATCCAGGTGGAGCATGGTTGGGGGAGTAGTTTTGTGTAAAACCAAAGAGGCTTCCTTTGCTACCACTCCCACTACACCCAGCCCGAAGGCTTTGTTCTTGAGGCTTATCAGCCTTACAGAGTGGGAGAGAAATCGCACGGATTTCCTGAATAGCAGTGCACCGGATGGTTTTTGCAGAGCTCTGCATAAATAGCTTTGGAATTGAGGAAATGCGTTAGGGGAAAGAAAAAAAAAAAGTGGGCTTAAAAAAAATACAGTCTCTTGAACTTGCCTGCCATTCCGAGTAGGAACTCCAGCACATGTTCCCAAGGCAGGACAGGATGGCCTAGGTGGCCAGTTGGGATGTTGCAGAATCATGAGGACACAGAGGAGCCGCTGCACTGGCGGGAAGTAGTCATCAGAGCACCCCAGCCAGGGCAGCAGGATCCTCTCTGCAAAGCACACTGAAGCTGTCTCCCACTCTGGCCACCTCAGAAAGGGCTGCAAGAAGCAGCTGATCATTTGCTACTATATCCTTGGATGCTATCTTTTAATATCCCAGAAGCTGCAGAAAGAAGGCACCTGACCAGAAGGCCAGGACCAAATTCTCCTGCTTCCCTAAGCGGATGGGAAAACTTGTAGCAGAGGACATTGAAAGTTAAAGAGGGTAAATAAGGAAAAGTAACTTCCTAGCTTTCACCTGGATTGCTTTCATGCAATCTACTCTTCCTGGTCTTTGCAGATTCTCTTTGGGATCTAAAGAGAGTCACGCTGGTTAGAGAGAGAACAAAAACCTGAGCTATCCTTGGGGTTAGGTTGTCAGAGGCCCCCGGCAAGCTCTGGGAACTGGAACATCCACCTTTGTTGAAGTCACGAGCCACAGTTGAAGGTGATGCGTACACAGGGGAACACGTTTGCCGAACTAGAAAAGGCACAGCATTTTGTGAACTACTTCAGTTCGGTTTCTCCTTAGAGATAAAGGCATCTGGGTACCTCTGAGCTTATCGGCCACCGAAAGATGCAAGTCTGACAGAAGGATCATCAGTAGCACATGACATAAAACTTCTGTATGAGCTTACTGCTGTGTTCTGATACTCAGGATTGGAAACCAAAAGCAGAAAGAATCATGAATCACAGTCATCAAAACTGAACGTTTGGTTTTCAAAGAGAAGAAACTTAATGTTCTACAGCATCCATGCCATGGCTAAAGGGATGAAGCAAAAGACTTGTTTGAGGATGAAAGACACATTTGTACCGGTGCTTCCTAATCTGATTTCAGAATGGCCAGACGAGTTGGAAAAGGCGATCAAAGCTCGGCGGGTGGGGTAGATACAGTGCCAATTACACTCTTGAAGAGCCACATTCCTCCCTCAGAGGAAGGAGGGGAAGACATTATTATAATTAAATCAGCTAGGAGACAGCAGAGGAAACAGCAGACTTGTGGAACCAGGTATAGCTAACTGCCACAGCTCCCCCCGTAACATAAAGTCTGTTCATACTCCAAGAATTATATAGCAATGCTCATACAGCCAAATTCTGGATAGTCAGCTAATTACCTAGTAAGCCTCTACAAAATGGGAGAAGTAATACTTAATTAAGATTAGCCTGGCACATTTTTGAACCATTACAGTTCCTATTTTTCCACAGCAGAAAAAAACCCCCAGTCGCAACAGGCATTTTCTAACATGTTATTTTGCCTTCGGATTCTGCTAAAAGGTCATCTCTCAGAGAACAGATTAAAGTATCAACAGCTTCGTTCCACCACCATTCTGACCTTACCTGTCATCAATAGAGTCCACTTTCTCCTGGATTTTGTCAGAGTTAATGTTCCCATCACTAACCAGCCTCCTGCCAGTCTCTACAACTGCATTGATCTTTTCTTCATTGGCATCCATTGTGGTCATGAAGTCCTCCTGTTTTTTAATAGCAGCTTCTGCTCCTTCCAAGGTAGTGGGCATTTCCGTGTGCGCCAAAACATACTCCTGTGATTCAAGCATAAATCAGAGAGATATAAGTGTTACACTCGGGCTACACCTTCTGCTCCAAAACCACATTCACCACAGAGGAGAAGAAACATCTCCCAAGAACAGTTAGAAGTAAAGTATAAAAAAAAGCCCCAAATTATAGTTTAAAAAGAGCAATTTATCTGTTTGTAACTCCCCTGTCAAATGACCTACTTTGTTAATTGCTCGCAGTACACGGTGCCGACCCGCAGGAATGAAATATGGTATATCTTGACCACTTGCCTGGTTATTAAGAAACGCTTCTGCTTGCTTGGTATCTCTGAGAAACAGCTGGTAGGCATGAGACTGGGAAAGGAGATTTTGCCTGTTCTCCCACATTTTGTGAAGCTCATTCCATCCAGTGTCCAAAGCTTGCAGGCGTTGGCGTAAGAACATGTACTGAGCGTCAGTTTGCCCTTGTGTCACCATCTCACCCATGTCCCTCATCTTCTGATAGTCTTCCTCATAATTGTTGATTTCATTCTTAATATTCTCATGCTGAGTGAGCAGCTTCTCAGCCTCTGTCAGAGTGTTGGGCATATCTTCGGATGCAATGGCAGTCTGTGTTCTGGACAGCCACGACTGGAAGTCGTCCAGATCTCTCAGGAACTGCTGCAGTTTGCTTGCCTCTCCAAGGGACTCTTCCCGGTTCTTGAGGGTGGTCTTCATTTCTTCCCATACATCGTTGATTTCTGCCAGCCGTGAAAGGATAGCCTGCGCCTGGTCAGGATGCTCCGATTCCAACTTCTCGGCCTCTTTTTGTAGGTCGCTTAGCTTGGCTTCAATGGCTACCAGGTCACGTTCCATGCCCGTCAGCTTCCTCTGCAGGGCCATCACTCCAGCTAGATCATTACCCAGATCTTGTGTGGATTCGATCACTTTGGTCTTTTCCCTGATCCAGGATTTGGTTTCATTACATTCAAGATGGTAGTTCTGGATACTCAGAGCAGAGAGCAGAGCGTCCTTCTTCCTATCTACCAGTTCCCTGAACTGGCTCCACCTGAAATTTGTTTGTGAGGAAAGAAAAGCGGAGAAATTGAGATTTGTGTATAGTAAGGGAAAAGGATATGGCGACTCTGATGAGTGAGCAGATGCTCACATTAGCTGATAAGCCATGAAATAACCTAACTCTTCATGTGTTTTTTAGTCCTTCCCACATCATCACTAGTTTTAGCAAAACACCCAGTAAACAAGCTATGATCTATATTAGAGTAAGACAAATACAAGTAATGCTGAGCCCTCACAACTGGAGTTTTTCATGAAGTGAAAAATTGTGTGTTACATCTAATTTTCACACTACGTGTACCCCCTTGGTTTATTCTGAAGCCAAAAAATGAGTGAGTTTACATGAAATTATACTGTCTTCTTTTTACCGTAACAGTCATTACAGTGAATTTCCAGCTCTCAAATCAAGGTACTGATACACCAGGATCTGACTGAAGTCAACAGCAAAACTCCCATCTGTTAACCAAATATTTGAAAGACACAGCTCTTTTTCCTTCTGAAAGCGTAAAGGCCTACCTTGAAGATACATCAGGTAACAGGATCAGAATATCTTACAAAACGTACACAAAACACAAGTGACCCCTTTGCACTTGTTTCAGCCAGTGTCATGTTGATGAGCACGAGGCCTTCGCTTACCTTGTGTTGAGTTTATCTTGCTGTGCTTTGATCTCCTTCTCGCTGGGATGGCCGCTGTGCATGAGCTGCCTAGCAATCTGGTTCACTACCGCCACGCGGGATGCCTGATTGTTCATTTCTGGTTCTAAGCTTTCAAATCTGGAGCAGGGTAAAAACAAACAAACAAAAAAAGGTCACACAGGCATTAGTGAACCTGAGCCATAGACACGTTGAGAAAGGTAGCTGGTGTAATAAAACTTCCATCCAGTATTCCCCAAACTTCCTGGTAAAGGCTCTCTCACCTGTGCTGGATCACTTCCAGGTCCTCCAGCTTCTCTGGAATCTGCATATTATTCAGCCACTTCTCCTTTTCATCAATCCAAAGCTCACAAGCATCTGCCTCACTGAACATCTTATAAAGGGCAAGAGTATCTTGCAAGGCCTGTTTACGCAGCCGAGTCAGTTCAGCAACCTCTTTGTATCTCTCCTCTATCCCGGACAACCTGCCCTGCACATCTGGAGATCCGGCATGCTCCTGCGGTAGAGCCTTGGCTTGTTCGTGAAGAGTGTCAATGGTTGGCCGGTAGCTTGCAATCTCTTCAGCGACGTCTTTGTGTTTCTTGACCAAGGACTGAGTGGAATATTCATCGTGGCCAACATCATTACTAGAGACAATTTTGAGGATGTCCAACATCCATGCGTCAATGTCATCAGCATCAGCCTGGAACTGGTGAAGGAGAGAGGCTTCCTCCAGACGCTTCTTCCTAATGGCAGATAACTGTTCCAAGTTTGCCCACTGCTCCCGGATATCCTTAATTCTTTCTCTGATTTTCTCAGACCCAAAATGCTCCTCCGCAATCATGTCTTCACCTTCTTTTATTGCCTGCTGAAAGTGGCCACTACGACCACTCATTTCATCTTCAAATGCCTTATGTTTACTGAAGAGACGAACAACGCTGGTTAGGTCCTTCCCATAGTCATCAGATGACAGGATCTGTTCCTTCTCCCTGATCCAACCCTCTTCTTCAGCCATTTCCCAGAAGAATTTCCAGAGGCGCCGGGACTCCTCCAAGCGGGCCCGGCGCTCGGCTGCGAGCTGGCACAGCTCTTGATAACAGAACTCCATGTGAGCAACACGGTCCCTGATAACCTGCGGGTCACACGGTTTGTAACCTGTTGAGATACAGAACGTACATTACAACTCGGACCAGTTCTTTGTTGTCTCTAAACTGGGGCATACGCAGGGTTCTTAATTCTGGTTTGTTCCATCTACAAAGTTCACATAAAAGAATTCCCAGTTAAGCCTCCTGAAAGTGAGTGTGAACTATTCAAGCTCCACCGTACCACAACAGAGATCAGAAAACACTGTTCATTTGCATAAAGACAAAAAAAAAAATAAGGAAAGATATTTATGACTGTTTTCAGTGAAACAAAATTCACTACTCTAGATTTATATCAGCTTCATACAAACAATTGCACAAACCAGACATCATTTACTCTAGTTACTGACACTGGCTTAGCGGAATTGCTTTTATTTAGCATAAAACGGGATAACATCCAGCTGGGTCCAAGAATTTGTACTGTTTGCATTAGAAAGAATAGGGAATTAATGGTGACCACTACAAAGTTACAGCAGCTGCTGTTTGGGAGCATGACACCCCATGCAAAACACAATGCCACAATGAATTCTTGAGCAAGTACCTGGACAAATTAATCATTAACGCAGTGAGTAACGAAGGAACAAATGAAGCTGGCTCCTCTTATTCTGGTGCTGAATTTAATCTAACATGCCTTGCAGAACTAATGAGGCTTATAAATAACCTCATACGTAATTAAGACAAAGGAGGACACGCTGGCTGCTAGTTACCTTCTCCATCGGTGGCAAACTTCTGAGCAGATGCATTGACCCCTCTGACTCTCTCAGCCTGAATAGCAATGTCAGCTTCCACAAGAGCGTGTTTCTGCAGCAGGTCTTCAACTCCTAACAAATGTTTGCCATAGTCTTGAGACAGCAGAAGCACCTGATCAAAACGTAAAAGACAAGTGAAATGGGCTGGAGGCCATAAGCTGTTTGTTCCTTAGCGACTCCAGGCATTATGCTGTTCTCTGTTGTTGCACTGACTTCAGTCCAGAGAAACACCAGGCCCATAAGGAGAGCTGTTTTCAATGTATGTAGATAGAAATATTAGCCAAGATTTTCAAAATCACTGGCAATCATGATGAACTTGACTGTTCTTTCATACGGTTTAAGTCTAGGATGGTGAGAAGCTAAGGTAGCTCAGCAGGACCAAGGGAAAGCGCTCGGGCCAGGTGCTGTGAGCTGCCACCGACCTACGCATATTTGTCTGTCCTCCAACCGCTTCCAAGTTCTGCTGGCTGATGGACAAGAATAAAGTCATGGTCCTCTCCTTTCCCAGACCCCAGGAGAACAGACAGGAAGAAATTTGTGCTTTTTAAAGCACAGAGGTGAAAAGGTGACTTATTCCCCACGTAAATTGCAATGAGAGACATCATTTAATTCCCTTGCACCAAAATCATCTTTCCCTGAGCCCTGTGACCAAAGCCTCTGGCCCTTTTGAGAGAAGCATGAAGCTGAAAAATAGCTTTTTATGGGAGCAAGCTTGTTCTTTTTTTAATTTTTTGTTTTGAATCTTTGGTTTGTTTAAATCGCTATAAGGTAGAAGGAATATGAATGTGGATCTTCTGCTTTTGTCTATTAAACCAGATAGGCAAAATGAATCTTAAAAATTTACAAAGGACATCCGCACCTCTCCAGATCATTTGGCCTGTGTTCTCAGATGGCTAACACCTACCTTCATCTCATCCATCCAGTCCATAATGTACAGCATCTCCTGGAAAATCTTCTGCAGACCAAGGTTCATCTCCAGCCGCTGTCTCCGTGCCCTGAGCAGCTCCAGGAGATACTCCCATAGGCGAATAACATTGTCCTTTCTCGCAGTAATGCGTTTGATATCATGGTAATTCTCAGTCTCAAGCTCCTTCGCAACCGCAACCACGGCCTGGACTCGTTCTTCGTACGCTGCAATGTCGGTTTCAATGGCCTCATGCTTCTTTGTTGCAGCCTCTACTGCTGGAAGGTCAAAGCCAAAATTATCCTGTAAAGACAAAGGCAGAGATGCTTCTTCAGTAACGGCTGCTGGGGAGAAAAGCTCTACTGCTGATAACGTGATTTCTGACTGTGCAGAATGCACTTGTTAGCAAATAATCTCAAAATGCTCTGAAAAGTCTTGAATAAAATCAGAGATACCTCAGATAACCACAAAACCACTGACAAAATCAGAGATATAATTTACTACCTTTACACAGAATCATGGTTGCCACCAGGATTAAGCTGGTGCACTGGATCTCTTTAAAGTCAGCTTTAATACTAAAACGTAACATTAATTACTGGACTAAATCCACTGATTTGACCAAACTATTCAGATAAAGAAAATCAATGATCTTAAAGGTCTTTTCCAACCTAAACGTTCTATGATTCTGTATTTTCATGAGTACAGACTGACAGATTCAAGGAAGGGGCATCCCAAATGCATTAAAGACAGAAGACACAGTACGTACACATACACACAAAATACACACCTGCACACGTACAACAAATACACAAACATACATAGATTCAATAAAACAAGAGGCAGAGGGGAGGAAATGTTCTCTTTGCAAGAACTGTATCCTCCAGTTATTCATGGGAATCCTTTTAGTCACACAGACAATCTCTGAAAGCAGCACCTGAGAAACGAGACGTTGATTTTCACTTAGCCAAGTTTCTCTCATAGCTGCCTTGCGATCGAATCTGCGTGCAAGTTGTTCCAGTTTCTCTTGTCTGATGAGCTCATTTCGCAGTGCCAGTTCTCTTTCATGTTCAGCTTTTTCCAGTCTTTCCCAGGCCTGAAGAAGTGGATAAAAAACATGCGTCTCCTAAACACACATTCTTACAGCATTATTATAAATCACATCTTCTTTGCATGAAATCAGGAGTCCCTATGGCCAAGTTTTACAAAACTGGCTTACTTATTTATATGCCGATAAATCTGGTTTGCACTGGCTGGCCTTACACCTTGGCTGCTAATACAAGGGCATGACTTAAAATCTGGTCTCAATTCATTCACTCGCTCATCCTCTGAGCAAGGGGTAGAAGACCCGTTCATCTCAGATACATTTCTCAAGCTCCTTTTTTTCTTGCCTTCGACAAAGCATATACAAACCACCTGGCTCAAATGTGTTAGAGAGTATTGGTTTAAAAACACATTTTCTGAATGCTACTCCCAAATAAGCGAATTCTGCCTTCCTCCTTTAGGAAATGAGCGTTAGAGATTCGTGCCCTCTCACCCCTAAAATCAACATACAATTGTTTTTTCTTACATCCACTTTGGAAAAGAAAACAACTGCAGAATTTGGTTTCTTTTGGCGCATACAAGTCCTTCTTTCCCCCACAAAGCCAAAAGTTATTCACATGCGTGACATTACTATTACAAAAAGTATTAGAAGCATGTTGAAAGCCAGCTAATCACCTTTCAGATCTTCTTACAAACAACAAAAATACCCACAATTAAACACAAACTACCCTAGATTCTTCTAAATCCTAACAGATGTGAAACCGCCTGAAACTCAAGTACTTTAGGCATTCAGAGGCTTAATGCAAACAAGAGGGCTGTCCACGTTTACTGCTCTCTAGGATGCAGAGCGAGGCCACAAACACCCACAACAGCTGCTCTGGGAATGCCAAGCACGATAGCACTCAAACGAGGAAAGCTCCCAGTTTTACGTTGTTTGTCATCCTGGAGAGCGCTTGTCGGCTCTGCTGCTGTTCTGCCAGCTGCACCGGCAGCAAAAATAGCTGCCTAAACCCTGAGAGGGAACGGACGAGATGGGTCATGGCGCTTCCTTCACTCTCTCACGCTGGATTCAGTTCAGATTAGTGAGTGTGAGCTATAGGAAAAGGTCACCCTGCCTCGCCCACCCTTTATGGTCCCCCACATCCGGGCCAGGGACAGGAACTGTGTTTCTTCCCAGTACATTAACAGAGAGACTGAAAAAAACCAGTGAAATCCCGAGTCTCACAGGAGGAGCTGGCTCACTTTACCTTGTTGATGTCAGAAATCAGTTTGCCCTCTCTAGGCATGTAGACTTTCTGATTGTTGGCTCTCATTTTGCTTTGGATAGTAAAAAGCAGCACTTCTAGGTTTCCTTTTTCTGTAAATCTAAACAAAGTCACAGAAGAACTGAGTTACCATAAAGCTTGCATTGCTACTAAGGTATTGTAATGCACTTCCTTAAAATATTGACATTACGAATGGAGCATTCAGATAAACACCTTCATCTCCTGTGAAAGCTGGAAGCAATTGCAATAGCCCACACATCCCTCGATCCAGTTGGGTCAAACAGCAAAAGAAACTTCACAGGAGTCAGTTGTCTGTGTGTTTAGATTTAAATCCCCTCGGGGGACTGAAGACTGCATTTTTATATTCTGTTACGTGCACTGCCCTAGTTTACTCATCAATTCAAGAAAGGGAAGTTTTATTTAAAGCCTGCTGCAGTCAGTAGACTCTTCCCACTGTTTTCCCCGTGTTGGACGCCTGGGAAATAAACAAACTCCGTAGGCACTAGGGAATAGCCTGCAAGTTTAGAAGATGTCTGGCTACTCTCTAATGTTTTGGACTGTGATTATTATCCATTAGATCTTATATTAGACAAAGCAAACAAACAGATCTGATATCATAATGTTAACAGAAACTTTCCAGAAACAAGCCGCAGAGTTCTGGTTACATCAGTTTTAGTAAGCCATGTTTTACAAAGCCAGACGCGCTCCGTCTTGATTCTGGATAAGCAGGAAGGTCTTTTTGACAGCAGCGTGCTGGTATTACACGCTGCCGGCAGGCATGACTGGCAAGATTGCTCTGCTAACGTGGTAGGTATGCTGTTAGCACTCCTGTTATAAGGCAGGCACCTCACTGAAGTGACAGCTTCCAGGACTCCAAGGTCCTTTTTATTGTTGTCATTATCTGCACACTGAAGAGTATAATGCAAACAGGCCGCGAGTAATAACGATGAATGCCAATTAGAAATAAGATATCTGGGTTTGTGCAGAAAAATACATTCTTAAGCCAAGATAAAAATGACTTGGACGTGTTTGTTTTTTAAAAAAAATAAATCAATGATTGACTAAGCGAAACAAGACCATTGTTGTTTTAAGCTAAGATTAAAATTACTTGGGTGGTTTCTCTACTGTGCGGTAAGTGTTGAAGGCCTGTAGCTGCTGCTGCACGCCAACTAGTGAGTTGGCAAATTTGCGATTGTTGAGGATGATAATGGTTTGCTCGATCCACTCAAGAAGGTCAGAAGCCAGGGATTCGTATTTTTCAATCATTTTCTCTGTTTCAATGGCATTGTCAAGCACCTGCAACAAGTAGCACAACAGAACATGAACAATAAGGGCAGTGCTCTTCAGAGGCATTTAAATCCAACAAGCCACATAAAAGAACCCCTTGGGAGACTTGACTTATGAATTAGACCACTCGTTCCTGAGCGCCACAGGGGCTGGGATCCCGGAGGAAGGAGGGCTTTGCATTTTTCAGCAGTGAATTCCCATGATCCCAACAGAGGCTATGGAGGGGCAGAGCTGAGGCTCACAAAAGGATTCATGTTCAGGCTGCCAGCTGCAGAGACGGGGGCAGCTCTGCCAAAGGGCAGAGAATGACTGCACATTTTTTAAATGAGGGACTTTTCCAGGCTCCAGAAAAGACAAGAGGACCCAGAGGGTGAGGAGCAGTTAATGAGAAAGGAAAAGCAGCAATGATGCAAAATTAACAAGCAAAAATAAAACACCGTTTCTAGTATGAGGCAGCTGGAAATTAAATGCTCCTCAGAATCATGTGGGAATATTTAATATTTGACACGTGTTCAAGAGCAAAACTTAAAACTACTATACAGTGGACTCTTTAAAAACTAACACCCAAGAGAAAAAAAAAAATCAGAAAGATTTCAACTGCTTTGTAACAATTTATAATTGGAATTTGCAAACCTTTCCAATACGTTTTCCTTCAACAGCTAAAGCTTTCATCTTGGAGAAGTAGTGGTAATATGTCACTACATAGGTGATGATTGACTTCTCATCAGGATGATCAACACTGATATCTGCAAACCAAACAAGAGTTATTTCAGCAAGCAGCGGGTGCAGGGGTTAAAACAATAAAGCTAACAATGCAACAAGGATCCGTTTAAGAGCTGGGGAGATGAGTTCAGGGGCAGTTCAGCTCTTAAAATTTGTGTCCTAATCAGAAATAAATTCAGCAGCTTTGGACTGGTTCTGAGTTACTTGGCATACTAAACTCGGTCACTAAGAAGTGCTGCTTTATTCTTTTGTCTTGGTGTGGGCTGTGGTTACAGCCCCTCTCTGTGGGCCAGGGAGGAGCCTTTGAGCCTTAGAGTCACACTCCAGACTTTGCCACAGCTTGGGCACAGCCAAAGAATTTCTCTAGTGTCCCTGCGAGTTGACAGAACTACTGATAACTGAGACCTTCGATGCTGTATCAGCATTTGGAGAGAGAATTCAAACCTAACAGCATGTCTGTCCAGGTAAATCTTCTGAGACGCACAGATGGAAAACAAATTATTTCCTTTCCTGCAGCAATTCTGAGGCACTGGAAAATAAGCAAGAAGAAACCCGCCCAAACACACAGCCTCTGTTTGCCCTGTGACACAAAAGTTTCCCCTCCAAGTACGGTGAGCACCCTTTCCAATACACAGGAGCAGGCACACTCTCCTGAAAGCACAGGCTCAAACTCACTGACAGGCTGTGAAAGAAGCTCTAACTATTTGCTGAAATCCACACCATTCATCCTCCAGCTCACAGAAAGTGTCCTCCGGAGCAGATCAGAAGGATGCCCCTAACTGGAGTGGTTTTACGTATACAATCCAGTGATCTTGTCAGACGGCGGGAAATAAGCACAGGATTAAGGGCTCTGGTGCTACTGCAGCTCAGTCCTCTGCAGGAGCCATCTTGCATCCTCTCCCTCCCTCTCTGCCTCTACCACCAGGTGAGTCAGCAGCATCCAGCTGCTCTTTAACACAAAAAGCTATCACAAAGTGCACCCTGCAACGAGGAGGGGTGGGAGAAAAGGGCCCACAAAGAGCCATGAAGTGCTGAAACTGCAGGAATTCTTACCCTCGGGGTCCAGGAGCTTAGTAAGACCAAGGTGTTGCTCTGCAAGGTTAAAAGCATTCTGCAGATTGTAGTGTGCATTTGATTTCTTCAGCTTGTCAAAATCAATCAGATCAGGCCTAGACAGGATGGAAAATTCTTTAGATTTCCCAAAGCACAGTGCAGCCACCCTCAAACAAATGAACTAAAATCTGCAACCCTCAGAAAATCTGGTCCCTCAGGCTGCCAAGGTTTCGCTTGCCCAGTAGCCCCATGGATCTCAAGGGCAGCATTAAAGGCACGAGGAAATCCCTGGAAGAGGCCATGGCAGAACCCAGCCCGTGACAAAAACCAGAGCACAGCTTAACAGTGGAAAAGGTGACCCTGAAGAAGAAAGGAACAAAGCTGTGGTCACACAGTCTCTCCTCACGCCCCTGAAAGTGTGGAGGCTGTCCCAGGAACTTCACCGAGTATGTCAAAGAGCAGCAGCTCCAGCCGTGTCCAAGTAGAGCAGCCCAGCACAGGAATTTCTTTTGCCTCCTGGCTGCTGCTGTGTCTGATTCTCTCCTCCCGCCCCCAGATTCTAGGCAACCACTCAGTGACCGGTTACTCAGTAAGGCACAAAACCTTTTCTTCCAGTCTGGTCAGTCATGAACCAAAACAATCAAGTGTGTAATTTACACTCTTGAAACCAAACACAACCTGTTTTGATGCGCAATGTGGGAAACTGTTGTCCAGATGAGCTCACAGTGACCACAAGAGCTGTAAACTCCAAAGCAAGGCACATCGCTGTAAAATCCTCATCAATTCCTCAACTTTCTCCTCTCCACAGGTTTTAAAACGAAGCTCCAAGGTAACTGCAAAAGCCAGTGCACACTGCAACGGCCCAAGCTTTCAACATTCCATAAAGATATGCAGCCACACGTACCTGTGCTTGTGGATTAGTGCATTGAAAGCCATCCCGTCCCTCCAGCTCGTGGTGAAGTTGTGAATGTTGACATTGGGGTAACTGGCAGAACAAAAACCAAAGGGAGCGCAGTGAGTTCAGGCATCGCTGCTGCAGCTCTGCACACTCTGTCACTATAGGCTGGCTGCAGGAGTGACACATTTATTGTAAACCCAAGGGTGGCATATCGCCATGCCAGGATGGACCATCTATCACCAGGACTGTTCTCTAATCAGAGGCTGAACCTGGAGGTAAGTGCACCTCAGTTACTCTTGTAAACCCTTGAGGATTGATCTGCATTCCAGAGAAAGGCTCTAAATGAACTCTCAAGTGACCACGTGAAGCTATGATTTTATAACTTGCAGCCTGTGAGGTTTCAAATCCCTGCAAGTCTAACGCCTGCTCCTGATTTAGCTGCTGGCAAACAATTATTTTTCAGGTACACAAAATACGAAGTTCAAGAGAACAGCAGGAATAGCTGGAGGAATGGAACAGAGTGTAACATTTTCTGGTGGCTGTAGGTGCCACAGGAGCAGTGATAAGCTGTTTTCCTGTAAACCGCCTGCTGTCCCAGGGCATCTTCAGGGATTGACCCAAGTCACTGTCTAACTTTTAAAGGAAGAACGTAAGGCAGCCCTGTGGGTACACCAAGCCAAAATTCTTTTGTTTCATGATCTGGGTATTTTGCAAGCGTCCAAAAATTTGAGGCTGCTCACAAACCACTGTCATAAGAGTTCTTGAAAGAAGATGACGAAGTACCACTAGGATTATGCTGAAGTGCCCAAGTCATCACAAGGACATCCATGTTTCATGAAGGAAACATATGGAATCTCTACAAATGGCTATTGAGTAATACAAGAAGGTTACTGTCAGAGAAAAGACATTTTGGAAATATTTCTGTGTGTATGGAAAGAGGGAAAAGTTGGTGGCAAGCATCTGAAGCATCATTATTTCTTTAGAACAGAGTGGACAAGAGTCAGCAAATTACTACGTATTCATGGATTACCAGATTGGTGTGTTTATCACACAGCATTAATACAATAAATACTGAATTTCCTCACCTGTAAACATCAATTCACTTCTCTCGGCTGAATCAACCGAAGGAGAGATACGTGTTTGTCCATTTAAAATTATTTCAATAAAAACTCAAAATGCTGTAAGAACTTTAGAGATAATCACTTAACCCACACTCACCCAGCTGTCTTCATCTGGCACCACAAAAGCAAAGCGTCTTTAGCAGATTTCTTCTCCTTGTTGTCCTCAGTTTCAACACTGATATCTTGGATCTAAAAATTAACACAGAAAGTTTAAAGATTTCTCTGAGAAAGTGCATTGTTTGCCTTTTTTTTAAAAGATTAAAGGAATTATATCAGAATGGAAGTAACAAAAGAAATCTATAATGCCAGGCAGGGAGAAGCAGGTGAATGCTCTTTCTCATTTAAGAGCATTTGTGTCAAAAGCAAGCTTCATCTGTCCTTATTTTCCTGGAAAAGTACTCTTTGTTCAGTCCATTGACAATACATTTTAAACTTCACGAGATGGTGCATTTCCAACTGTCCCGGCAAATCCTGCCCTACACAGCGTGATGGTTTCACACCCTGTGAGGTGTCTCCTCCCGAGCACATTCAGGAGCTGAGGGGGTACAGCAGGCAGGGTCCTCATGAGAAGAGCCACAGGCAAAGCCAATCAGGAATTTCATGGGAGCAAACAGTTTTGGAACGTCAAGCTTGGAGGAAATGGTGTATTCCAGATTCTAGGCTGCTACCCAGTTTTTAAAAAGAGGAAAAGGAAGAACAGAAAAGAGCGCTACACTCTTGAAAAGCACAATGAAATACTCTACATGGAACAAGCATGGAAAACTTAAACAAGTGTCCCTCTTTATATTTATACATCTTTACCTGGAATCTCAGGATAATAGTCCAAATAAGGCCAAGCGTCAGCCTGTGATTCCCATCCACAATATCGTGAGAGCCCATGTTTTCTAGGTGGACTCTTTGCTCTTTCAGGAACTGGAGGGCTTTATCAACATTCTCCAGGCAATGGATACGCATCCTCCCCTTAGTTGGTTTAGGCTAGAAGGGAAAAGAGAAGAAAAAAAGCATGTATTATTGGAGATGGAAGGAAAAATAAAAAGTCCTTGTGAACTCTTGGGTCCGGGCAGGTGAGTCACCATCACGTTGTCCACTCCCAGCCAGCAATACTGCACGTGTGCGTTTTTCCAACTCAGAGGGTACCACCACTCCTTGCATCTTACAGCCCATTTACAGACAGGTAATAGTGGCACATCTCAAACCCATGGGGGACATGCCAATGTCCTAAACCTGAGCCATACACACTGGGCATCAATTTCATTTGCCTTTCAAAGTATTTTGCCTGCTTACTGCCCTCATACTATCTCTCCAGTGTAGCTGGAAGATAAATTGTTTTGTTAATTCATGCCACACTTGTTATATTTTCCCAAAACGCTTTTTTGCCCTCCAGTACAAGTCCTTCCATGCTAAAAAACGAAGATTCTGCAAGATAGATATATGAAACCAGCCTATAGCTGCTATAAGCACATGGCAAAGGGAACTGGTAATGAACGCTCTGGACAGCGTCTGTAATTCACACACACACTCGTTCAAAAGGCAGCTCAGATTTGCACCATAAGCTACTCAATAAAACTTGAGAAACAAAAGTCATTCCTTTGGTTTTTTTTGGTCAGTTGAAGTAGGATAGATGGTATGAAAGTATCAGAAAAGATTTATTCCAAACAATTTCTTTATAGGAAGAGAAAGCAAAAACGATAATAAAAAAACCAGCCACACCAACAGAACACAACTTTATGAAGGCCCAGTGCAGATGAAAAAAGCCATGAATATATCAACAGCATATAAAAGTCTGCCATAAAACTGAGTGAAACTAAAGCAACTTTGTTCTGCAGATAAGGATTAGAGCTGAACAGCCTGTTCAGTGTACACTGGGATGGCACCAAAGGTACTCAGCCAAACTACTAATTGACATAATTTCCTTGTTTTCTGCAGCGAACGTAATAAACTGGCCATGGAAATAACTCAGGCAAAATCCCCACCTCAGACTGCATTCAAGGGGAAGAGTTTCAGCTGCAGCCACATTAGGGTCCACACAAACAGCAGGCTGTATGACAGCGTGCCGTAAAGACGAAACGCTTACTAAAAAGATGCCCTTCAGGACACGAAAACGCCCGAGGTCATTAATTTTGCTTCAGCTTTCAGTTGCCACAGTTCTCCCTCAGAGGCCAGGTAATGATGCACAGAAAGTCAACCCACAATCCCCTGCAAGGGTGAAAATTTCAAGAAGCTGCCACTACTTTTGGGTTTTAAAGTCCCTCTGAAGAGGCACAAATTGCATGTTCACCCTCTGCACATGCTATACGCTCCAAATGCTGCCAGTATAGGTTGAAGAGCTATAGCACAAGTGGGAGCAAGAGTGAGGTTACGAGGTTGGCTGAAATCAAGCAGAGATCCCTCGCTGTCAGCAGGGACAATCTGGGATTCATCCTTTTGCTGGTACCACCTGTCACCCAGGAGCATGGTAACCTGGACCACAGGCTGAATTGCATCTTGCAAAACACAGGCAGGGAGGCTGTTCCCAGGGTGGGAAAGGGAGTGCCCAGCTGTAGGGGAAGGTGGAGGCCCATGACTTGCTCCAGCCCATTGCAACACCTCAGAGCTCGAGATCGGCTTTACAAGGTGTGTTCACTTTTATGGTGATGTTCCCAAAACACAGGAACAACTGTGACTGTGGCTGTTCGGTGGCAAACCTGAATGTGTCCTCCTGCCTTAATGCAGCCCTCGCCACTTACCTAAGCGGTAACAGCACTGCCTCTAATGCCTCCAGTTACTGAGCAGAAAAGCATTTTGAAAGCTCTTCTACTGCTCTCAGAAGCTCCAGCATCAAGGTGACAGAGCTAAAAATCACTTGCGACAGATGCTTTATTTAGTGCCCGAGACTGCCTGCTCCCACCCATGCTCTATAGGATGACATCCTCTCCCATTAAGAATCCAGGAAATATAACCTTCAGGTTGTTGGATTTTTTTCTCCACTGTATGTGAAGCAGCAGAGCACACAGTAAACCTGAACAGGACCATGCTCCCTGTAGGGCAGGAGCGGGCTGACAGATCTTCTAGTGCTCCAGCACTAGGTAAACTTTCCAGCTCAGAAATTCCCTACTGCTGCTGTAACAGGTTTATTAGCAGTGTTATCTAGGGCTGTTCAAACAATGATTTATTAGTGGTCCGAGAAGGCACTTCAAACTTCTGCACAGACATGAACGTCAATGCCACCCGGCCAAAAAAATGTTTGGTACCCCAAGAAGACAGAAGGTTTCATTTTTCTGTCCCTCTGCACAGTTTAACCCACTGTTTTGCAACAAAAAGAGGAAGAGGCGTCCGAGTCCAGTTTGTACAAGGTGTGGCTGCTCTTGCCACACTCTCCTGCACAGCCTCAAGATGAGACACGGTGAGATGCAACTGTTGCCTTTGCCGGGCTAAGAGAGATCCAGCTACTAACCAGAGGGAAAGAAAGCACGCTGAATGCACCTGCTACTGCAGCTACCGAAACTCAGTCTTCACGTGCATGTTACCAGGAAAATATTTTGACATAACTCACTACAGAGAACCTGCTTAAACAGTTTGACCTTCGAGCATCCAGAAATTGTAAGGAATTCACTAAACCTTTATATAGTTACAGAAGAAACCAAGCTAAATGCTTAATTTTTGACTGAAAACAATTTCAGCTTTATTTTTCTGTTTGGGAGAAGTTAGTTAACAGTGTGTGCTAACAAAATTACAACTGTCTTTTCATACCGGCTGCATTCTTTCCCACTTTGCTCACTGAGACTATTGCACGCTGTGGACTTTCTTTCCAAATACTGTGCTGTACAGAGGACCTTATGTCGTAAGGCCTGGACTAAACACTCAGATTAGGAATCAAGCTGTGCAAAGACAGGAGAATATAGATGTTGTCCTTATTGAACGCTCTCATTTCAAGTTTCTCCAACACACCTTCAAGGACTCTGGGTTTTCAGCATCACAAAAGTCACAACAGCTTTTGAAAAATGCAGGGCTCATGCAAGTGAGGCTGAAGGTCTGCTTCCCTCACTAGCATCCTAACTACTGGACTCTGCTCCACATGCATATGACTCCAGCTCCAGAATCTGAATCCCAGCTTAAAAACTGAGAAAACAATCCCTGTTTGTTCCACTGCTTCAGTAAATGCACCACATTAAAATCATTATCTAGGCTACTTTCTGCCGTTGTTCATTGCTTTCTTACCATTTGATGTTCCTTGTCTTGATTATAAGCTTTCTGTGTAAGATACTGACGTTAGATTCCTGCTTGGGTGTCAGGGAGATGTCGGAACCTAATCAATACCAGTTAAACTAAATTCCAAAAGACTGGGGAACGTCCGCAAGTGGATGCTACGTGCCGATCTTCCTGGCATATTTCTGATGTGTGTAATTGTCTGAAAGTTTAGTGCGTTGCGTTATCTGTCTTCTTGTTTGCAGAGGAAGGTGTGGTGGAATGTACTGTTCAAACAGAGACTACTGTCCTCTATCCTGAGATAACGAAGCTACAAAAAGAATTGGTGGTGGTGCAGGCAGCTGCCAATGCGATACACAAGCGATGATGCAAGCGCAGATCCAGCAGTCTCACCGGGTGGCTCCTGTACCCTCCCTACCCAAGCAGCTGCGTAACCTCTGTTTGCTGTTTTCAAAACCTGGAGTGAAAAATGTAAATGAGTCACGCAGCAGGAGTCACACAACCAGCCTGAGCTTCACCACTGCTATTTGACACTGGAAGTCAGATCTTGGCAGGCAGATCTGAAGATTTAAACAGAGGTGGCACAGTTGCTGGCTGAATCCTCAAACAGTGGGGCATGTTGGTCTCAATAACATCTGCTACCTGCAGCAAATACATCAAATCTAACACCTCGCTGAAGTAAATGACTTCGTATAGAGAGAAACATACTTTGAGATTAGTTACCTCCACCCACATGATACCTTCATCCACACAGGGTACTTCTGTGCAGGTCAGAGTTTCCCGACCCTCGCAGATGCCTCTGGAAATCTCCCTCTCTTGCCCGTTCAGACACTACACTCTGGGCCATATGTTCAATTCATTATCCAGCATCTTAAGCCATGGAGCTTCCATTAATAGGAGTGCTTGATGACAAGCGATTATACAGTCACAACCTCATGTAGCCTTAGGTCTTAGCTAAAGACCCGTATTTCTTTGAAAAGATTGCTTTAAATTAGATAGTTAAGAGCAGAGCCATCATTTAAGGAACTGAAGGAAAAACTGATACCCAGCTGTTTCCTGACATCCGGTTTTTGGGTCCTGCAGCAGCAATTTTCACTACAGGGATTTTCTTACCCTCCACTCCACGTGCTGGTACCAAGGGGGCTCTCTGCATACCCACAGAAAGAATTTGTCCCATTTATTTAAATTCATTTCAGAATTCATTTCCTGTACTGAAGGAAAACCAAGTCTGATGTATCCTAGTGAATTCAAATACACCTAGGAGCACTCCTGGGGTGTAATTAATACCACGGCTAAAACTGCTGCAAAGCTTCCCAGCATGGCCTTGGACCTCTCCAACCAACTGTCCTCCAGGACACCCCAGCAGCTCCAGGGAAGGAACAAGAGATGTCCCAGGCCTCAGGCCAGCAGGTGGCCTGCACAGGGCCACTTGCATCTAGCAGCTGTGTTTACTAGCACAGAAACAGGCCGGCTGGACCCCCAAACCCAGGAACGTTCCTCAGCACATCTAATTCTCCGTTACAAAGATGGGCTAAGGGACTGGAGAACATTTAGGAGCCCTGAGCCTGTCAGATTCAGGAGCAGGGAGTACACAAGCACTCAGCATCTCACCAGCAAGGAATCTTTCAGGAAGACTTCCTTTGGCTCTGACTGAAACCAGTAGAAAATATTTTAATGCTGTCTGGATCCAGCTGAAGCAATACACTTGGCGTTTTTTTCTTTCATCTATAAAAAGCCATTTTCAGTACCCAGTTTTGCTGCACTTCAGTTGAGCCAAGGATTCACTATCTGAAACCAAAACAAAAGCTCCCCCGATGAATATTAATGAGCACTTACAAGTCTCTCTCCTGAAAGAACTTCCAGCAGTTTGATGAGCATCCTTCCATCGCGAAGGTCGGTGTACAGGTCTGTAATTCTGCATGACACGCGGGCCAAGTGGGAATTCACCCACTTGGTGAAAGTCTTCTTCTGAACTGCCTCACGTTCATCTGTTAGGAAAACACCACAATGTTACTCAAAATCAATCATGGTTCGCGTCCCTAATTGAGAATGCGATGTTCAAACGTGTCTAACGTTAAAGGAAAGGTCCGGCTTGTCTTCACAGCACAATCATCGCAGAGATTAGGACTTCTCACTGGAAATCCACCCTTCTTCCTGTATTATGACATTTCCTAACATTAGTGGGAATTTTACAGAGTTACTATCTATGGTATAAATCTGAACTATAGATTGTAGACTTGTCTGCTGCTCAGAGAAGCAGCTTTCTTGAGGTCTAAAGCAGCCTGTTGTAGAGCTACAGTGTAAAAGCCACTTTAGACTCATCAAACTCTCCAGTAATTTGATTTTCTTACACCACTGGAAGAATAGGCCAACTTCTGCTCTCGAACACGCAGACAAATCCACAACAGATCCCCTGAAATACCGTAAGTCACTTTGAATTAAGATAGATATAAAAGAGAGCAGAGACCAAAGCTTCCCCATTTACTTTTTTCCCCTTCTCATTAAAATATTTATTTGCAGATATGTCACTGTATTTACACAATGTCAAGATGAACTTTTCCATAACTGCATGCTTGAATTAGACTTGCATTTATTTAAAGCCATAGAAAAATAGGTTCTTTCCACTTTCCTTTCCCAGAGCCTTTCACACTGTTTAGACATGAAAACATTGGCTACGAGAGGCCTCTTAATGTACAGGCTCCCTCCAGTCCACATTAATTCAGAAACTCCTCAACAGTTCTCTGCCAAGCCGAGAACTCTCAGACAGAAAATATTAAACATCTTTGTGGTTAAATTCTTTTGCCAAGGGCTTTGGATGAAGCCTTTCCTTGTTAGCAAAAAGTCATTTCACTGAGCTGGGAACTACTACTAACCAAATTTGTCAAAATACAGGTGCTCAGACTTGGACTCCCAACTCCATAATTAGACATAGGAGTGCAAGTGCTCTGCTTTTCTAAGCTGCTGAGCATCTAATCATTTGTCTCTTCAAAGATGCTGGCACATCCAGAAACAGGACATGAAGACTGGTAAATCCTAACCCAAAATGTAACGTGTCCAGCTCTGAAAACTCCGTTTTCTGAAATACAGAAAATGTTAATGACAGTGCTGATCAACGCAGAGTTTCTGCCCGACTACCCAGGGTTCCAGTGGACGGTGACCTTTAAAAGGAAGGACGTGCCCCCTTCCTGGCAGTGCAGCGTGGTGGGGGCACGATCCCAGACTGTTCAGCACGTTACAGCCTCCACACCAGCAGAACCTGGGGGACAGCAGCAAACGCCTGATCCCTGTGACAAGGAATGATAAAGAAACTGAGGCTGGAGGATATAAAGTTGGGAAACAAGTAAAAGGAGAAAAAGACAGTAACACAAGAAATCCTACAGTGGAAAGGTGGTAAACAGGAGGAGTCCGACAGGGGTGGGAGATCAGAGCAGCACTTCAGTGGCAGTTTGCCTACATAGATAAACTCCACCCTAAGATTTCGGTTCCTCCCATCTAGCTCTGAATTTATGCTTGCTACTCATTTGGGAGGACACGACGACCAAAGCTAATGCACCGAAACTGTCCCATTTGTGACAGCATTTTTACCAACCTGTAAGGTATAAAATTAAGAAAACAAGGCTTGGAAAGATGAAAAGGGTGCAGTTTGTGCTAAGACAGCAATACGCTTTCCATGAATTGACAGTTTGTGCTACTCTTCCTCCCTCAGCAGCAGAGGATTGCTGCAGTAAAGGAAGAGACCAGGAAACGAGCACTAACTGCGGCTTGCTTTCCAGTGACCCGAGAGGAGCCAACCGCAGGTTCTCAAAAGCGACAGCGTGTGCTCCGCCGGCTGCCCAAACCTCACCCCCTCGCCAAACATCACGGCAGCAGTAGCAGCGCAGGCTCTGCTGTGTGAACAGAAGGGCCAGCTGGTTGGAAAGCCCAAGGCTTGTGGCAGCAAGGCAATGCTAGAAAAATAAATACTCTCTTTGCAGTCAGAAGCTGCAGTGTCTCCTAACCACACTGCAATTCATACCACTGGTGTAACAGCACAGCTTGTTCAATCTTAGAGCAAAGAAATAAAACTCCAATGAATCTGACTACTGGAAATGAGCTGTCTATCCAAGTACTGATTCAAATGTAGCAACTACTAACCTTAAATATGTATTTTATGAACTACTTTCAGTAAGTTCCTGGGAATACTGTATCTGCATATCTGCTTGTCCAGTCATCTGTGCTTTTAGTTGAAGTATCAGGGCCTGTTCTGTTTGGTATCTTTACCCATGATCTGGATGAGGGGATCGAGGCACCTTCAGTAAGTTTTCAGACAACATCCAATTGGGCAGGAGTGTTCATCTGCCCAAGGGGCAACAGGCTCTACAGAGGGGTCTGGCCAGGCTGGATCAATGGGCTGAGACCAATTGCATGAGTTTCAACAAAGTCAAGTGCCACATGCCACACCTCAAATCCTGGGTTGAGTTTTGGGCCCCTCACCACAAGAAGGACCTTGAGGGGCTGGAATGTGGCCAGAGAAGGGCAACAAAGCTGGGGAAGGGTCTAGAGCAGGAGTCTGGTGAGGAGTGGCTGAGGGACCTGGGCTTGTTCAGCCTGGAGAAAAGGAAGCTCAGGAGAGACCTTCTCGCTTTCAACAACTCCCTTGAAAGGAAGTTGGAGCCAGCGGGGGTCAGGCTCTGCTCCCAAGTTAAAAAGCCAGAGAAAAAGAGGAACCGGCCTTACATTGCCGCACAGGAGGCTCAAGTTGGAGCTGAGGAACAACTTCTTCCCTGCAAGGGCTGTCCAGGCCTGGCCCACGCTGCCCAGGACAGTGGTGGAGTCCCCATTCCCGGAGAGTTTTCCAAGCCGTGGAGATGTAGTGCTGAGGAACACGGGTTAGTGTTCCCCCCGGCAGTGCTGGGGGAACGGGTGGACTTAATGATCTTAAAGGTCTTTTCCAATCTAAAAAAATCTATGATTCTATGATTACTTTTAAAAATGGCTTTCAGAAGAAAAACCTTGCAATAGATGGTGCTTTTTAAAGAAAATTCTGACAGATATTACCACATCCCTTCACCAGCTTGAACAAACCCCAAAATAGCTCAGCAACTTTGTTTACTTAATCGCTGTAGTCTCTATACAGAAGCACAACATTAAGAGATCCATGTGACTACATTCATTCCCAAGAAAAATACAGATGTACAGGATCCTAAAAATAGAGTTGGACATAGAAAAAAGTTACTTAATATCATCATGAAGTCATCCATTTATAAAAACCAACAAACTTTGGTCAAAAGTTAAGCTTATCAATAATCCTCCTGATTTGGCGTCATGATAAAAGTAATGGGCGGTAAAAGAACTCCCAAGGTGGCCATCTGTGCTTTGGTAGCTGCTGCTGGCTGCCATTACACATGGTTTTTAGTCTAGTTCAAGCACAGCTGCCGCCTCTCGCCATCTGCCTTCCCATTTCCCCTCCCTCGCTCTCTGTGGTCCTCAATTTCCTGTTTATAGCGAGAGGTTGAAGGGCTCGGTTGGTTTTTCTGGCTCCGCACCTCCGCACCCGCCCCGCACTCGCTCTCGTCTCCGCTCCTCTCACCTGATCCCCACCCATCCTCTGCGGTACTGTCCTCCTCCCTGCTCACATGAAAATAGTATGAAAATCTCTACCGAGACCACAGCTGCGATGGTTTCAGCGTTAACTCTGCATGCTGAGCCTACTGTCAGCTCTTCATGTGTGTCTGAGCAACTTCACTGCTGTAGCTATTAATGGCTTTTCCGTTTCTTCCCGTCTCTCCTCTGGTTCACAGCAAGAATAGCCAAAAGCAGCGAGATCCCGGGCCCAGCTTCCAGCCCCGTGGGGAAAACCCTGCGGCACCGTGCAAGAGCCAGACCCCACCTGCTCACTGCCAACTTCTGAGGACAACTGGCAACTTATCTCAGAAAATGCCATCAGAGAGACACAGCAGCTCTTTCAGCCTCCTAATGGACTGGTCACCCAGGAAGGCCACTCTTTATCACGCACTTGGCGCAGGCGGAGCACAGCTCTCTCATTCCCCACTGACACCATTAGAGATGGAAACACCAGAAGGGAGAAGGCACAGCCGTCCTACCCCCGCCACCACTTAACTCCTCGTGTGCTCCCACAACGTGGGAAAACAAAACAAGCCTGTTTTGAAAGTTGTGTGACTGGGGTTGGTCATGTTAAAACCTCTCCTGATTATTTCTACACGGTGTTTCACAATGACTGCAGGTTTTTGCAATGCTATTACCCACCCTTTCTTCTGCTCTGAGGTTTCAGGTTAAAACACGCACCAAATTAAATCAAATGAATTCTGGTTAGATGTTTCAGAGAAAGAAACATCCGTAAGGAAAAGTGGTACTTCCAGCTCTGAGAACTCATCTAAGCACAGGACACAACTACGTAGTGTCTGTTCACATGCAGTGCTGTGTAAAAACCTACACATGAAGGGCCAGGTGCATCCACGAGTGATTCAACATCACCACAGGTTTAACGTCAGCGATGAGCCTCAAAGAGCTTTTTATGAACCTAGTGTGATCGTTTAGACAAACGTCCTTTAATACTTTTAAAAACACAGTTTCAGATTTTGAAGATTAATTCAGACTAGAGGATATGGGTGGAGCTCCAAGTGTCCTACAGCTTGTGAAAACATTTGTTTCCCAAGGGTAAAGACAAATGCGCAACATGCAAAATATGCACTGCAGGAAAACGGAAGCTGCTCTAAGAGCAGTATTGATAATAGAGAATCCAACTTATCTTGAAGCAACACTGGGAAGGAAATTTCCTTTATGCGGAAGCCCCCATGACAATACTATTAACATACAGCTTGCAAACCCCAGCTCTGAGGTTGTGATAAATCAAGGACTGACTTTGTTTAGGAGTTTAGTAAATAAACGGGAGGTTGTACACTGAAATTTGCACATCCCAAGGCTGGACGGGATCACAAGCAGGCATCTAGCCCCTTCACTGCTTGAGGAGAGTAATTTCTTGCCCTACTAATTGGATGAGGAAAATTAACAAAAATGTAGTTAATTTTCTGAATAGACCAGAGCCAGTAACAGGAGCCACTGAATCCTCGGCGCGGGACAGCAGGAGAGGGGTCTCATACACCATCCGCCACCTATCACACACTCAATTCCGCTGACTGAACTCAATAAATAGGGCTGTTCCAGAATAATGGAGAATTTGCCTAAGTAACTGCCCTGGAAAAAGCACGGCTGCAGGAGCTACCAGAGACAAACATGGGCCCTCGCACTCCCTTTGCTGCTCCCACCTGCCAGAAAGCGTTACGAGCGCCGGCCCTTCTGCACGAGCGCAGCACTGACTGCTGCTGTGCCAAAGGTTACCTGTGTGGCCGCCTGTCTGCTAAAAACAGCCTGGAGACGATTCGCTCCCCTCCATACCGGTCAAACCGCATTTTCAACAAACTGACCTTGAATCTGTTTCAAACTGAATGTAAGTACGTCTGGCGAGCGCTGCTGCCAGCCCAGCACCGGTAGAACGACTTTCAGTGCGGCAAAGGCCTCCACACCCGATTAGCTGAACAGTAAAGGGGGTGCTCTCATAGGAGGTGAAATGCTATTGAAAGAAACTGAGAAATGGGAGCACAAAAGCGAAGCCAAAAAGAGCATCCAGTGGCTGGGACTGCTGTCCTGGGACAGCCCAGCATCAGAGGCACCCAAATCCTCCCTGCTGAGCCCAGCCACCAGACAGCTTGCTCCAGGAGTTATCAATATTTCTGGATCCCTGTCAGACCTCAAGCAAGCCAAACTAAGAATGAGTTTTAAAAGCTCTGTCCTCTGTAGGTTTACATCTTTTTTTGATTTCTACGCTCAAAGTAATTTTTCCAGCTTAAAATTATTATTTTCTCACTATAGCGATTGAAGGCAGTCAGTGCTCACCCTACACAAAGCGTTGCTAAACACCCTGACTCAGAGATCAGCTGAGCGCTGCCCCAGGCACACACCACTTTTGCTGATATCCAATAACTACGGCTTCCCAGAATTCCACCCATCATAACCTGCATTAGCCATGCAAAACCAGAGCTTCCTGTCACAGGACAACGTTCCCATTACTATAGGTTTTCAGGGCGCAGGATATCACAGAATATCCCTATGTCTTCTCGTAGATGTGAGGATATGGAGTTGAACAGCCAGCAACATTCAGTGTTTCACAAATTCCAGCTGTGCTTGAAAGCTTTTCAATTGAGAAAGATGTCTGAGAGAATAACAGATCAGCTGCTGGGACCAGAATGTGGTGACCAAACAAGATTTTATCAGAAAACAACATGAATGCCTGTACTGCAATAATCTTCACCATTTGTTATCGTAACAGCAGACCAATATTGAATATGTAATAATTCTAACGCAGGAACGTGAAATAATTCTAACATGAGTCTAACCTCTGTTGCTTCAGGCAGTTGGAAAAAAACAAGTTTAATGTAGAAGACAGTTCTCCCTCACGCAGACACAAGAGCCTAGAATGAAACCTGCAGGAAGCCAAATTTACACGTATCTTACACAGAGAACATGATACACGTGGGTCTGACGCTTAGAAACAAGAGGTGAACTTTAAAAAAAGGCATTTCCTTCATTTTTACTTCGATCTTACTGGAGGAATGACTGCAGCTGACGGTTTTGATGCAAGAAGGATGCATTTGTTACGGTTATTTTATGGCACAAAGTAACCTGTGGTGTGACTTCCCCAGCAGAAGAGAAACGAGACAAGCACTTGAATGCAAATGTGAAAGATGACAAAGCAAGGAGGTGGTTTTGTTCATGTTGTGTTTAGCTGGTGGTTCTCCTTAGGAGTAAAATCCTTGAGCTGCCTTCTCAACTCTGCTGCATGGAGACTATTGTTCTCAAATCAGGGGTGTTCAGCAATCCATTCTCTTTTACGAGGACGCACCGACCAGCTTCTAAATCCTATTAAATATGTCCCCCTCTCTACTAAACATCACAGCACGTGACTACTTTCACTGCTGAAAACGCTCTGAAAAGAAAAAAGGGAAAGCAACATAATGCAGCATGTGGAAAAAAAACAGTTCTGCTGCTTTCTCTCTTTGAAGTCACTAAACCTCACTCACACAATGCAGCGATGCACAGAACAATGTCCGGTAGCCAGACAAGCATTATGGGCCGTGGAAGGGCAGGTCCCTTCATTGTCCTTATTTTTATACAGAGTTTTTGGCATTTTGGTGTCAGCAATACAAAAATAAACCTCCTGAAAGCCAGCTTTGGATTTGTGTAGAAGAATGATTATGTTCATCTGCAAAAAGTTGCTGTAAAGTCTCCCACGGCAAATAAATGAAACATTAATCTGTTAAACTCAGACGACTTTTAACTGGTGGAAGAACTCAGCCTATTTCATTCTGGTTTAAATTCAGAAGATGAAGATGACACATTTAAGCACATTCAAAGAGAGTGTGTGCTCAGCTATCCCTATGCTGGTGCAAGCTCACTGAACTGCTTTTTAACTTCAGGAAAACTAGAATGCAAAACTGTGTAAGTATCTCCTGCATCGTGCCCATCCATCCCACAGCCCATTTCATAAACATTAACCATTCAGCTTTTTCCCCTGGTCCTCGAGGATACCAGCTGACTTCTTGTTTTTCTGGACGAAATGCAAAGCAGCCACAGAAACGTAACCTTTCTAGTGGATGATTAAGGTGGTTTAACACTTCTAGGTGCTGCTCGTGGAAACACCTACACCCATCTTCAGCTTTAGACACCATCATCTGCCCTGGTTTCAACATAACCACTCACATGATCAAAGACCATTACGAGAAAGATGTTCAAGACTTGATCTCCAAAATGTATGTGGAAAAAGATGTTACAAAACTGTTTTTACAGCAAAATAGCATAAGTACAGCTGAACAAAGGAATGATTTTCTGGCCAAACAAATGTGTAGTACAGAACTCAAGTGGACCTCCTTTTAAAAACAGCATGAAAAATACCTCAGTGCTGTCAACATACAACATAAAAGTACACAAATGCCTTATGGCTGATTTGATGTGAGTGCTTTCCATGCGTTGCTATTTTTCCCTTTTGAGTAAAAGACAAATCACTTAATAAATAGGAGCCTGGAAAAAAGCATCAGCCTGTCCCAGGACACTGACTGTGAAATTCCCACAGAACAACAATGAAAACCTGAGGTCACCGCACTATTTCAAGTACACACAATCTTGAGGGGTCTCTGGAGTTTCCTTTAAAAAACATTATGAGCATAATGCAGGGAAGTGCCAGAGGTTTTTTTGGGGTGAGAGGCAGCGCTGCTGTTTTCCATACCTGCCCCAAACCGGTGCCCAATTATCAGGGCTAGCAAGGGCAGGAGCAAAGCAGAGAACATGCCAGGTACTTCACCACACAAGGTCCATCATGTTTCTCCCCATGTTCAGCAAACCCAGCAGAGTGGAAAAGTTTTTACAGATGATTCCCACCTGTCTATAAGAGGAAAAATATGGGTAGGAAGGGAGAGGTTAGGGTTTTTTTCATGTTTATTTGACTATGTTTTTTTGTTCTCTTCTCCTTTCAGCACTCCTCCCTCTTTGCCACAGCTACAGGTAATGCAACAGTTCTCACACAAGACTACAAGCAATCTGCTATCTCTACAGTCCAACTATGTTACCAGGCTGGGATTCTCCTTAGCTAAGTGTTTGGAAATTGTAGCTGTTAAGCAGAGATGAGTCAGCAAAGGATGGGCATCAGGACTCAGCATTCACTGTGAAGACAGAAAAACAGAGCCTGAAAACCACCTTCTAGAGAGCAAACCCAGGCAGGCACTGGGTGGGGACAGAAGCTCACAGTGTCCCACACCACCACGGAGGAAGCAGATCTGCTGGCAGGGCAAGGCTGGATACAGCCAAGCAAGGGAAATTCTGACAGGACAGCAAAAAGAATGCTGTCACCATGAGGATGTTCAGACACCGGATCCCCAGCAGGCTGTGGGGTATCTCCATCCTTAGGGATATTCAACAGGAGAAATCCTTAAGCAACCTGACATAAGACCAAAGTTGACCCTGCTCTGAGCAGGTGCTGGACCGAATAAACTCCTCTTCCAACTTCAAGTATTTTGTGATTCTCTGAATTTTAGCAAGCTTAAACAAGAATAGGCCAGAAGACTGATCTGCCACTATTCCTATGTAATCCCACTGAAGGATTTCAGAGAGCTGTGGGATCTTTCCTTTCATCTGAGGCACAAGTTGAGACATTACATGGAGAGAAAAGTTGAAGCTGTGGTATGTTTTGACCACGTTTCTTTAAAAACTCCTCGCAATCCCAGAGAAGAACAGATGAAAGAAATGCCAAACCTTTGCTGGTTTCATGTGTAAATCTAATTTCACTTTAATGACAGAAAAGCATGACTAGAAAATAAATAAATCTATGATGAATTCATATAATCCTTTCAAAATTAAATCTCGGTGCTAAGAGATGTTATCATTATAATTAATTGCTGTTAAATTATAATTTTCATTGTCACAGAAATACTTTAAATGAAAGAACACGTATTTAAACAACCACTGTGTTGATCACGGATTAATAATAGCTGATTTCACAGCCTGGCGGAACAACGTGGTTAGTTCACCCAGTTTCCATGGTCACATAAGAATTTACTATCGTTAACTGCACGCTGCAGTGCAGAGTCAGGCACACTACGCTCTACTGACAGGTTGCTGGATAAAAGCAGGAAGAGTACAGGTAAGAAAGGCCACGGCTCTGCAAGGCTGACGTCTAAACTAAAGCCCAAAGGTGAAAGCGAAATGAATAACAGAAATAAAAAGTTTGTAGATAACAATAAAAACCATTTGTCTAACTGAAGGAACCACGGTATTTGTAACATGCAGTTATTTCTAAGAAAGGAGTTTTTTAAATGAATGAATTTTAATGAGATTTGAAACAAACTGCTAATAAGAAGCATTAGGAGAAAAATCCCTAATCTTCTCTGGCTCTAATCTGCAAACCCATCATGCAGAGCTCCAGATGAAGTCCTCGAGTTGTTGTCTTTTGAGACCAGCAGAACTGATGCCTCCACCTGACAGCCTGCCTGAGAAAAGCTCCAGAACACTGAACCACAACGTAAATTTACACAATTTACAATCCGATCAGCCAGTCTGTAGATTAAAGTTCTTCTTTTAAGAAATCCATGCGGTCATTAAAAAAGATAATAACAATAAATCTTTCTTTCTGTGCCATACCTGTTCTCTTGGGACTTCTGAGGTAGAAACAAGTTGCACAGATACTCCCGATTCCTCACCTCAAAATTTTCCTGCTGGTCTGTTTGATTCCAATCCAAAGGCCACTTAATGATCTGCTTTTGTGGGACACTGTGGCATGTTTAAGCAAAATCATTTTAGCATTTGGAGTTATGCAAGAGGAGGGGAGGGGAAAGATACCATCCCAGCACAGTATTTCCTGCCCATGTAGTACAAAAAACCACCCCTTTGTTTGAAACTCTAAGATATCTCTGAGATTTAAAATGAGATGTAAAATTGAAAGCATTAGCTGGGTAAAATTCTACTCTGAACACCTTATATGTGCATCTTTATCCAGAAACAACACTTACTTTCCAAGTCTTAAAAGTGGACTTATGAGTCGTATTGATTGTGCAGTGCATTGACTAAGCAAACTGAAAAGCTCTACCTGGGTGCAAAGGGGCAGCTTCTGACCCAAGTTATCCATGAGAGCCCCAAATAATTTACCTCCACTTACTTTCTTCAGGTTTTAGCACACTGAAAAAATTAAGTGCCAAAAATCATCATCTCAGCATGATCAGTACAAGAAGCACCAAAACCCTCCTGATCAAAGTCATTTCACTGATGCCTCCTTAATCACTTTGCTCGTGGGCTCTGTATTCCGGACTTCCCCCACCCCCAAAATGTGAAACACTGTTGTTGGTATTTAAAATAAAAAAGAACCCAGACTATGAAATCTGGCAATCAATAATGGAAACACAGAGCACAAGAATTTCTGAAAGCTAAGTGACTCATTAATGATCTCAAATATCTGCTGATGTGATATTAATGCCATTAAAAATAATCCAGGTATTGGTTAAGCACAGAACTATTGCAGGTTCGCCTGATATGTGCAAACAGGCTCTTTGAGCTAGGAGTATTTGTGTGCTTATACCCACGTTACGCACCTTCACAGCCCAAACACCAGGTACCCATGTGCACAGGCACGACAATGCATATATGATGCCTTACGCATATCGTGGGCACCTCATCTGTGTGTTCCTCAAACCTGAGATATGACAATTCACTGATTTTCAGGTCTCCAAACGTAAGGGCACCTTTCAGCCTAGCTCAAATACACAAGATGTTTATGCATAAGAAAACGCTCCATGAATACACTTCTGAACACAAAGTCCCCAGTAACCTGCAGTTGGTGCTGGGGAAATGCTTTTAAACTTGGCAACAGGAGCTAAACCAGAAGAGAGAGCTGACTTAGGTAGCACAGAAAGCAAAAGGTGTCCTGGCATTAGGTAGTTCACAAAACTACACTTGAAAACTCTGCTAGGAACTGGTTGAGGTCAGCCACGCTCACGGAGATTGGCGAAGAGGTAACGGACAGCACCATACTGCACTGGGTACTGTGGAGATTGCACCATCCTGTCCAGTTAATTTAGTCACCCAGGAAAAACGGAATTTTACATATTGAGTGTCCTTAAGTGTTGTCGGTTCTCCAGGACTACTTGTGACTGCTTTTAGCTAAAAAAAAAAAAGTATCTGCAGAGAGGAACTGGTTGGAAGGCAGGTGGCCCCAGGCACAGGGGACATACAAGCATCTCTCAAGTGGCACAGAGCATCACTAGCATCAGCGCAGCTCGCCTGTTAAGAGCAAATGTTCCAGTAAATAAATGTATAACATGGGGATTTTATAATGTACCCTATCAGGCAGGATTATTTTGGGAGAAGAGAGAGAAAGAAGTATTTAATAGCATGTGAGCAGCAGAGGATTTATGAAAAAAATGTGCCATAATTTCCGTGTCTCGCTCTGTGAACTCCTCCCAGTGTGGACTTGGGCAATAGCTATGAACAATCGAGTCCGGAAGCAACCAGAGCATACTTGGCTATCGGAGGCTGACAGATTATCAGCGCACCTGTAGTGGTGACAGTGGCCAGGACGTCACTGAGGGAACAGTCAGGAAATTGTCTACGAGAATTGCCAATTGTCTAAGGTGACTTCCTTGAGCTAGAAGTGAAACACATATTCCTGTTAGCAGGTGAGGCCATCAGGATGAAATGCAACTTGTCCCCCATGGGGTTAAGGAAGTCTGTGAAGACACAGAGAGGCATTAGGGCACAATTCACCTCTCAGAAAGCAAACACAGTTCCTGCAGTCATAGCTTAGTTCGCGAGACCCTTTCCTTCGGGCTCAAAATTAGAGCCTGGATGCAATAAGACTTCATCTATTTCACCAAAGAACCACCACATACCCCGAGGATTCCCTCAGCCCCAGCGTGCAGGGGCCCAGCCCAGACCCCTTGCCACAGGAAGTGACGGTGGGTGCACCCACAGTGCTGCCGTCCCAGGGGATCACCGTTATTGAAACAGTCTTTAAAGGTAGGGTTAACCCAAATTATCAAACTCCCCATGCATGAGAATAATGACTTCAGAACACAACCACCATCTGACGTCTCTAGACATCTCCCCGACTTACTCAGGGCCTTACTCCACTGCTGTTCCATAACTGTTATTACTCATGTTAAATGGCTATCAAAGTACAGTCACAGCCGCAATTTCAGAGCAGTCTCCCTCATTATATTGCCAGACAATCTGGAAAAAGCTGAAAAGAGAAACGCACCCTGAAAAAACGGTCGTTGCATTACCAGATTAAGTCTCGTTTCCCTGGAAATAACTGTGAAAAGATACTAAACTAGACGTAGAAATAACTATTACCCAAAGCAGCCCGTTGTTAGTTGACTACAGATGACACAGCCATGTTGTCACTTTCCTTTTTTTCCTGGAACCAAATCCTTATTTTCAAAAAACTGGAAACACCGCCTGGACAAAATGAGCACTAAGAACTGGACTATTTGTTTGGAAGTGGAAGGCTGAACTCAACATGCAGTTTCAGTGTGGAGAAGCTGAAACCAAAGTGGAGTCCTTATTTAAGAAGAACAAAGGAGGCCTGGATTTGAGAGACAGAATCTCCTGAGCCAGTCCATCAGCACTGTACCGTTGTGAAGTTTCATTGCCTTTAACAGGGCTGCCTTGGGTCAGATTATCTGAGCGGAGGGCTCTGCAGATTGGCTCATTTTCTGAAGAGCTGCCAAGCCATTACGTTACGTTTAGGTATCTTTATTAAACCATGAGGTTTTTTCCCCAAGAAAAATCTGGACAGCCAGGATTTATTTTGCACAGACAAACACTTCAATCTCTTTGTAACAAGGCATGGTTTTGTTTAATGTTTACAGGCATATAGCCACCCCTTGCTTGTGATTAGAGTGTTGTGGTAATACAGATCATTTTCGTACTTTGCCACCGTGCTTTCTTCACTGTCTCTTTGGCATGTAATTCTCTGGCTATTCTACACCAAAACTCGGTTTCAGTAGAGCTAAAACAGACAAGAAAACTTAAAGAAACCAAGGCCCAACCCAATCCTCAGAAACATAGGCCTGGCCATGCTGCCAATACCCAAGGCAGAGACGTCTGCAGCCTCTGCAAGGGACAGCAAATACTGTTCCCGTGCGATGCCCTTTGGGATGATCCTTTTTCCTGCTTGCTAACACAGGAAGCATTCAAAGCCTGCAAATGAGAAATCGTATGAATGACCTCCTTCCCCAGCCATCTTAATATAGTTTTACTAAAACCAGTGCAGGTCTGTGCATTCTACCCATTACCTGCCAAACAGAGAACTGATCCTGGCCGGTCTAAGTTTGACGTGTATGTGTAACTGGGCTTGTGCTTTCAAAAGTTCCAGCTCATTAACAAGTCTAACTTGATTGAACATGGGATTATCAGCATTTTTCAGTTATCTCATGAAAAGGCCACTCGGTAATGCCAGATCTTTCACAAGACCTCTGAAAAGCCATGAACATGGCCCCTAGACTATGCCACAGTGACTGCCTGTGTGTCTGCTTTACTGTTCTGTTCCCCTCCAAAACTGAAGGGCCTTTTTCTTTAAGCTTCTTTCCCAGTGAAACAGTGGGGCATTCAGCACCACTGCCAGACTGGTTAATATTAGTTTGGCTACAGTAGCGCTCTTGCAACAAAGGAGGCTCTCAGCCCGGGATACCCTCGTTCCAGCAGCAAGTGGACAAGGTCTTTTGTGTTAATGCGGGCTCTCCCGGCCATCGCGACCTTAGACTCCACATCAAAGTCACAAACATGAGTGGTCACCGTCCCTCGTGTCCTGCCTCCTCTGAAAGAAATGCATGGATTCAGCTAGATGCGGTTTTGGGAGCAGCAAGCAAGTTTAGGCTCACGTGCCCTCCTTAATTGCACAGTCTACCACGGAGGACAGTAAGGCCAGAAACTCTTTAGGTTAACATTCAGTATGTGAACGAAATTACGTGTTCAAAGCTGAGCACAGGGAAGCCTCTGCTTCTGCATGCCAGGCCACCACCTGATTCTTCTACCAAATTTCAGAACTGCTGGAATGCAGCGTAATCCATGAGTTTCTTACTCTTTCCACAAATGACCCCTGACTTTGAAAGGACTGATTTTGAGTTGAGAGAGGAGCTGTTGACCTAATACTTAATCAAACAATTTTCATCTTTGGAGTAGTTATGTCACTGCACTTGGACAACTCTGAGTAAAGGACTATTACCTGCCAGTCACAGATACAAACTTCCAAATGAAATTCCCGATTTGATTTCTTGTTGGAAGAGCAAAGCTTTAAATTACCTTATCTATTTTATTCCCTCTCCTTCACTACAGCTTTTAAAGTTGATGTAAACAAATTCCCAATATTTGGCTTAACATTTTTCCCCAAACATGTCTATTCAATGAAGATAATTCATTTTCATGTATGGAAAAAATATGCCATTGTCATGTCCTACTACTTAACAGTTAATACCTAATACTTCTCAATTCAAAGAACAAAAAGACCTTCAGAGCTGTCAGTAATCAAATACTCTTTCAGTGAATTCTTATGTGAAACTCAGGCTTCGAGCAGAAGAGGTGCACCTACCGAACCCCACATCCCACGCTGCAATAGCACACAAGAGTAAGTTTAGTACACGGAATAGAAATTGGGGATTTTGTGAAGCACGCCGCAAAACTGTAATTTTATTTCCTTCACCATTTCTTACTTAGCTTAGGTAGGATTTCATCCACTTGAATATCCAAACAGAAAACAGACAGATGAAAGAAACAAGGAAGGAAAAGGAGGAAATCACAGAACAGATCTGAGAAAGAACTCCAGAATGAAAGCCTACCATTGTTCTGGCTTTTTATCACCACCTTCATCTCAGTCCATAGTCTTTTTTTTATTGCCCCACTCTCCTCAGAAGTTAATGGTAAAACCCACAATCAATTTGAATAGGGCTTTCGGACAGGGAGAATATTTGGAATAGGAGGCTGTACTCCTACGCCGTTACAACACGCGTACGAAACACAGGGGTTGCCTGGGACATGAAGCTTATTTGAGACATCTGATGCAGGAACACGAAAAGGCCGGTTCCTGCGCTAGCACAGACGGCTGCCTTTCCAGATTCCAAGAGCTACCGGGATTTACGCCATTAAGAACACCACACGAATACTTTTACCGTTCTAACTCTGGCAACAAACAACCCCCAGGGTATTTAAAATACCTTACTGTCCCATGTGAAAATACCTGCGTACAAGCTTGGCTTGTTTCACAATTCCAGAGCCGCAAAAAAGTGCCCTAGAATTGCCCTGTTTTAAACAAAATCACGCTCCAGAGCCTGGCGATTTCTGTTTGGTTTAAAATTATGTTTCTTACACACAAAGTAGAAAAACAAATATTACAAACATAATCTAAATAGAAACGGAAGAGAACAGACTACAAAAAACCTGAGGCAACAGCTCGGAGTTGTAAATTTTCAGTTATTTCAGTGAGGAGCCAACTCCAATTGAAAGGTTTACTTTTCCAACTGTATCAACACTGACCGTCTTAAGAGGAACACCTTACCCTGGGCTCTTTTAATCTGCCTTTATCTTCACAAGTACCCAAACCCAGAACCAGAAAAGGTAAATTTCGGGAAATTCTGAAGACATAAAGGAGACTCCAGAGCCTTTTGAAAGAGAAAGCAGGAATTTAGGACAAAATGTTGTCTTCAGTAACTATGAGATTATTATCAAAATCTGGTTTATTTCTCTAATAGTGAGAAATTTCTTAGTCCTTATTCACCCTCGAGCCTTGGTAATGGTTTATCTGACAGTAAAAACGGAGCTGCTACTGTCCTGAATAGCCCTTTAAAGCAGGGAAAATACAAAATAATGTTAGAATTTCGTTCTCACTGTTCATTCTGAAAGAATGTCCTTCACAAGAACTTGCTGTGAAGTTTTCCTCCAAATCTCATGTAATTTTGTGGGGCCTTTTTAATATCGGGATTGGGAGAGAACAGGAGTGAAAGGTTTGAACACTTTTTCTATATTCCTGGGTATTTCTGAAGTTTATCCCTCACTAAAACTATTCCAGAATCTCCTGCAAAACCTTCTGCCATGGGACTGCTAAACATCACCCAAGCAAAAAAATTAAAAGCACAGAGGCAAAGTCAGATAGTTTATGTGTAATAAAATTAACAGACAACACGGGCAGCCACTGAAACACGGCATTCACTTCAGGCTGCACTCACCTCATCAGCCCCTGTCCAAAGGAAGGGCATGACACAGACTCCCTGTGCCCTGCTGCAATACTGAGGACTAGGAATAAATAACAGCATTTGTCTGTCATTCCTGAATTCCTACAATGTAATTCCAGGCTTTTACTTCCAGAAAGGGTAGAAGGGATAAGGGGGCTCTAAGTAGCCTTATCTCACTGTAATTCACTTTATCAGTTCTGGGCCACAAGGGGATGTGCAAAGATTGACATTCCACCACTTGGTTTTATAAGTAGACAAATACAAATCCTAGCAAGTGATTTGCTACCAATATTCATTTTAATGAAGAACCTGGACATATCAGTTACAACACTTACCCAGTCAGCTCTTCCACATTAAATCCCTAAATTATACGGTCAATTAGTTGGCCAGATTGCTTTTATAACCAGCACATTTCAAGTATTTCTAGACACACAAGGCTTTCACCAACATGCAGCTACCAGGTGGTTAAAATGACCTAAATTTTGAATCTAGGATTCAAATGTTTGCAAGAATCTTTTACAGGGGAAAGAATAAGGGTCCAGCTATCACAGAAATACATATTCAAAACATTGCATTTGAGATCGTTTAAAAACTCTTTGCAAATCTGACAGGGCTTCCAACCATGTCACTTGTGCTCATTTGTTCACCAAAAGCAGTAGACTGAAGTATGCCATGATACACGCAGGCTTTGGAATGGTTGCAGAGAGCAGAAAATCAAGCGAAATTTGCCACAGGAATACAAATATATTTGCAACTCCAGTAGGTTTCAGCGTGAAAAAAAAAATTAAAAAATCATGTAAAGCAGACCCATTTCATTTGGAATTAAATTAAGCCTTCCCTGAAATTAACCTCTTAACAGAAATTACCATGACAAGAAATGCCAGTGACCAATTTGGTAGACAAAGTAAATTCAGTAATCACCGCCTGGAGCTATGCAGGTCACTGCTCGCAAGAGACTCGGGATCCTTTAAAGCTGCTGGGGAAACTCTCTTTTCAAAGGGCATCCACATAACTTCAGAGGATTCTGGGTGTAGCAGGTGATCTCACTGCCCCAGTGCAGGACAGCATCTCCTGCAAACCAGTCAGTTTGCACTGGAGCTCCCTGTTTTATCCTCTGGCATAGGCAGAAATTTGGGGGTAGGGTTTTCTCAAAGGAAAAGCTGTGGGAAAGCCCTGCTTCAGAACAAAAATAGAAATACAAACAGGAAAATTATCGAAGCCCAGTATCATTGACCATTTAAAAACAGAGACTGTGTGTCTCTCTTTATGCCAGCCTGGAACTCCGACCAAACCTCCTTGGGTCACTGGAGATGAAAGGATTACACAGCCCAGGAGCTACCCTGCTGAAGGGCACTGTTATCAAAGCAAGGGTTTTGCCCCAGACGCTCAAGATACTCAAACAATTGTGTTTTGTTTTCTGGTGCAGGTGGTGCTGTGAAGCCACAGTCAGTTTTTCATTCCCATAAAACAGAGTTTAGAATGGATCCAAAGCCATCTTAAGGACCTCTGAGGGGAAAGACAGCTCACCTTTCCTAAAGGCTTGTTCCAGTGGTCACCGCATCAGGTGGCAAGATTTTCAAATCGTGTTATTTCTAACATGGCTCAGAAGCAGTAATAAGATAAAAGCACTTTGACCCTGGCAGCCTGGTCACCAGAACACACCAGGCTCTCACCACAAATGAACAGCTTCCAATCTGAAAGGCAACACGTAGAAAATAAACAGCATCGCCATGTTCCATAGAGCGGGCCACACCAACCAGCTCCTTTGCAATCCCTCGAGGATTTATCAGGAGCACAGATCTAGCTCAGGCCCATCCCCCAGTATTTTACATTTGTAATTACCACGGGAAACTTCACACCTAGGGCACAGCCTTAGAGCCAAGATCCAACTTTCCAGTTGCACCGCGGGAGGTGATGAAGTCACCAAACTACTCAATGCCAGAGCCGTCAATAATGCCAGGCTGTGCTGTTAAGTAGGTGGGCAGGAGCCGGTGAGCAATGGCAGTAGCTACTTCCCTGTGGCACAGGAGGACACTCCCTGCCTTCCCTCTGGAAGGTGATACAGCTGCAGGCATCTCCTTCCAAATTCCCTACTTGCATTAACCTTTTCCTGCCAACTCCTACCGCCGCACCCCGCCAATCCACAGGATCCTGCCATGTTCACGCAGCACAGGTGACAGTCTTGGTTTGTAATTTATCTGGTCTGCTTTTCACTGAATTCCTTGGCTGAGCAGGACCTATTTCCTCCACTGACATACCCTGCACAAGCTACACAGTAAAGCATTTTCCACAAACGAGTTTTGGGGTCCTGTCTTTACTCGTAGAGAGCGACTCGAGTCTGCAACACGACTCCTTCCTTCTGCACAAGTGGCTATGAGAACCAAAACTCCACACCTAGGTTTAAGATGATAGCAAGCACTGATACCATCTCTCACTTATCATTCCAGGACTGGGCAACCTAACCATAGGAAGAACTTACTGAAACTTCATAAAGGAAACAGAACTTGCTAAAGCATTTTTCTCCCCACACCTGGGCTGACGTTCTCCAAGCACAAGAACCGAGTATGCTGAACTCCATCATCACCCGCAAAACTTTGGGGTTTCTTTTGACACAAAGGTAGCCTTGATTGTTTCCTGCCATATCCTGCTTCACTCTGGCCCATCAGGGCAAACGGGAGCTGAGATCTCCTGCAAGGTGACCCTTCCCAGGTGCAGAAGGAGCCAGTCTGGTCCCCTCAGTACAGTCACACAACTTGCACTGGCTTCACACCCCAGCAAGACAGGGCTGGAAAATCTGCTTTGAATGCTCCATAATCATCCCCAGGTTGAAGAACAGAGTTGCCTTACAATCATCACTTCAAGGCATTTAAAAGAGGTGGAACGTAGGAGTGCCTAGGTGATTACTTTTGATCTGAATCTGCTTTGTCCCTAGCATTTTGGGGCAGAACTAGCTTGACTCCTCTCCTCTTCTCCTGTGAAGCTGCCAGTGCCAAATCTAAGGTATTGTCTATCTTAGGGAAGAGATCAGAGATCCTTTAATCACTGCTGATTCACACCTTGCTTCGCACAGGACCTCAGCACTTCTCTGTGTTATTTTGGTCAAAATAATATGCCCCTAAGTATTTTATTTTTTTTTTTAAGGAAAACTCCCAACCTTCACTAGATCTGAACAGTACCTTGCTATAACCTAGTGCAAAGCTGTGAATACACAGGAAAACTCCAGGAATCGTGAAAAATGAGGAGCAAATCCAGCATGAGAACACAAGTAGAGGCCATGGCAACCCTGTGTGGTGCCAGTGCTGGTGCTGCTCTGGAGAACTGTCCTATCAGACCCAAGAAGAGTTGAAACACCGTTGTAAGGGAGGAAGTCACAAAAAAAAAAAAAGGGCAGGAAAGTTTCAAAAGGTACTTTTTACCAGATGCTGAAGAAGACTTGAAGTGTATCTGCTCTTAGTTGTTTATACACCTCCACGGTGATAAATTGTAATCCAGAAATATTACCTATATTCTGCTCATCCTTCTGGGCTCTGAGTCTGGATGCACTGAGCAACGTTTGGTGCTACACAATACCCAGGGTCTTCACCAGAGCCTTCTAGCAAGAGGGCAAGAATCACCTCCACGTTTTGCAACTAAAAACTGATGGCTTTTTAGATACTCTTTGAACAAAGAGCCATTAATACAAAGAAAGACACTGTGTCAGCAGAGTGAAGCCGCTCCCTCTAGAGCACTCACTATTTTATATGTTATTTAGCATTTCATGGGAGCATCTAGTGCATAATTTTAAATATTTCCTGTACTGAAGCTCCACCCAGAACAAGATCACGGGCAGCACTATTTTTCAAGCCTGTCTATCTTTTCTGCAACCTGAGTATACAGCTCTGGGAAGGTCTTCTTGCAAAGTCCCTCCTTGCAACTGCAGGAGAATTTACTGCATTTTCTCTTTTGTTAGACGAAATTGCAGCACATTTAGGGAGAGCATTCCAATTCCTACTACTTTTTTTTTGTTGTTTTTTTTTAAGTCAACACGCTGCATTCCACTGAAGGGAAAATTCACTTTCTGTCCTTTCAACACTGTGGTCTGCTTTCCTCTTTCAGAGTGATGTAAACACACAGATAATGGATTCCTGAAGCGGTGACCCTGAAAATGATAAAATCTGCCTTCTTTAGACTGCTAACTTCCCCAGCAAAGAAAGAGGCGTGAGCTAGGGTTTTTTCCCCTTGTGCCACAAACTTACTTCACTCTTTTTAAAGCAAGTACCGCAGCCTAAGATCTGACAGATGTCCAAGATAAAGCCTCTAACGCATTCCCTCATGTGCAAGTTGGGAGCCTGGATTTTCCATGCCTTGCCTGAGGAATGTCTGCGTTGCCAGTGTTTATTAAGATGCTGTCATATTATCTTATTCCATCCAGTACGCAGCCATTACTGTGAGCCAGTTTACAAGATAAACAAAGTACTATGAATGAAAGATATTTTTTTTCCTCCCTCCTCAAGCCAACAAATGGGAACATTCTTTGCCCTAACCAGGCTCTTCCTCTCTCTCTGACAGGAACCACAGGACCACACTTGCGGCACAGACCAGAGCAAAATAAGAAACATGTAGAGAAGGGCTGAACTTCACTGTACTCAGGCTGCTCTGGGATTATTTACGGAGTCACATGGTGCAGAGGAAGCTTGGATTTGGTTAAGAATTCTTCTTTATTTTGAAACTGCAATGCTAGAGTTCATTCATTCCTGGGACGTGCCTTATTCAGAGAAACAGTGGAGCTTCTTTTACACTGTCTGAGGCAGAGAGGTGCCGGGCACAATCCTCCTCCACTGCCCTGCTAATAATCGGGATTTCCAGCACCGGTCAGAGGCCTGGCCTACCCTACCCTTTAGAGGACACACCACCGTTCCCCAGCAGAAACGTCTGTTTGTTTGCTCACACAGGCAAAGAATTTAATAAATTAAAGGACATGCTTCCTGTCTGAAAGTAGAATCATACAAAATGAAAAAAATTAAGAACGTTAAAGTATACTAATCCTTTCTCGGAGCTCTTCTACGACGTGAGCAAACTAATTCATCTGGAAATTATGCAACTGTCCTTCATTTGAAGAAGTTAAGCCACCCGCCGTTAACAGGAGGTACGCAGGGAGTCAGCAACGGCTCTCGCACTGCCAACTGCACACTGCACCCAGACAAAGCTAGGAATTTGTGAATAATTCCCAGAGTTACGACTACATTGTATTTAAGGATCAAACAAACAGAAGGACCACTTCCTCGCTCTTCCCTTATTGTTCTGAATGACTCGGTCTGGGTCAGTCCTGATCTATAATGCTGAGTGGCTCAGAGGTTGAACACAGATCTTACCACCGTGTAAGGCTGAGGACACTTTCAGAGAAATAAAAGCCACACAGTTAACTCTTACAAGAACACAAAGCTTTTTCCTATAGTAACCACTTTTGGCCTCTCTTGTTAGCACCTTGATGCAATGAGAACAAGTCCAGACCAACATGTTTACAGGGATCACATCATAGCAACACCTACAAAGAAACCAGCACCAACTTACCTTGTAACTGCTTGAATCTTCCTTCTAACTGGTTATAGTTATACGGCACCTGAGCTGCATATCCCGGGGACAACGGCCCGGGCATACTGGCTGATTTTTGTAATTCCATTTACAGGTAACACAGGGATACGATGAACTGCAGCATAAAGGACCCACAGGTTTCTCTACCATACATCCAAGTAAATCGCAGCTTCCTCAGGAGTTTGGCTTCAGTCCCCAGAGAAAACGCTCTCACTGAGCCCTACGTCAACAGCAGCTTCGGTTCAAAATCCAGCAGCGTGGGTTGGCGGTAAATTGTCTGTAGCGGATTCAAACTTAAAGCACCACGAGGGTTTTTTTTNGCCACCGCAGACGGTGGTATCTTCCTCAGCAAAGCCGGTGGAATTACAATCTTTTGTTAAGAGCCTCATGTAACGGAAAAGTCTCAGATTACTATCACACGAAAAGGAGGGCACTTTTCTTTATTTATCTGCAAGACCGTTCGCTTGAAAAAGTAACGCACGCACACACACAGAAGCGCTCATTCAGTATTTAGCAACGGGCGAGGAGGGGACGCAGAAAGATGTACGCTCCAGCACACTGGGAACAAACGAAGGCTTTGTGAAAAGGTTCGTTAAACAGCCAATTCCTGTCGCTTCGGTTTATGTTACTCGTCGATATCGAGGATTTTGACATCTCCTCTGTATGCGGCTCCCTGCCCACTTGTCAGCGTGCTGGCTATTACGGCAAGAGCAAGGGTTGTCCGGGCTATGCGCCGGAGAGTTGTAACGTAAATAAGGATGCCTTGCCTCGGACTGGCATCTTAAATACCCTGCTGTAATAAAAATGTGCACAGAAGCAGCAGGGCTAGGGACTCCAAGTCGTTCCTGCAGATGGTATTAGATGGAAGATGTCAGTTTTGCCTCAGGGGCACAGCCCTCTCTTATGAATAAGTGAAATTAAAAGGTCAATTCCACCTTCATACTCTGAGAATGTGGCATTTGCCTGTTCATTTTCAAAACTGCAGATAATGTTCACACAAATGTGTTCTCTTTTCTTGAATTTCCAAATTCCTTACCACTGGAATCCATGTTCTCGTCTCCTCCCACTCCATCCCCTCATTAGGCATTTCAAAATGTTGCCTTTGTTTTGATACTGTTATTTCACAAGTTTTTAGTCATATAGTAATTTATGTGAGGAGAAATTCTGTGGGAGAAGCTCAGTCCACTCCCACAGACTCACTGGAGCCCCAGCTCCCAGCCAGGCATGAGGTGGAAATACAACCTGCCCTTACAAATGCACTGGGGAACAACAGTGCCAGAAATCCAAGCACGAACACTGCTACCTTAGGGAGAAGTGATAGAAGTCAACAGCTCTCAACTGAAGCTGGTGTTTCAAAATACACATGGACTGTTGAAAATACCTGGCACACTGCTCCTGAGGTCATAAACACACTGATAATATTTATGGCTTTTAACTACACTATTTTAATTAAAACAACAACGTAGGCCTAGTCCAGAGTTGCTTCTTACATTGATAGAGAAGAGCTTTTACTAGAATATTTCAGCAAACCCCTTTAAAGAGGCATTTACACAAGACTTGTGGTACTACAGCAGATCTCAAGCCTACAACATTTCTGAAAGTCGGCCTTGAATCCTCATGGTACTTGGCCACTAAAGACTATTCAGCTCTCCAGGCAGAATTTCCAGTGTCCGGGCAGAGGNCTAAAAGTGCTCAAATCTGGTTTCAAACGCTTGCCTGGCTCCGGCGAAACCAAATCAGATTAAAAAAAGCAAGCCTGCGAATCGGCCCAAAGCAAAAGCAGCATGGAGCCACGCGCTGCCGGCCTTGCCAGCGCTCCCAGGAGCCGCGCACACCTCAGACCTTTCTGCTGCTTTGTAATATAATCGGCAGCCGCCCGGGCGCGGGCTGATGTCACTCGATTACCATACGGCACGGTGGAGGAAACGAAGGCTGTACCAAGGGCGAAGGGGCGGCGGAGCAAGGGAAGAGGCGGGGAGGGCCGGTGCAAAACCGCAGCCGGTTCTTCNTGAAAAAAAAGTTGGGGTTTGAGTTTTTTTTTGTCCATGTCCCTCCTCTCTCTCCCCCAATGCTGTCCCATTAGGACTGAACAGTATCTTAAAAAGAGAAGGAATTGCAGCAGGTACAGAGCAGTGCACACCACACAGCAGAGCAGGGGGTGGAGCTAAAGGAAAAGTAAAGAATCTGTGTTTGAACTGTGCTTATTTTGTCCAACATTTAAAAAACAGAGACATAAGACCCCAAACATACTGCAGAGAACTCGCTGTGAAATCCTGACCTCATTTTAGCTGCCATCCAGGTTGGCATTTGGGCTTATCAACAGGTCCCCAAGCAACAGATGTGACAGACTCTGTTACTTACTGATGGTATCGGCTCCCAGGGCTGGCCCTGATGGCCAGGTGCTGCTGACTCATCTGCCAGAGCATTACTGCCGCTTTGCTGGGCCACTGGCGTACATTTTGAAGGCTCCACTTCACAGGTTGGTGGTAATTCAGTAGGAAAGAGCAAAGCAAAATGGGGATCTGTCCGTATTTGTGAAATGCTACACTGCATGTAGCGAGGCTTCTTCAAAACGCAGGCATCCTGCCAGGTCCCGATTTTATGAGAGTCCCATCAATCCCAACATATTCGTTTGCTGTTGACTTCAAATTAGTAAATCCAAGGAGACGTGTTTACTGCCTCTAGGTAGCAATGAATCGAATGGATCACAAGGCTCATATGCAAAGCCCTTTGTTATGCCTGGTTTCTAACTCGTTTTCTCTGTTTCTCTTTAATTGACAATACTAATTGGATAATATGTTATAGAGGGGAATTAATGCTTTAAACATCATAACTTTTAGCACTGGTTCAAGTGTAACTTAGCAAATCACCACAACTTGAAATTGCCCATGGTGTAATTGATTGCTGATTACAGTGCCAGAGAAAAGTAAGGGCCAAATCATATATTAAGTTTAGTATATCAAGGAGGGAGGGTTTTGTTAAGGTTCCCTCACCCCTCTCTAAATTTTTCTCCCACTTTTGTCCTATAGCTGTGAAATAATTTTTGCTTGCATTCTTTGAATTGTACCTCTCCCATGGAACTTGACTGGTAATGAGGGCTTGCATTGTGTACTTGTTAAGAGTAAATAAAAATACAAATGATTAACCACTTAACCATAATGCAACATGTAACGGAGTTGACATGATCAGAGCTGTGCAAAGCCTCGAGGAGAACAGGAGGTTGATGACAGTAATATTATGAATGTACAAGTAACATCTGGAGGCAGGTGCTTGCCCCAGAACAGAGAAGGATCTGCCCTGGGATCTGTCTTTACATGGTTCTGAAGATTGCTGCTGAAGTGAATGAGTTCCTACCACAAAGGAAAAAACTCAATGTTTCTAAGAAAGTAATGCTAGATCCAGTAAAATTACCACCCAAATTCCTAATTATCGATGTTTCTACAGTTCAACAAAACTAACACTTTTTTCAGTGGAAAGAAATCACTTAAGGTAAACTTCAGTCCATCCACAAAAATGCATGAACAAAAAAGGTCTAATTGCTAGCCAAGGATCCAGTTGATAGCTCTTTTGCAGAAAATAACTGATATGTGGCATTATCACTCACACAGTCTTGCTAGACTTGGCATAGTCAGACGTTCCCATTCAAGCTACACTGTCATCCACCAGTAAAGTCCACCAATATCGGGTTGGCTTTGCCGGGTTAACAGTGAGGACGGTACGTGTGGTGGACTCAACGTCCAGAACAGGCCCACCCTCAGAATACATTCACTTAATGCATACGTGAGAAAACAAAGTAAGGCACAAAACGTTCCCTGGGTACCATAAAACAAATGCGTGCTCTGGATTGCTGTGTTCTGAATGAGAGGGGTGATTTTACAACTGCACCAAAGACGATTATCTTTCTAATGGGAAGCAGAATGCACATCAGAACTTACAATAATTACGAATCGGGTTAATCATCACCCTTGTCTTTCCTATTTACTCTTATTTGCTCTTGTAAATTCTCTAGTTGGTGACTAACTAGAAAAAAATTACAAGATAAAAAGGATGATTTATTAAATCTAAAATGCCACAGAGATCACATAACATTTGCTCTTCTCCTGAAAGAGGGTAAAGTTCTTATACATCCCCTCAGCGTCACAGATGAGAACTGAAAACTCATAATCGTGTTTGCCAGCCTTGACTTCTCTGCCAGCCTTTCCCATCTCCACACTAAACCCAAAATCTCTCTCTCCATAAGCAGAGTAAGGAAAGATAGTTTTGCTGTGGATTGTTCTAGAGTGTCATAGAAAATAGGTACTTTGATCATAGTTGGCAATTTGCATAACATGAATCCTGAGGAGTTAGCTGTTTTCCCTCCACAGTTTCTATCCAAGATGCTGGAACACAGAAAGAAGCAGCCCACACACTAAGCAGAAATTAGCGTGCCAATTTAATTACCTCTTCTGCAGGTATGAGTGGGAACAGAATCATTCATCTTATAAACCTGCCATTTCCTGCAACTGTCTCAGAAGAAGATGAGAGAAATACAAACAAAACAAGAGATCTTCTTTTAGGTAACATTTCCCTTTCAAAAAGTATTTCAATTTTTCTGTTCGAAGTGGGGTTTAGGTCTGGTAAACATCAAGGTGTTCAGTTCTCCAAGGCCCTTCCAGATATCTTCTCAGGGGCTCACAGGGGCTTGGGAGAGCCAGTGCAATCAAAAGGCAAGAGAAAGGGGCAGATTAAAAAGCAAGAGACAAGCATTCTTATTACAGAAGGGTTTGTTCACATTTTCCTTTAGCCACGTCCAGGCTGGCCTTCCAGCAACTCCATGCCAAGTTCCAGGCACAAACCAGCTCCAGACTCCAGATGCACCTGTAGGTTGTGATGTCCGAGACCAAAGCAGCACAAAATCTTTTGGAATCTTTTCACAAATCAGGCCAGAATATCAACTTATTACTGAAACTGGGTCAGTTCCACCTGGTTTCGGGTTTCAGTTTACACAAGTCCCAGATTAACAGGAAAGTGGACATGACTTTTGTAACAGCGCGTCCTTGCTAACAGCAATGCCGGAACAGTTGCCAGGAGAGCCTGCAGAAAAGAGCTACAGCAGGCATCAAGTCCTGGTTTGTGGTGGGTTCTATTCTACAAACAGCTGGTTCTGAACCATACTGCTTCCCATAGCCCGTAAACACAGCAAAGCAGAGAAGCCAGCCCTGGAAAACTGCAACGACATTCACAGGTTTTGCTTGTGGCCCACGAAATGCACTTGGTTTGCTCCCTGACTTTGATGACAAACCCTTAAAAAACCTTTTAAAAATCAAGCATAGTGCACAGGTACATAATTAACATACTCACCTTCTGGGAGATTTTGGCATGAAAACACTTCCTGATTTTTATCCAGAAAATTCTTTTTTACGGGTTCTAATGTGCTTTTTTTAGAAGCTGGAATTATTTTCATTGCCTCTCCCTCTTTCCTTTCCTCCTCTATCTGAATTGCATCTATGTTTATATGCAGGAGAGAGAAAGAGAAGATATTCACATCCTCTCTCCATTCTGTTCCGGTTTCTTTTTTTCCAGTTTGACCAGGAACACAGAAGATGCAGTGTAGCCACACCATAATCGCTCAAACATGAAAATTCAATCACTTGCTACTCCTGAGCAAAATGGAAATTGGGTGAAAACAACAAGCAGAATACACTGATCTTTACAAATCTCCATAAGCCAGAGCATTTATTTCTACCATTTCCCTTGGTTCACATAGCCAGAAGAGAAAGCAGTTAAAACTATGTCAGTGTTTGCAAATACATCTCAGTGATGCCCAGCCACATTTGCACGTGGGCAGTTTAGGGGAGAGGAATAAGAGTAGCTCTCCATTTCGCCAGTTCCATAACTGGAAGAGCCTGAGCCAATAAATTAGATAACTGGGCTCCCTACAGAAGTTTTGATCTCTTATACCAAAGCTACACAGTTCCAGAAAAGCTGAGGTAGGAGAGGTTTGCACTTGGGAGAAACTTTTTTTTTTTTACTTCTAAACAACTTCAAAAATCATCATACAACATGCACATACAAAGTGGTTGGCAAAAATAGAGAAGCGTTTGTATTGCTCGCTGGAAGAGTTCAAAATTGTTCAAAAGAATGCCAGAAACTAAAAAAGTGGAACTTGGAAGTGGATTTTCATCCTCCTCTCTACTTGTCTGGTCCTCATCCCTCCTCCTGTTCTTTCCACCTCTTCCCCATCAAGACAACTCATCTCAAGGCAATCTAGGTTTGTACCTCTCCAGGATATTATCTCTCTCCAGGATATTACCTCAAGATAACAATCAGAGCTCTGATCCGAGAGAATGATTTCATCACTAATGTTTCCCCATTAGAAGAGCTCCAAGGTTAATAGAAATTAGTAAACATTTTTTTAATCCTGTATTGAATTTTGCTTTGCAGTATGCTCTGCTAGACATTATTTATACTTCAGGGAGTGCTTTCATGCAGTATCCAAGCAACAAGTAGAAGGAAAAATGCAAGGCACATTGCAGATTTGGCTGAATAAAGAAAATAAATACAGAAACATCTCTAGTTAGATGCTAAAGACATGAGATGAGAACATTCTCTTCTGCATACACATTTTTAGTGGAAAGACTTCTTTTGAATTGGGTTCAAAATGACTCATGACTAGGTTTTGAAATACATCCACAGCCAAGCTCATCCCTGATAAAAGTCTTAATTTAAAAATAAATAAATAAATCGCCTTCATTGGCATGTAGTTTCTATAAATGAGAAACCCTTTCTGTCAAAGACAACCCAGGAAAGTATCTAAAACCAATCTCATTTCAATGAAGCTTCCCATGGTTTGTCTGTATTAAATATCCCTAAAACATTGATTCCAACAGAAAAAAAACCAGCTTCAAGTTTCCCATGATGGGCCAGATACTCAGCTGGTGTAAGTCAGCAGAGTCTCACAGAAGCCAAGGGAGAACACCCATTTATACCAGCTGACAACACTGCTGGTAGGTCTCCTCATAAGTTATCCCAGCTCTACTACTGTGCCTGGCTCCACCCTCACTAACTGCATGGAGGGTTATCTCACAGCAAGTATTTTTTCTTTCCTCGAGCAGCTGATGCAGCCAGAGCATTTTACTCCACAAATCCTGCCCTTTCTCTCCCTGCTTCAGCTGATGGAGAACCCTGCAGCTCACTCAGCTCAGTGTTGTGGGCAGTCAAAAGGATGTCCCTGGGTGATTTCACTCTTTCCCGATGCCACAGCGATGAATGGATGATGAAAACTAAAATAGATAGGAGAAAGCTGTGCTGTGCCAGTCTGGGAATTGAGGCCTAGTTCTCACCTAAAACCAGTGTAAGTGAGGAAGGACACTGAAAGCCAATGTGTCTAATATGCAGCTATGATCAAGCAGATTTACCTGCTTTCAGGATTACCCTTCACAGGTATTATTTAGGTGATATCCTAAAAGTAGCTATCCACACGCACACGTGCACACAGAGTCTGCATACATTGTATTAGTTCACCATCTCCTTCCTCTAGCTACAGATGGCTTTTTGTATTTAATCATTTCTTATCAAAAGGACAGAATTCTCTTGTACCATGTTGTGCTCAATTACTGAATTGCTCTCCAAGCAGTCAGCCCCTTGAGAGTAAGGGCTGGGAGATGTCTGGAGTTCTCCATGAGAAGCAGATATGGTACCTGTGTTCCAAGTCCAGGAGCTTACTGCAGAGGAATTCAAAGATTTAAAGCTGGCTCAAGACAGACTCCTTGCTGACAAGATGCTGGGATCTCCCCTGCACATGTCCAGCTCCACATTGCTCAGTCTTGCAAGAATTTAATCGGAGATGTAAAATGACTGCAGCTGTCAATCTCCAGAGTGGGGCTGCCAGCAACTGTTCCTGGCCTGCTCCCTCCCCAAAGAAGCACAAAGCCTATTTTTCCAGCTCTGTTTGTCCTGCCTGATCAATGTGTGCCAGATTAGTTACTCAACAGGACACAATCACTTTTCATGCACCACTCTGTTCCTAAGCAATCGTAAAAAACACCTGAGAAGCATGTGCAGCTCCAGAAAACTCCCAAGTTCCAGTCAGCAGCATTTTTTTCAGGAGCTTGCCTCTATGCTCAGGAAGCTACATTAGACTATGGATCTGCTATCTAATCAGACTACAAAGAATGTGACTTACACCTCCATGTAGCTTGCACACTACTTGTCTGGTTCTGAAGAGGGAGAATCCCCAAACTATGGGTAACTGGTATCAAAAATCATGTCACTATAGCAATGAGATGCAAATGGCCTCTGTACCACATTATAATTTTTGATGGGACATCACTGAATACAAGATGTTCAGGTTTACTTGAAAGTTATTTTATGTACCACAGACATGCAGCGACTTTCGGGGGTCAGTCTAGTGATGATCCTTAAAAATAAAAGTGCTCAGAACAATCTATACTTTATTGTCTGTTTTTTTGCTAGTCACTTTGATACAGTTCTCCATCAGCAACTTTAAAAGCGCACACATAAATCAGCAGTGACAGATAGGCTCAGCTTTTTCTTGTTTTCTGATAAAAGCCCAGTGTCCATCAGCAGTCACAGCCAGCACTGCAGGTGACATGCAGAAGCACAGCAGCTTCTCCACTGCCGAGCTCTCTCGTTGATGCCGGCATGACACAGAACACGCAAAATGATACTCCCGCTTTTAACACTCCCCTCCTACAGATTCTGCTAAAGTACTGCAGCTTAGAAGCTACAGCTGAGAAACTGTTTCAAAAGTAAAATCCAAAAAAACACCAAACAAACCACCAACATTGAGTGAGGTCAACATTTGGAAAAGCTCAACAAAAAGTAATTCCATCAGCTTTTATCCAAGTAAAATCAGATTTTTCAAACGATGTCCTTTGCTGCTAAACAAAACCATGGGCTAATAACCAGCACTACCCAATCAGTGCTGAGAAAATGCATCTGCAGTTTCACTGCTGTAAGGATTTTTTTTCTGCGTAGTGTCAAGCGAATCCTTCACATGTCCTTCAAACCTGATTTACAAGCATCAATATACTGTTGAGTTCTCCTTTCTTAACCACTTGCTGTTACTAAAATTAGGGCACTGGTGTTCAAGTCCCAGATAGCTCAGGTACTGGGTATTTATGAAATGTGCTGCAAGACATCATTCTCAGCAGGCTCTTTCAAAGCCAAGAACAAGCCAAAGGTTTATTCTCCTAAGCTCTACGTTGTTGTATTTTGTCCTTCTTTATTGACTTGAGACCTGAAACTTCATTCTGAACATGTAGAATTTTTCTCTCTTTAGTGTATACTCAGAGTGAAACAGTAGAAACTTGCTGGCTATGAGAGACATGCTAGACAGCAGGGACAAGCAGGTGCAGGACCCCTGCAGACACCTGGGATCTTCCTTTTCCCTTTTCTGGGGGATTGCTCTATCGACAATTTGCACCGGAGGTGTGAGGGGAATCGGCTCAAATATTAGGGCCAGAAAGGGCTATCTAGCCCCACATATGGCATCCGGCACTTTGCCACTGCAAGTTTTCTCTTTTTACCCTCCAGAAACAGGTATTCCACTATATCAAAAAGAAAAACTTTTCAACAGTGTAACTTCAGCAACAATTCTAATTATTTTCCCCTTTCTCTTCTGGAAGAGCTTAAGTTACTGGTGTGAATTACAAGCCTAGTTTCTCTTTGTGCCACAGGGACAACTAAGGGAAGCTGTGCAACAAAGGTAGCCTCCTTACCTGCATTCCCCTGGAAGGTCCCTGAACATTATGACGTGCAACACTAGTAAGTGTCCCGACCTATGCACAGTCACTTCAGTGGAGCTTCATCTCCTCTGTGCTAAGATATGCTTCTGTTATTTCATAAACTTTGAAAATCTTTTTAACTCACAAGCCAACCAGCGGAGTCACAGATCTTCTGGTCACTCAGATGAACCCAGAGAACAAAAGGGCAAACTACAAACCAGCAGAAAAGCGAGTAACTTTAGCCAAGCATTTTTTAATATTGAATTAGCTAAGTGAAGAAATGGAAAGTTTTGGAGGTGACAATTCTCATGCTATCCGAAAACAGCATCTGAGATGGCGAGCATGGTACATTTGAATGTCACAGTCCCAGATTGCGCGTGAGAAATTCTGCTGAACACCTGAACTGTTTCTTAAGGCTTTTGTAAGAGCGTGATACACCAAGGCGCACAGCAAATCTTGTTAGCTAATGGTCCTTGATAGACGAAATCCAACACTTGAGGATTTGTGAATGAAGAATTTTGCACAAACATGATATCCTTCTGGCTTCTACAGGGCAGGTAGAATTACTTGGCCTTCCAGCAAGTCCTTCCAAAGAACCACAGAGAACAAGGGCAGGTGAAAGCTGATTTCCTGCAGTGGGATATCTTACTTGGTCAAGTAGGGATCAGTTACCTCCTTCTCATATCAGTTGCAGAGTGAGTGGCAACCAATCTGGTTGCATATCCCTTCAAATCTGGATTCTGATTGAAAGGTGAGTTCTCACGTGCTTTATTTGTACTCAGCTAAATCAATCTTTCACATTCTGGTTTTCATGGTGTAGAGACCACTTTAATAACATTAGTTATCAGCAGCTGTATTAACCGTAGTGCTTTTCTACCATTATTATATCATACCTGGTTCAACTGAACTTTTCTCCAAGGCACTGTTAGTTCTAATCACAGATTATTCTAACCACCGTCTCTCTTTAAATATTTCAACATCCTGCTGGAACATGGGGCAATTACCATTCTTTCTAGAACAGAGTATCAGACTGGCTACAGAACTGACTTCTCACCTACTCTCTCTACCTTTCTTTACCTTAAAGGAAATAAAGCTTCATTTAAATTACAATAAACTAGAATCAATATAAGATGGAAGCTTCACAGAGGAGACTCTTCACAACTTGAAGACTGTGGACAGAAGATGTATGCGCCAACAGAAAGATTGGCATTGAACACACAGCTCTTGGGCAGGGTAAAAAGCCTACGGCCATTTCCTTCTGAACTCGAGGGCTCCCATCTTTCAGGTGAGAAAAAAAGAACCAGTGCCTGGTCTGTTCAATTTGAAACCCTTCATACGAGGATGACGAGATAACGATGCACATGCATTTCATAGACTGCAAGACATTGATAGTTTTCTGATTTATCTTGTCATTTCAGTGAAGGGCAGGTGTACTGAAAAAGCTGGACACCCACAGGCAGTCTTCAGGTACAATTAATCTAGGGTCTCTGGAAAGCAAAAGGCTGTTGTCAGAAGACGGCCAGTCTTGAAGATGCGGGATGACGCTCACGGCCGCAAAGAGCCAGGGCCAATCTAAGTCAGACTGGAGCGTTAATCTGGGTTCTGTGGGTGGTGCACTACAACTACTGCTTTAGAACACAGTGAAACTCACCCAGAAGAAAATGATGGTGCAATAGTCAGTCAACATTACGGGTTTCAGTACCCAGAAGAGGCTCCTGCTACCAGTCAGTGTGGCCTTGTGTGCACTACCAGCCACAGGCTTTCACAGAGCGACTATCGTGTCTGATCCTGTGACAAGCTGCTCAGAAAGGGCCTGTCTCAATTTAAAGAATACAATGACAGAAGTTACTGCTATCCCAGCTCCAGGCTGCACCTGGTAAAAGCCTGGAAATGCCTTTCTGGGTAGAGGTAAGAGAAGATTACCCACCAGACAACATATCCAAAGATAGATGCTGAATGGTGCCAGCAGTACCACGGCTCAGCCTTTAATGACCACCTCTGACGTGCAATACAAACCTCTCTCCGTTGCTCTCTTTCTGCATCAAAATTAGCGCTGCAGCAGTGCAGTATGCGCTAAGCCGCGCTTCAGCAGCACACGGCATTCTCCACACTAATGGCAGAGAATTACAGGCAGGAACTGGATCAGATTAAAATAACTATGAGTAATGCTTATTAGGAAAAAGATAAATACCTCATACTCCGGGAAAATACTTAAATATGTCTCTGAATCAAATCTTCAACAAAATTATTTGCTTTGACATTGGTATTTGTTTTAGGCTATCTAAATAATTCAAGTACTTTCCTTACATTACTTGTCCTTGAAATAAGAGTTTCATGTTTATTATTCATTACTCAGGTGGGGAGCTCTCCTTGCCATAAAAGTAAGTAGAACAACCACCTGCAGCAAAGACTAGATCTGGGCCCCAAATGTCACTAATAAGCTTTGTCCTAAAAGCACTTCTTATTCGAAGAATGCAGTAAAACCTACAACTGCTCATGTAGCAGGAGTAAAATGCAGTTTCTTCATTAAACATGAACAAACTATAAAAACAACCAAAACCAACAAGTCAAGATTCTTCTCTTCTACCACCATCAGTCAGGCTGTTTCTAACCCCACTTAGCACAGCCCCATGGCAGGTCAGGCATTTCACTTGTAATTTCAAATGCACGCTCTGATGAGAACTGCTGTCATTATAACTCTTCTTAAAGACAACAAGATTTAGATACCTCCTCTCTGCAAGCAGTTCTGTTAAGTCTTCTGTTAAAACAGTTAACTCTTACTGTCCTCAGTAAGAGTTACATGATCTGCTCTCTGTTACTTCCCTGTTGCCCAGCTCCAAACCTGATCCTGCCCTGCACCTGGCCTGGAAAGTTGGTCTGCATCTAACGTGCTCCCATGGCCGGCGTCGAGAGGAGAAAGGGCACGATGAGCTCCGGAGTCGGTCTCATCGGAATCACAAATGAAACAGATGATACCTTTGTCTCACTGTGGCTAATTTAATAAACCCGTTTCAACACATTAGAAAGTGTCAGGTTTAGAACTGTCCTTGTAACTAAAGCTTCCCTAGCATAACACGGCATATTTTGAACTGTTTTCTGTGCTTACACTATGCCCCATGTTACTGAGGCATTTTGTTCAGAGGTCAGGAATGTGGGCATGGTACCATAAGAGTCAGGAAATCATTTACAGGACACAAAAATTGCTTTGCAGGGCAATGCCTCCGAGCTGAGACAACATGACATAATCCCCTTGCTGCATAAATAAATTTGGTTAATGTACAGCCTTTAATACGCAATAATCAAACGTCTGAAACAAAAAAGACACAATCAAATTTCATTTCTCACTCAAGAAGAGTGTAATTCAGCAGAATACAGCACGTATTTCAGAAACTCTGCATCTTCAGAAAAAAAAGAGTAGTTTCAGCATTATTTACTGAATGACAACTATCTCCAGATACCACATTCCTCCATTTCAGGACAGGTGAGATGGTTAGAACACTTTCAGATGAAGATATTTTGAAGCAGAATTTTGTTATCCTCCTCATTTTTTCCAAGTCTGGAAACCAACATCATTGCTAATCACAGAAACCAAATCAAAGTGATGTGAATACACGGCCAAAATGGTTAATACCTGATGAGACTGATGAGGTAAGAGTCAGTAAAACCTTATGATAAAAAAAATAAAATAATAATACACAGATGAAACCTCAGGTCTCCTGTGCTCACACCAAAGCAGTCTTCATAGTAAATCTAACAAGCATTTGCAAAATATCGCGTATGAGCACACCCTGCAAAACAACACGAGACCATCATGTCCCACTGATGTCAACAGACAAAACCTCCGAAATTGTTCAGTGAAACTGCAACTTGACCTCAGGAAACTTTCAGCTCTAGTTTAGTAAAGAGGGGCAGGCACTGAAGACAGAGCGTCCCATACTATCCCATAGGTACACCATCAGAGCTTTGCTCAGGTGATGAGTGCTTACCAGCTAGGGCCTTGATGCGGGAGCGTTCAAACAGTCGAGCAGAACTATTTTCATTGTCCCAGTCATCGACATCCCAGCGGTTGTTGACATCGCTGTACTGCTGTTGGATTTCAATATTGTCATAGTCTGTCGCTACTGTTGTCGTCATCCTGAGTCTTCTTAATCTATTCTCACATCAGATTCTTCTTAAAAACTACTGTAAAACAAACATACATAATCACAGTTTAGACATGTACCTATGTGTATTGGAAGAAAGTAGTAAAAAAATCCAAGTTCAAGACTTCTGGTTTCACAAAACAATGGCTTTTACTCCAAGCCTGAGCACAAGCTCAAGAATAGTTTAGATACCAACTAGTCCTTTAGAAAGCAACCGAATGCTTCAAGTCTTCTTAAAAAAAACAGAAAGCAGCACTTCACAACAGCAAGATTTCAAGCCAGCAGCTTTGCTGCATACACATATGCAGAACTGTCATGTTCAACTCCGCACAAAGTGGAACACATACAAAATGGTGCAGTAAGATACTTTCACAACTCGTATTTTCAAAAGCAGCCTGTCAGCTTTATAAATCTGTGAATGTTGGCTAAGGCATATGGAGCTGGGGAGAATTCAGCTAAGAAAAACCTGAAGTGCAAAGACGACCTCAACACCTTTACAAAATGCTGCAAATTCCAATGAAAAAAATGTAAACACTTAAAAAGCCACAGAAGCATTTGACCAGCAGAAGCCCTTTAACATAGATCTGAAGAAATACTTCTTTGAACACATGCAAATGCTGAGTTTGTGACTGGTCCCGAGAATTTATTTATTAATTAATCCAGATAAAAACAACTTAACTGTTACACTGCTTTGAACTCTCCCTAGCAACAAAATGGTAGCCCACCAACGTAATTCTTCCCGAGGTTCTCCTCTTCCAGGCAGTCGGATACTGTTAGCATATTCATAGCGTTTTCTAATCGGAATTTGCATGTACTTATCAGCACTAAATATAACAGAGCCTAACACCTCCTTCTGGGGGAAGAGGAGGGAGGTTATAAATGGCTGCCAAACCAGAGGCTGTGAACCCTGCGGGAGAAGCCGTTGGCCTAGGAGAAGGGCTCCAAAGCTCTCGCCACCACTGAGGGGGAAATGGTGGCTGTGCTGCATCCTCCTTAATCAAATCCCTCCAAGGCCTGACCCTGAGGAGCAAACATGCAGCTCATCTTTAATAAAAATATAATACTTACAAAAAACGTAGTTAAATATTTGGGAAACGACTAGGCTTTAATACAAACGGTCACATTACAGGAAGACTTTGGAGAGTGTCTAAGGAAAATCTCTCACTTCATGGAGCCATACAATTCTTTCCCCTCGGATCTCATTCCTGTGAGCAGGTACGTTGTTAAACAGCCCCTGTGCTGTTTAAAATAGAAAACCAGACATGGGGTCACAGCCTGGACTCACAAATCCCGCACCTTGTCACCTCAGTAGAAGCCGCAGGGTGAGGCCCGGCGCTTCCCGCCCAGCACAGGCCCGCTGAGGGGCCCTCAGCTCGGCGGTTTCCATCCCCTGAGCTGCCCTCAGCGCAGCGAAACCAACAGCCGCAGCAGGCGAACGGGTGTTTCCCCCCTACCGCAACCGGTGGTACCGGGGGTACCCGGCAGGGCAAGCCAGGGGCTATCGGGGGGAGCGGCGCGCAGTGCTCGGGGAGGCGCGGCCGCCCTTCCCGCCCTGTCCCGNCCCTGACCCCCCGCCCCGCCGCAGCCCTGCCGGCGGCTACACGGGGCCCTTCAGCAGTCCCACAGTCCGAAAAAAAATGAGGATATACAATCCAGCTCACTTGAGGGGGGGGGAACAACGTGTTTACTGTCGCTGTAAGCACGCTTCAGGGGCATTAGTCTTCCAGATGGTCCTCGGATAAAAAGGCCGGGTTGATTTTCTCCTGTTCCCCACACCACAGTTGAGATGGTTTCTCATATATTTACTTGCAAAATAATCTCTTCGTTTCACACAAAAATGGGAAGCTAGCCACGCTTGAGGCTGTTACATAAGAAGCTGTTACTGAAGCCTGTTTGTGAGTGATTCAACCTTCACAAAAGGTGGTAAGAAATCGCTTTAGTTATGGTAAGCTGCCAACAGACTGGACGAATACGAGGAAAACTTGCTCTGGAAGAGGTCTTCAAATGACACCCCTTCGTTGCGCAGGCCAAGGCTGACATTTTCTAGCAGAGAGCTCTCGGGATGGAAGGGTCCTTCCTCAGCCATACAGATTCTGCCGCTACAAACAAACAAAAGGATGGAGCAAAGACTGGGGAAAGGATTAAGTCCCACTGGAAACGTTTCTGCGCAGCATTCACCAGCTGATCCTCATCTAATATCATGCCTGGACAAAAGCCTCCCATTGATTCCTGGATACAGGCAGGAATCAGGGTTAATTCCAATTAAATCCACGGCATGTCCATGGTACAAACAACGGGTGGAGTCAGACTGTTCTACAGCATCATTTTCAATCTTTTCAGCTCTCTGTATTCATCAGTGCCCAATGAAGAGGAGATGTGCCGCTGGAAAAGCATCAGCTCGAACTACAAAAATAAAAGCAGCGACCCTAAAATTGGGACGCAGCGACGTGCTACTTCAGTAGAGATGCTATGAGCCACCACATTTCATTTACTTCCATATCGTCTAACACACACATAACTGGATCCAGAATAAATTCAGCTATAACTTGTGCTTTATCACTTCTCTTAACCTTCCTGAGCATCACACAAGCAAAATCTATCCCAGATAAAGCTCAATTGAGCATGAAATGGGCTTGTTATCCTACACCTATAGGGCTAGAAAACTTGCATCCTTCCTCTGATTCTGCAGAGATGCTGAAAATAGCCATGGTGCTCCTTTCACCGGCTGACATCGAGCTCCCTTTTCGGAGATGCAGCTCAACAACACAGGGACAGCAGAGAGGGGTCACAGGCACACACTGCAGTGATAAAAATAAGCACCTTGCAGCAAAGCGCTGCTGCGGTCAGGTGAAGATAACGCAAGTCAATCCTAACTGAAACAAGCTGCCCTGCCTCCTTCCAAAGAAAGACCCAGCTACATAACGTGCAACAATCGCCTTAAACCTGCACTGAAAAACAATTTTTCTTACGACTCCTGCTGCAGCTCTGGTCCAGCACAACCCCCTGGTGCCTCTGGGAAGAGGGAGGGAAGATAAACATAAGCTCCAGCAGGAGTTTCTTGCTTACAGACACAGAGGTCCTGCAGCTAGGCTGAGCTACAACAGCACCTCTCACTTCTACATTATAGATGTCCCTAGCTGACAGATAGGAACACCAGCACTGTCTGCAACTGCCCCAAGAGTAATGGGAAAAAATGGTTTAGAATTTTTCTGGAGCTCTTAATGTAGCTGAACTCACTATTAATGACCTTGAGTGTAATCTGTCAACCATAAAATTAGCCCCGCGCTCGAAAGATGCATGTTGAAAGAACTCTGTGTATATAACGTGAGCACGGGTAATGCACATACGTTTACAGATTTATTTTAAGCCTGACATGTTACTCGCACTAACTGCTGCTCAGTACTATAGTTTTCTTCGGTCAGACCTCCACTGCTGGATGACTTCAACAAGTACTTTGTGAGTAAGGGTTTGTTTTATTGACTGTGTAGTCAGCACAAAGCACTGTGTGACATTAGCTTACTGCAGCACTCTGCACTCATGCGCAAAGCGCCCGCTAACACCCTCACAAGAAACCACTATAGAATATGTAGCACCAGCAGAAAACACAGGGCCAGAAGAAAGCCCCGCGTTCCAGCAGGAACCTTTGCAATTTAAACATCCTGGCCTGGCTATAATCTGAAATACCAACCTAATAAAGGAACAATGTTTTCTGTGCAGAGCCAAATATAATGTGAATTTCAGCTGTCAATATCCTGAGCAGTCTTAATACAGAGGACTCCAAGTCGACCCCCTCTGAGTTTGATAAACACAAGCTTACTGATGACAAGACACTTTAGAAACAGCAGATCTCAACTTCATTACCATTCATAAATCAGACATGGACTCTAAGTGGCCTTCATATAGGGCTTAAAAACTGAAAACCAGCATTGGGATTTCTTAGCTAGTCCACGTCCTCCTAAACTTGAGCCAGTGTTGTGTTCACCTCGGCAGGCAACAGCTGCAAATAGAATAGAGTAAGATTGAATGCTCCAGTCCTGAAAACAGGCAGCACAGCCTCACCATGATGGGCAAAGAAGCCGAAAACTTCTGTCTTTATTGATAAAACATAACACTCTATTGCCTTCTGCAGTTGATACAATACTAGAAGACCTCATGAGACTGAGGAGATCAAACCACTTCAAAGCATTCTTTAAAATATATTGCATAATTTGAGGGCAGGGTGGGGGGTTGGAACTGTCTTCAAAAAGAAGTGGCTTCAAGAAAGAATTGGCTACCAGTAAGAGTATTTTCTCAGACAGTTTTCAAAGGCAATATCCAGGGGTCAGACCTTTTGTATTTACTTTCATAAATAAACCAGATTTGCTCTGTTTGTTTCTCAGATAATAAAAAATAAATAGTTTTATTCAGACCATCTGAAGAATGAATTCATTTTAAAAAAATCCACTGACTACTTTTAAACTCAATAATGTAATTCACTAAACAGGCTAAGACTATAATCACTAAAATTCTGCCATAACCACACATCTGGAATTACTTCCTAATAGCGACATTCATCTTGAAAGCAAACATTATTTTTCAAGAGTTATTATTCTTCCACAAAACATTCTAAGCTGTCGTTAGTTTCACGTTACTTTTACTATCTAAGGATTGTCAAGAGGTTTTTATGGTGTTATGATTGAGGACAATATATTTTGAACTGCAATCCCCACATGGTCTCATTGCTTATGTAAATAGACTCTTCCCTGGCTCAAGCACAGTCCAACCTATCACAGTTTTTCAGACAGTTAAGATAAACTGTATGCGACAGAAAGGCTGTGAGGACTGAAAAGGGAATGCAGGCACTTCCATCTCTAGGTTACTAGAGCACAAGGGTCCAGAGACAAGCATGAGCACAACCACCATCGTGAAGAGAACAGGCTCTCTCCCTTTCCTACGGATGAGCCACGTACATCAAAGCAACCAAAACTACAAACCACCTCCTCTCTGGTAGCCCTCTCTGCAACCACAGCCAGATAAGCCCTTTTTACAGGGCTTCCACCTACAGATACTTTCACTCCCAGCCTGCCCTGATGCTTTCCTACTGGTGATGCAGACCAGGGTAATTAGTCCAGCTCTTTAGCAACAAATGCACTTTAGAGTAACTACTAAAAGGACAAAAATCTACTTAAGATATAACCAAACTTTGCATTGTCTGAGCAATATTCAGCTCTCATCCAACAGCAGCACAACAGACATTTAATATTTTTTTTAAATGTCATTTTAAACCCATACTGAAGCTGGAGAATGGAAATTCTTCTGAGCTCCCACATTCAGTCACATCTTGTCTCCTCATCAAGGTAAGATTCTCACCTTAGCTTCCACAGGAAGGAAGCTGGCTTGATCACAGGTCAATGACACCTTCAGAGGAGCTCAGAGCTGTATGCAAAATGACACAGATCCAAACACCCCTAACAAGTCAAATTCTGCAAGTAGTTTAGAAAGACTACTAAAAAACTCAGAGCTTTGCAGAACACCTGAATTGAAAGAAGTGAAGTCCTGACCACAAAGCTTAGACAGGAAAATGCGTGTCTCAATTCCACCCACATCTTAACCAGGAGCCTACGGAGCTGGTTTCCAGCCTGTCTCCACACTCGACCCAGACACCACTGCTTCACGTGCTATTGACGGTAACGTGGTCTTTAGAGAAAGCAGCTTCCCCTGTCCTAACAGGGCAGCGTGGCCAACACAATCGCATGCATTCTGGCTTGTTTCAGCTGCTAGTCCAATTATAAGTTATAAAATAAGAAAAGTACTAATATGGCCATGCTTTAACTCCCATGCCCTCCAACGTTCTCCCCGCCTCTTCTGAGTGCTGGGTCTGGCTCCCTTCAACAAGCAGAACCACACCATCTCCGCATTTTCCAACCCAAGAGTGCTCTGTGCATTTTGTCTCTGCTTTCCCGCTTTCTTCCCGAGTCAAGTCACCTTCTGGCGCTGACTCTTCTGGTTGTCCGCGCTCTGGGACGCAGAGGCTGAGAGCTGAAAGCACCCTGAAAGGTCACAGGAACAGGGAGGACAGGCTGCACTACCAGGGAGTCAAATGCCACAATCAGCGTGTAGGGCACAGACGCTTCAGGAATGTACAAACAAAGCAAGACTGAAGCCTCTTTATTCCCAATGCAGGCTGGAAAAGAGTGCAAAGGTCATTAAAGTCATGCAGCCTGTCCTTCAGCAGGAATGAGGTCTACTTCCCTCATCTCTGATAGCCCATCATTTGAACACCAGCGACCAGGGAGTTAAGAGCAGTTTACAGGCTCTTATTTTGCTTCTGAGGTCCCCAGGATATCAGGCTCTAGCTGAGACACTGGTACATATTACATAAGCATCGAAACAACTTCAAAAAGTGTTTGCACTGCTCACTGTAAACAAAAACAGAGCTCACTGTACTGGAAAGCCAAGTGTTTTCAGCAGGGGTGACTGTTGCACACCCGCAACCAACATGTGCAACGCCCAGGACAAGGGTTCAAACCGCTCCAGCAAATGCAGCGCTTAAAGAAGCGCTTGGCGCGCCAGCCACTAATGACGACTCAAAAACAGTTCTTCAGGAAACCTGAGTCAAATCTCTATTTCAAACCTTTCTGTTCCAGCAAGGATCATTAAAAATCTTCTAGTCTGACTCTCTCTACATCCAAAATTTCACCCTATTTCTCATCCACTACCCAGCAAATCTGGGTTCCAACATTTTTTCCCCTGAAGATTCTAGAATAAATTAATTGGTATACAGGGTCCAAATCCATCCTCTGCAATCTGAGGTAGCTCCACCCAACTGAGGATGCAATCTGTAATGTGCCAACTGTACAGTATCTAAAGGCCTTCCTAAAGACAGAAAGAGGGTGGTAGGGGAGGCTTCATACTGGTTTCATCCAAGGGAAGGCACAAAACAGGAGTTGGGGAGTGAGACTCTGGGTTCCCACATTTCCCTATGGAGCACCCCAGATTAGATGCCGCCTCTGTACCATCCTCTAGATAAGCCCATGTTTCTCCACTGACTATATACAGATGATGAAAAGATGAAACCAGAAAAAAATGAGACATCTTAGATGGAAAGTGGAAGTTTTTTTGAAAGATGTTAATGAAGAGGAGTACAAAAACCAAGCAGAACTAAACATTACCACACGTAACCCTTAAAGGTGGAGTAAGCACCAAATCCCTCCTGGGACTGCCCTTCCTTTTCTCTGCAAGAATGTAAAACACGTTTTGCCAAGTTGCTAAGAGAAGAGAGGTGGGGAGAGCTCTGGTAATCGGCCGCTGGCATGCTTTTAGCGAGTGATATTCTTCTGTCTCTACGGAAAGGGAAAGTCTGTGGGGATGCAGACCGAGAGTGGCTGGTGGCACCATCTGCACCGACTTACACACAAGACACACGGGAGGTTTGCGTTAACTCCACATACCATGAGCGCTAATCCCAAGCTTGAAGAATGCAACATCCTTAGTCAGTTCTTAAGCAAAATGCAGAGTACTCAACATCTTTCCTCGCGTATTTATGGTTTTCCTCCCACAGTCGCTGCTGGGCAAGGCTTACACAAGCTGAGTCAGGGCTAAATACAACTTTGTAGTTTTTTTAAAGAGTACAGCTCAGTTTAGGAAGGTATATCACAAGTTAGTCCACGGCTGAGCAAGTGTGGTCCACAGGTTACATGTGGCTTCACTCAGGCTCACAAGCCACCTCTGTGGCCAAAGTGCCCAAAGGAGATGTAATTCAGCATCCAAAACCTCTGCCTTGTGAAATACCCACTGTGCATTTTCTAAAAGCCATCATCCTATTTTCTGCTCCTAATTAAAAAAAAATCCCACAGATTTCAGTCTCTGCAGCTGTAAATCAACATCAATTGCTTTAAAAAAAAACAACAAAAAACACTTCATGGGTTCACTTCGTAAACACCACCTTCATAGGGTCTCTCCTAAGCCAATTAAAGGCAAATAAAACAACATAACAGCAAAAACTTTCTAATAGTGGTAAGTTAATACAAAATGGTTAAAAATACAAGGAGGCTGGATTAACTGTTTGGGAACAGGATTGCCATACATACCACAAGGGGTGCTCAGAGTTCTAAGCCAAATGAACTCAACAAGAGGAAATAACTGGAGTTGAAATCGAAAAGGCTCCAGGTCAGCTCAGTTCCTTCTAGAATTACAGGAAGGACCTTTCTTACACAGACACCTACTGTCAAGATAAAGTGTTTATCAGAATACATGTTAATTTTCGCATAATTCAGATGTTTTGTGGTTACAATGGAAGGGACAAAAGAAGAAGCAGTCTCCTCGTTTACGAACAGACATCTGTCCTCACAGATTTTTACAGAGATGTACCATGGAGACAGGACCTTGTTTCAAAGGAGCATTCAGATTTGCAATAACTTTGTAATGTTGTTAAAAGCCTTGGCATTTGATCCTTCAAGCCCAATCATGGAGCAAAACAAAGGTGTGCCTTCCAACCTGCTCCACAGAATCCAGCTGGAAGCTCTCGGGGATGATACATGCTGAGGCTTTAAGCTGGGGCAGGGCACCTGGGACACCTTGCCTCATGGCCTGGCAGGAAGGAAAGCTGACTTATTTTAATAGATATGAACAGGCTTCTAAAGAAACTACCAAAAAAATTCCTTCCACAGTCAGTGAGAATTTAGAGGACAATATTTAGTATTACCATGTTCTAGAAGCTATCTGTGGGTTGACCTTCACCAAAAGAATGTGAAAATATAGGGCAATTGTCTACGTTGGTATTTACCTTTTTCTTCAGCAGAACAAAACAAAAAGTCTTTTTTCTTATTTTTCAAGTGCTCATGTAGAGCAGAGTTCCAATGAAAACCAGTTATTCTTGAAAAAAACTCTCCCATTTTCTGGTCTCTACTCTCTCATGACCCAGCTTACAAAAGAAACAGAACACCGAGCTGTGGAAACCAGCTGTGTGCCAATGACGGACTGAAAACCGAGACGCAGCCGCCGCGTGAAGTCTGTCAAACATTTGGTTCTTCTTTGGTTGAAGGCCATCACTGTCTGCACTTCGGTAACAGCAGAAAAGCCTTAACATCTCGACCCAAGCCATGACCCTAACTTGGAAGGAAGTCTCAGACAACCTGAATACCCTCGGAAACATCACTGTTTATTTTGACAGTGCTCCAGAACTAGTGCTCCAGCAAACTGCCAGTGCCAGGTGGTACCCAGCGCATCACAGCCTGCTGAGAGGCATCATGGAAATGGCACTGGCTGAAGTGTCTGCTAGCCTGGAACCCACGGTGAAATATTCCTTAGGAAAAACCGTAGAACTCAAAAATCACCCCATAGTTCAACAAGCATTGTGACTGCCGATGTATCACCATGTAATTTATAGCTCTAAGTTTACATCTGTTATATTAATTCGAATGAAGAGAGCTACAGTCAAGCTTCTGGGGATGAGAGAGAGACCAGAGATGCTGTGCAATGTGTCTTCATCAATCATAAAGCCAGACACAGAGCTTTCTGCCTCACTTGGCACTCCTACCAAGACGGGCTGATAAAGAACCAACGGCCGTGAATTACGAGAGGGCATTTGCGATGGAAGGACGACAGAGGCTGCCTTTGCGATGTGGGAATGCAAAAGCCAACTCCAAGCTGACACGCTCACATCCGCGAGCATATTCCTCCTCCCGCAGCCTCCCTCCGGGAACCTGAGACGCAATAGCTCTGACCTCCTTACAGGAGGAGGGCTGCCAAGTAAACAGGCCTGAGGATTCCACCAGCCAACTGCTCGCTCTCTTGCACTGCTATTTTTCCCTATTTCCACACCACACCCTTCTCGGCCTTGTTATTAATACATATTTCAATTTCTTTGACAGTTAACTAATGTGGAGAGTTGCCTTTGTGACTGGAACCACTGGAAGTGAGGAACGCGGACCAAGGGTACAGTCTGTACAGGCAACACAAAATGGTGCTGCCCCAGCTCCCGAACACGACCAAGCTAACAGGCACTGAACAAAACACGGGTGCAACAAAGAATTATTTTTTGACCAAAGTAACACTTCAAGCACTGGGACACGTTTGATATACTGGAACAAAATGAGAATGTAAAAGGGTGTAGCAGTCACTTCAAGAGAGAGAAATAAAGAAGTCCATAGGACCTGGCTACCACGCTTTTGAGAGTTTTGGACGGACATCCAGGTTTAGTTGCCGGGGAGAAAGAGGACAACAGATAGGGCCCAGCCCGATCAACACACTCAACCTCTAGAGGAGCAGAGCCTCTGCCCAGGCTCTGCACCATCTTCCCTTCCCTGGATCCCTGTGAGCTCCCGGTTCCCTTCCCACAGGATGGGGAAGTAAGGGAAGGGAAGGCTGCGACGCCCACGGGCGTCACGCCGCAATGCTGAGCTGAAGCGGAGCCAGAGGAAGGTGCAGCCGTGGGAGGCTGTGAATGCTCACGGCTCAGCAATCCACGTGTGCCCACGAGGGAGAGGACACAAAACCAGGCAGTAATCTCAACATACGCTGCTTTACACCTCGACAAACCCCAGTGTCGGAGTTTTTCATTTAAAGGCAGGAACAGGCTCCACCACTAGCAGGCAAGGGGGAGAAATTCGGGAAAGACAGTGTGGAGGTGGCCTCTCCTCCCTCCTCAGAGATGCTGGCCGAGGGAGGCTGCCTGATGACAGCTTCCAGGGCAGGAAGAATGAGATCGAGCTGTTCTGGCTCTGCCTCTAAACTGCAGAGCAGCGGTGGGAAACCGCACCCAGGGAGACGCCTGGGGAGAAAAGGATGTTTTGTTGTGTGGGCTTTTGTTCGGGGCTTTGTTTATTAGCAATATTTCACAGCCAGGCAGGCAGAGCATGGAAGCAATTTAAAAGGGCCAGCCTGGAAGAAATAACCTGCTACACAAGCAGCAGGTTTTGAACTCACCACCACCAGACAAACAACAAAAACCAGATTCTGGGGGTAGGAATGGGGAAAGATGTGCTAACACACTTCATAAGGCAACAGCAGGCAACACAGTTGAAGCAACAACTGATTTCAGCAGTACATTAAGCTCCAGCCCACGAAGGAGCAACCCCAAACACACAGAGCTTCTCCTTAAGAAGAGACCTAAGACAGCACTAGTTACTCCACAGCAATGCCCAGATGATCTATCTGCTCTCACAGTGGCACTTGGTCCGGGTACCAGAAAGTCAGAAGACCTCTCCAGCTGAGCTAGCTCTGCTCTAACCAGAGCTGCTTAATCGGCACAGTGAGGGCTGGAAAAAGAACTGGCCTAGTAAAGAATTTAGTTTTTAAAATTTAGTTTTGGACAATGTGGTGGTCCCAAAGGAGGCTCATCAAAGATAGCTCCAGAATGAGTATTTCCTTCAGATGTTGAAATTCAAGTCACTGCCAAGACCATGCAAAGCTCTGCCTCTCGATGGCCAAACTTAGTGCTGTACTGGAGTATGCTACAGGCACCCTATGGATTCTAGATGTTATTTCCTTAAATAAAATAAAACCAGAATTACTAACAGAATGGGACAACTTTTGCTTTGGTGAGATTATGTGAAGGCAGTACTTAACTGCTGAGGAAGGAATGCCAGCATTTCTCCAAATTCAGCACTGGCTGAAAAGTGAACTGAGAAAGATGGCAGAGCAGTTTTGACACTAAACATCCCACTTGAAAACACCCATGTTAAAAATTATTCTGCAAATTAGCACCAACTGCAGCAGTTTCAAAGCAAGGCGGTCAGCACACCCACTACTGATGAGCTGAGAAGGAACCACGCTGCCACAGCACATCTGCACATCAAGCCTCTGAAGAGCCCATCCTCTGCTCCTCTTCAAGAGTACTATACCATCTTGAAAGGATTTGTCTCCAAGTCCGTGATTTTTCTGTCTTCTTTTTTTCTTTACAAAGAGCCTACAGCTCTTCAGCTGCTGCAGAACTGAGCACAGGACTCCATTTCAGAACTTCACAGTCTTTCCCCCTCCGAGGGATGAGGTCCTCTCTGTACGTGTGCTTGACTGTGCAAAGCCAGAGGCGTGGCTGAAAGCTACCTGAAAAAAATTATCCTTCCCCAAAGTGTCAGCAGCCTTACAAGTAAAGCATCAAGTCATATAGTGCACAGCATAGTTCTACCAGGCCAAGAAGATTTCTGGTGCAAGTAACCACACACAGCTTGAGCCACTGGTTCCTGAAGAGGAAGAGACGTGGGTCTCATCCTTCTCAGAGGAAAAAAACATCATCCACTCAGCTTCTTGGCAGAAGAATTAAAAGCACCACATCCAAATTGGTCTCCTTGCTTTTAAACTAACCTTGAGTTGGTTAGTGGGTACTAAACCAGAGGAAGACACCAGGTAAAACTAAGCACATTGCCTGCATCTGCCCACGCTGAAGTTTTAAATGCACACCAGCTGTTAATTCCTTTCTACATTCTTCACATTTTTTTTTGGCCAACTCCGGACAAGACAAATAGAAACCTTTCCCCTTAAAACTTTCATCTGATGCATAGATAAAATAGTCAGGAGTCTCCAGGCAAGGAAAAGAAAATATATCATGGCTGTCTTCATTCAAATGCATGCCTGTAGGTCTTCGGCACACTCCCGCCCTTTGAAACAGGTTAAAGAGCCTTAATGCCATCTAAATTAAGTCAATTTGTTATCCAGGGCATTTATGACCAAAGAATTTGAGATGCATCCTGGGAAGAAAAAGCACACAGGTCAGAATTTAAAACCCTGGGAAAGAAGATGATGGATGCAGAGCAAAAGCCCAGAAAAGCTACGTCTTAAAAAACTTGGGTCATTATTTTGGTTCTTTGATGTTTCAACTATGCTACATTTTTTTTTTTTTTTTCTCCATGTGACAGTGCACATCCTTTTTTGCTGCTTCATGTGAGATAGAGATATTTATCATTTTGTATGTGATGTAGTGATGACTCTTGCCATGTTTCTCACATCAGCTTACTAATACTCTGGGTACCATCTTGTATGCATCTGCACTTCCTGTGAAAGGGCTGGTGTTCCTGCAGCTACCTACGTTGCCTTGGCCGCTTTAAAAGGACTCCCACAACGTTCCTCCCCAAGACTTCACAGGATTACTTGTATTTATGAACAGCATGAGAAAAGCTTAGAAAATAACTTCATAAAAAGGCAGCAATGTCACACCAGATAAAAACAACAAAGTGGTACTTGAAGCACCTCATCAGTCTCAGACACTATCATCCATTTTTGTCCAAGTGGGCTTGAAGGACTCTGCGAGGCCCTGGATTGGTGTTAGCCATTGTCCTCCTCCTCCCAAGATGCTACTCCAGCTCCTCCAGCCAAGGAGGCTGCACCCAGGGCAGCTGAGCTGCAGCTGCGGTGACACAACCCCCGGCCAGCTCTGCCCCAGCTGACCCCAGTAAGCCTGGACCTTGGCTACACCACCAGTGAAAGATTATTTCCAGGCGTAGGGGCCAGAAGGGCTCCCCAGCACCCCCTGCTCGCTGGGGCCGCACACACGCTGGGATCTCGGAGGAGCACCCAGAGCAAGAAGTGTGCGTTATTCACAGATCTAAACACTCAAAGTAAAACAGGCAAATAAACGAACCAATGACATTTAGCACTTTCAGAATAGCTAACTATTGTCACTGGCACTTCGTCATAAACAGCATCTGGCAAGACGTAAACAGGACTTCGTGTGCACACAGCGGCTTTGCTAGCCTTGTACACCCAGGGAACGGAAACGGCTTTGCGGCAACACAGAAAAATAACGGTTATTTGCTCCGAGAGCTTCTTTGCACTGACCTCACAGGCCAAGAGCGCTATTGTATGCAGTATTTTCACACCACATTCTCAAACCCCATCCTGTGAGGCACTGATGGAAAAAAAACACAAGCAAATACCTTGTATTTCTTCTGTGAGCGCTCAGTTTCAACTGGTTACCAGCTGCAAAGCCCCAAACCTGCCTACAAATCCTAAGGAGTTGCAACACGCAGCAGCAGAAGCCGAAGAAAAACCCGCATAAAGCAATCATATGTTAAATATCTGATTATTATTTCATTCTGATTTTTATTTCATTCTGATTTGCGGTTTTTGTCTGGGAAATGGATCCTCAGTTGGCACGTCCCCAACTCAACAGCTGCATTGCTTTTCTACTTCCACAAACACTCTACAAGTTAGCCAAAACCCTGTTTGTGCTGGCAAACACCCAAGACTTTATTATTATGTACTATTAGTTCATAGTGAGAAATGTGCACTACAGGGGGAAAAAAAATAATCCAGAGAAGCTAAATAATTGGGTGCAGATGTTGAAGATTTATGAAGCTCTGTACATTGGACAGTATCTTACATATTGTTTCTATCACCTGTTTGCTTTGAGTTTTTAATAAAATCACTACGCTATGTGCTAGCCTTGAAGAATATTCTAGAATTCCTCCTTCAAAACCCCACAACTTTTGATCTCCACTTGTCTCCTCTCAATAACAATCCTTCTTCATAGTTCCAAATGCCACTTCATATTCATTTCATATTTAAATTAAGATCTTGGCCATTGTTTTCATGATCTGGCATCTTTTAGATGCAATCAGACTATTTCAATCTTACTTCATGTCCCCAAAACTAAACCCGACACATTCTGCCAAATCCCTGGTATTTAGAATTCATGATAAAATATCTCATCATCCCAAAGACACTGTTCTAAAAGCCTAATCATTTTCACCTTTGGGTTGTTTTTTTTCCCCATTTACTGGCAAACAGCATCTGCTCGGCATCTTTGGGGACCATTGCTTCTTCAGTATTACTCAGACGCCCAAGCCTCACTGAGGCCAACACTCCAGTTAAGCTGCCTACAAGACATCCAGTCCCAGCCAGGTCTCTGAACTTTGGTTCATTAAATTTATTCTACAAAATATTCGGAACGCGCAAACTACTGCAGCTGACCACAAATACTATGAAAGTAAAAACACAAGAAAGTCAGTGGCATTTTTCATAACTGACGTGTAATGGTTTTGCCATTTCAGATTACATCAGGAGAGCTTGCTTTCCACCGGCATAACATGGCAAAATGAGGTACATTCGCTCAATTATTTTTAGAAGAATTTACCAAAAAAAAAAAAATCACTAAAAAAAGTTGCATTTCTGCAAACAAACACATGTGACCACTGACATTTCTGCTCCAGCATTGGCAAGCAAGAAGCACCCAGGCTCCCTGCCCTCAGCACACCTTGAGTTGGTCAGATAGCCTGACATTTCCCTTCACCTTTCCCACAGGCTCCGGCTGCTGGTAAACTCTTCCTGAAAAATGATTTCACCCTTCCTGATGATGTGGCTCACACAACACAGATTGTGTGAAGGTCGTGACCTCATTACAGATTTAGACACTCGGCTCCCACCTGAAATAAAGTAGATCTGATAAATGCAGAGGGATGGAAAAAAGTCTGTGGAGATTTTTTCCTACAGCTCTGAAATAAACTTTACTCATCACAATTGTGCCCTGTTCGCCAAGTGGCTGGTGAGAGACGCCCTGATGCCACCACCAGGTACAGCCACCCTGCCTCCAGTACTAAACACAGGTACAGAGACACTGCAGAGAGCTGCCCAACTTCCCTTCCTAGCCCAGGAAATTCAGAGAGCAAAAAGTAATGTCAAGAACTGACAAGTACAGGAAAGTTCCATTTTACATCATGAAGTGTTCCCCCATGGATGACAAGCCAACATTTGCTGCTTCAGAAAAGGACTACCCATTCTCTTCACTTTCTTTGTGAAAAAAATAGAGGAAACACTTCCAACAGTTCCCTGACTCTATTCCTTGAACAGTTTTTGAGCTGCCTTCTACTGTTCTCAGACAGACTAGTGGCCTGGAATTCTCAGTCAATTTGATTTTGTTTCTTTCAAGTGTGTAACAACCAGCTCAAACTGTGGAGAAATGGTGCTGTTTCCCTCAGAATCTGCACAGACCACCCAAAACTGCTCTAAACTTCAATTTGAAGCATGAAAGTAGAATTACACTGCATTTATCCATGGTAGGGTAGCAAGTATTTGTCTAGCTGGTTTTTGTTTTGTTTTTATCATCGGATTTGAATCTGACCAACTGCCTCCAAGCACAGAAACATCGCAGCGCAGGTTTCATGGCTAGCAGTATTCGGCTTCACTATAGCTCTGCTTTCTTGAGTTATACTCACTGCCTCCAGGGTCTCCTACGGAAATCCTCCACCTTTCCCCTTAATTTCAGAAGACTTTGGCACATTTAATTGCCCTGGGTTACGGAAATCCATGGAGCAATCCCCATATAGGAAGAAAGTGCAAGAGACATCCTTCGCTTGCCATTGAGCGCTTGTCTTGGATACTGAACAGATTGGTCCTTTTGTCATTGGCATCTTATTTCATCTACTTGCAATAAGAATAAAATCTTCTATCAGAAGAACAATGTATAGCCAGTTTGTGGGCTGTACAGAGCACTCGGGCACCATGAACCAATTTCTATTCCTCAAGACAGACGTGATCAACTAAAGGAGAATCAACCTCAGACTGCTTCTTGTTGCTTAGGCAACAGCTCAGGGCCTATCCAGAGCCAGACAATCATCAGACCATTTTCTCGGATTAATGGTGAGAAACAAAAAAAGAATGTCAGCACAGATAATAAATGTAAGCCCTGAGGAAGAGTTACATCCCAAAGATGCCAGCAGGGAGATGCAGAATCTGGCTGGTTACAAGGCAGAAATACAAGTCCAATGAGTGGAAAGTGAACCCTTCCAGAGTAGAGCTCCCTGTACTCAGGCTGAGCAATCACATCCATCGCTAAAATAGCTGCATCTACCTGAGATAACCCAGATACAGTAACCTACTGCGTCACACCAGACATCCAAGTACAGAATTTGTCATAGCAAATACAGTTTTATGGATTGTCCTATAAAACAGCAGTATTGCCTCTCACATAATTAAACTAAAAATATTTTTAAAAAATACTGGAATTGTTTAGATTATAACAATGGCAGGTGGTTTTCATTCTTCTCTGCATATTTTAAGTATGACAGGGTGATATAGTTAGTAAGGAAACCTCACAGAAAAATGGTAGAACCTTAGTGATATTTTCCAAGGAAAAGCTCGGATTCTCATATATTTAACATTTACACCTGCAGATTTACAGTGAAAAAAAAAGAAAAAGGCGTAACAGTCCCAAAGCAATTTAGAAGTGCTAATCCTGATCATTTTCCACCTAATGACTGTTTACTACACAGTCCCTTTAAATGCCTGGCAGCTCTCCAGATCTTCTTGCGTTTTCTTTCTCCTGCTGATCCCTCCAGCCAGCCATCTTGGGTGAAGAGAATCCTCCAGAGTCGAATGCTCTCTGCTGTCTTTTCAGGCTCTAAAAGCCTTGTTTCCCCCAGGAAATCCTCAACACTGTTCCACTTTCAAGGCAAAAATAAAATCTTAAAGCTTTAAAAGCATTGCCAAGTAAGAGTACAGAAGAAAAAAAAAAACAAACAGAAAAGTTGGGGTTTTTTTTAAGGATTTCAAAACCATCATTTGTTTTACAATTTTAAGGGTGGTGGGACTAGTTCTGTAACTCCAACCAGAAATAGATTTTAACATACTGTACAGATCCACCCCATCACTTTGTTCAAATGACATTCACTGACATTTGGCGTTTTTTTTGTTTTTTTTTTTAAATGGAACAATGATCTGTGCTCTAATGTCCTTAACTCTCCCCGCTACCCAAGCAGCTGTGCTCTGATGTTACCTCTGGAGCTTACATACATCTGGAGAAAGCCCAACCCGCCTCGTTACCAAAAATGCAGCCTAACAGTTCATTAGTGAAAGTGCAACATCTACTGCAGGCTTCCAGAGACCTCACAAGTTGCACTGGCATTGCTGCCTGTAACATTTCCAGATGTCTCCTGGAGCCCCAACTACCATTTTCTCAGTGGCCCCCCACCCACCCTGCAGCACCCAAGGGTCTGCTACCAAAAGTGAAAGGCCAAAAGCAGCACACAAAAGCGAAAGGAGTGCTTCAGCTGAGAAGACCAGGTCGGTCCTGTGTCCCTGTGTGACAGGAAGGATGGGAACAGGCAGAGGACAGACAGACATAGCACCAGATGCTCAGGGGCACCTGCAGCAACCAGAGAAAATCTCCGAGTGACTTTCATGCGGCTGGTCTGAAAACGTAGCACGCGTAAAGTTTTAGAAGTGTTGTTACCGATTTGGAATTTTAAATCATACTAAAAAAGCAGTGTACTTTATCCTTGCCTGGCACAAATAAAATGCCTGGGTAAGTACAGGGTGAGGCGCCAACGGGGCCAACTGTTACTCACGTGAAGCAATCCCAGACAAAACTAGGAGCCCCCCCTCATTAACGGGGCCTAAACCACCGACAGACAGGAATGAACAGGACACGCTTCCAGATCCCGCAGTAAGCAAAGTCCCTCCTCCCAACACAGGTGTTGAAGCTCTTTTTTCTCCAGGCATCATGGAAAGAGCCAGATTTAAACTCACATATTTGAGTGAGGTTGGTGGCCGTTACAGGAATAAACAGACCCGCAACCAATCCAATGCACTGCAATCAATATTTTAAATGAAATCAGTCAAGCCCATATTCAAATCAGGTCAACAGTAATTAAAGCATCCTTATTTAGAATAGTAAACCCAGAAAACGCCTGGATCAGTACATTTCTCGAAGTGGATATATTAATGGGAGTGTTTTGAAATGCATGATGCACTAGTAAGAGGCTTTAATATAAAGCTCAGGATTACACCACGCTAGCTTTTCCATTATTATACTCTCCATGAAAAACCATGCGCTGTGAAGACAACAAGAGGTTAAAACGCACCTCTGATCATTGCTCAGCCCTCTCTTTTCCTGAGAATCCCACTGTTAGTTTTCACTTGTGCAACACTTGGTATTTCAGTCAGGTGGAATGAAGCACTGAAAGTAGAATTTTACACAGAACGTTACTTTTAGCGATGGCATCCGTGTCAACACAACAGACAGATAGAAGCCTCAGAATTTCAACAGCGACAGCAAAATTGCCCCCTCTTATTTCTAGAATGATCTGCTTGGTCGACTCCATCTTAACACGCTGCCTCACCACACAACGATGCAGCCATTTTAATTCCTGGATGACTGGAGTTTGCTTCCCCTGCACATCAGGCTCAGCTGTCTTGAGAGCGGGAATCGCTCTACGTAAAATGCATGCAAGTGAAGGTAAAAAAATAAACTCGAGAGGCTAGAGGAAGGCGGCAAGAGGTAGAGCACAGTAATGGACTGAATACATTAAAATGCAGAATTTTTAGATTGTCTTTGGTTTCTTTTTCCAAACGGGCATCTCAGGAAAAACTCTGCAATCTGGTTCTCTCTCTCTCAAGGGTAATGATGAACGCAGGCTGCATCTAAGCTGCCTTTAATAACAGCCCCAGAGAGAAAGCTCAAGTTCCCAGGCCGTAGGAGTGAGCTGGCACACACCAAAACGGAGGAGGCCAGGTGCACAGACGCTTGTAGGCAACGCAGACGCGGCGCAGGAGCGGCAGAGCCAGAGTGCAAAGCTGAGAGTTTGCCAACACGACCTGCCAGTCACGCAGAGTCACGCTCCCACCCTCAGCATCCCTCCCACCCAGCTCAAGGGTTGGGCCCGCAACCCTCTGTGGTGGCAGGGGCAGCTCGCCAGCACAGGCAGACCTGCTTCTCTCCCAGAGAGCCCTCAGCAGGCACAGGATTTCTGAATCCTGAAAAATTTCTCTATTCTCTGCCTAAGTGCCAGTCACATCTACATACAGAAGACGGAAGTAGAACACAAGCCATCAGACGACACCAGAGCGCAGTATTCCTGCAAGCACATGTTAACTTTAACGCCACCGGTGAACAGGACCTCTCCTCACACAAACAGGAGCTGCCAGTAGAGCAACAGTCACATCAGCATCCTCTGCAATCCACAAGGACGTGCAGTGCCGCGTCGGTTTGGGTGTGAAAAGATGTTGAAAGAAAAGGCTACTTGCAAAATTCAGGGGTTATTTTTGTCCTGTTGCAATCCTATCCCTAGCACTCCTCCAGCGTTTGGAAGGGACGGCTCACAGTTCACGCAGACGGGCAAAACGGATGAGAAACACAACACTAAGATCTTTCAGATGCTCGTTTCTGACATTCCACAGAGCTAATGCGAGTTGCAGGCAAACAGAATGAAGTCTGTCCACGGTAGCTGTGGACCAAGAGGAAACAAGCTGTAGGCAAAAGCTGCACCTCTGCTGTCCGTTCTGGAGCTTGTGACCCTGCACGTGCCCGAAGTACGCTCCCTTCGTGCAGGTCTTTCACAGAAATACCACACGCGCTCACTGCTGAAAAGGTGCTGCAGTTGTAAAAAACGTTCTAGCCAAGCGTGACAAAAAACCTATTTGTGCTGACTACCACATCCTTGTTTACCAAATACATTAGAAAACTAGCAAGGAAAACATGTTTATTACCTGGGTCACAAACATCAGGAGACAAATATTCATTGCCTAGGAATTCTAATTTAATCTGTCCCAAGCAGGCTGCAGAAGGACAGACCCAAACAAGCCATATTTGACACAGATAGATTAGACAGATGGTATGGGATGGTATAAAGGGGATTTGTTCTTGCTTGACTTTGACATGGCTCGATTACTTATTAATTGCAAACACAGAGGAGTTATGCTGGGTATTTGACAGAGATTTAATGCCTATTAAAACTCCATACCGTTCAAAATTACCATACGTTCTGTACAACAAAATAGGGCTTGTTTCGCAACTTAATTCTGTTGCACACTTCTCAGAGCCTATGAACATGTATTTCAAGAACAAATGGATATAAGCAGCATCAATACTCGAGCTATATTGTTCCAGAATCTTTTTGCAACCTGCAAATTTATGTAAGAACAGGGAAATTGAAAGACGAATTGGAATCCTGATTTAAAATGAAACCTTTGAACTCCTGAAGGCTGCTGAAAGTCCCAAACTTCAAAATGAAGGCATTCAGCACAAGAGCTCTCTGTATTCCTCTGCTCTCTTCATCAGTGGCTGCTATCAGATTCTCCCAGGACCCTGGCAAAGCGTAAGATTAAATGACGTTCTTGCAGGGAATACAGGAGAAGGTGAAATTCAAAATCACCATCCCATTTCTGGGGACTATCCAAGCTGAGTTAAGACCGGGAGCCCATACACACCGATGTAGCAAAAAAAACCACCAAACCTTAGCACAGACACTGACTTAAAACAAGCCACTTCCCCCAAAGCTTATTATACCTTAGAATAAGCATTTCTGGCATCTACTGTAAACATCACAGGTCCCATTGGGCATCGGTGCCGCACTCTGGCCTGAAGCACACTCCTACCTGGGTAGATCTGCTGCACTCACGAGCAGTAGCGTGGAGCGATTGCACCGGCTGCAGCAAAGCCAGGCCTTTCTCCAACCCGGCCAAACCCAGAACAAAGCAGCGGACGGGTGTGGGTTACAGAGCGGGAGGGGAATATGGAGAGCAGGAAATTACAGAGAGCCTCAGACATTCTCCACAAAGCAACGGCTGCCAGCTAGCGCCTTACCTCCCAGATGGACCCAACTAGATACCAGGGCTGTCATTTCATGGCACAAAACCGACTCCTTACTCACAGTCTCCTCCCAATGCCAAAGGAGGAAACAGTGAGCTCACCTCCCACTCTGACAAGCGTAAGGGGAGAATCGAAGCTCCTACATACAGGTGTCAGTCAGGAGTAACCCCACCACGGGAAAGTTATTAGTTAAAAAAGAACAGTCATCATCAGCTGTTCAAAACCAAAGTCAGTTGGTCACAGGAGCAAATAAGCAAAGCCGGTAACAGATCAGATTCGTGGAACGGATACTCTTGATTTTTTTAGCATAAAACCTTTTTCTACCAACTTTTGCCACTAAATGCTAGAAAAAGCTGTGTGTCCACTTTATTCTTGTTCACAGAAGGCACAATTCCTGGACACTGAGTGTCACACACACTGAACTGACAGGAGTACTGCACAGCTACTGTGCAGAGAGCACTAGAGCAGAAAGAAAAGAATTAATCAACAGTTTCAACCGATGAGTTAAAAAGTAGCCTCATTCCTCAACAAGAAATTTAGCAGAAAAGAACTAAAATAATGCTTTAAACTCCTAAAGTAACAATTTCTGTAATTCCCTCGGTGCCTCTGGAGACAAAACAGACAGCACCACGATTCCAAAGCAGAGCAACTTTCTTACCTGCAGCATAACGCTAGAAGCTTCGTATATAGAGGTGTTACACACCAAGACTCCCATCAGAAGGAACTGGATCTCAGATGTACCAAACCTCAGGGAAAACTCTCATCTCTCTCCTTTCAGTAACCTGAATGGGCCAGTTTACAGCAGCTGCCTCTCAGGGAGGGGGAAGCAGACACACTTGAAGCCAGGCCACCAAACATTTGCAGGAGAAGAGGAGCCCTAAGGGTATCAGGCAATCACTGGGCTATACAGGAATTCTCTAGCCCCATGAATGCTGCTCAGGCTTTTTGCCTTCTTTTTTTTTCCTCCCCCATTTAGGGCTTTTCCCCTCAGCTCACATGGCACCTGAGTGCACGTGAGCCCAGGCTGCACCCCGAGCGAGGGGCTGGCTGCTGCCCAGCTCACTGCTTGCTCCCCAGCTATCTTATCCCTGTACTGGGATCTCCATTTCCCACCACAGCTCTAATTTCTTTAGTCTGGTTGACAGACAAAGACAAATTTGCCTTCAGATACTCGTATTTTAGAAGCTCTGTAGGAATCGCAGCTTGAGATTGTCTGCTCTTTAGGCAGATTTTTTTTCAGGAAGACCAGCACAGCTCCCTCCTCTCCCTCCCACTCAAATCTGCTATTAATTTAATCAAAGGTGGTTTATGAGCAAGTCGAGGACAAGGGATCTGCAATTTAACCTTACTGAGAGCAGTCAGCCATAAGTCTGAACAACTTTGTGTTTCCCTCCAGAAAAAGTACCAGCAAGGCCAAGTTGGATGGGGTCTTGAGCAATGTAGTCTAGTGGGGAGTGGCCCTGCTTGTGGCAGGGGGGTTGGAACTAGTTGATCTTCAAAGTCCCTTCCAACCTTAACCATTCTATGAATCTATGAATCACATAATTTTCAATTTTGCTCACCTTTACAAAGTCGGTCTGGATTTTAAGCTATTTGAAAAAGTCAAATTTGTTTCAGTCATAAAAATGAATATATTTAGTGCAAAGGGCATTGTTTCCACCCTCCAAGTAGATCTCTTAGTCTGGCAGGTATCAGCTTGCCTTAGTGTTTAGGCTGCACTGAGTAAGCTGGTTTTTTACCAATACTTGTAATTTTAGAGAAGTAAGGTTAATTTCAGAACGGCAAGAACGCCCCAGCAAAATGACCTTCACAAGAGCGTTTCAAGGCGATCACGGAGATTGCAGTGAGAAAAAATGAGGAGACAAGAAAACAGCTTAGAAGCCAGGACGCAATCATACAGGGCTGAAGGGCACAGTGGGGAAAGGCCTGGGGAGAGAGAGGCCTTGTCATAGGAGTCGTTACAGGATGGATAATGGACCCATCCACAAGTCTTTGCAGAGCCCGTTGGTAGCAGAGCACACACGCTTGACAGTCATTTACTGGGACTGCATTTCTCCCTACGACTGAATCACTGCTTGGGAAAGAAGAAACAGGAACTGATCCTAAAATAAGCCTCCCAAGATCTGATTCACATTGCTAAATCATTAGTGCTTGTCAATGGAAGATGAGCACTGAAGCCAAGCTCCTTTCAGCTAGTTCAGATACTTTTGCTTTCATATACACCAAAAGAAATTTCAGAAAAAAAAAGAACAAAAAAACCCACAAGACGCCACTGCAGCAACTTGGGCAAATAGCAGCAGGTTGGTGAGGACCACAACCTGCCTGTAGAGACCACGTGCCACTACACACTTTTACAAAGAACATTTGTAAACGAAAGGATGCCTAAATGAAACTGAATTAGACAAAAGATGCTGGGGACATCAAACAGAATGGTGAAGTTGGTACGTGACAGGAGGCATTAGGATCTAGCACTGACGGAACAGGGAAGAGTTATCACCCCTTCAGGGGAACGCACGACCTGCAGATGTGTTCTACCCAGAGCTGACGCTGTTTGGCCATCTTCTCTTGCCACGATAACTAAAAATGTAACACAGAAGAGAATAAAAATTAAGATATTCGGGAGGCCAGCCCTGGGGTTCCAGCCTCTGAGCATGTTTTCCCAGATAACAATGCCAGCGTCCAGAATTTAATCTCTTCAGTATGTTACTGAATTAAAATAATGCACTTAACTGCTTGCCCAAGTGCGCGCTAACGTGGCATTAAAAGTACGCCAACGTGTTTGTGTTTTAAGTGGTTAATAGGACTGAAGTAAAGACATTAGGAGGGGATACAAACGGTCTGCAGGTTGGTTCTCTGCACAGCACGCTGCACACAAACCGCTGACATACATTTCACACACGGTAGCGTCACCTTCCAGCAACAAGTTACAAACTGCTACCTCTGTTACCAAAATCAAATCCATTTCTGCATATATTCAAGCCAAGAAAGCTGCATTTAGCATGAGTCTCTAATATAAATCTCATGCAAACAGACATGCTTAATACCAGCTCCACTTAACCAAAAGCCGATACGGCCGAGGGAAAAATCATTGGCTAACTTAAAGTGCAACCCAAGGCCACGGTAAACCAGGACCACATTACACGAGCAAGGTGTGTGACCAGCCACAGCATCCCTTCCCCTCTTCAATTGTGTGGTTTTTTCCTGGAGTTTCATCTGTGACTGGAATTCAGCTTCACCATGCCCCTTTGGGTTTACACGCTTCGGGTTTTGTTTTGGTTAGAGAGCAAGTTTGGTGAACGTAGAGCTGTGCCCAGAGAAGCACAGCCCGGTGCCAGGACAGGTGGGAGAACAGAGGGATCTGCCCTTTCCCGGAGCAGCTCCAAAGCCAGCTGCCGGGACACGGAGGGAGAGCGTTCGCTCCGCTGAGGCACAGCCACTGCCCTGCGAGGCGACCAGACAGACTGACGACATGGAGATTTACCGTGCCTCTTCGCTTACCGCCAGCCAGCAACCTGACAGCACACGTCACCCGATCCAAAATTGCATTGCTCCTGGGGTAAATCGAGGACAAGCCTGTCCTGCCACACCGAGCAGTGTCAGAGACCAGAGCCACCGCAGTTGTTCCTTGCTGGGAGCCACCCTGCCCATGTGCCAGCGATCTGCACTCAGGCAGCACCCACCTCTGTGCCCCCACGGCACCAAGATGACAATTCAACCCCTTATTTTGGCTCAACGGTGTTTGTTGAAAGCCTTTCCGGACTTTGCTTCCATGATAAAGGTGTGCATTGTCTGGCTCCCTTCCTTGCCTCCTAGTATCATTAAGATCCCTTCCTTGCCTCATAATATCATTAAGACGACATTCAAGCCACGTGACAAGTACTGGGGTTTTTCCCCCCCATTAAATATACAATGGTCGTTTCTATTTGTTTGTCTTTTATTTCACCCTAGGGGAAATTCTCTTTTCCAATACATCTTTTGTTGATGACAAGTTTAAGGAAATGATTGTGTTGAAATGCTGAAATTTATTATTAAGTTTTATATTAATGTGTAAGAACATTGAGAGGAAAAAAACAAGCACTTGCCTTTCACTTGTGCATTTTTACAGCACTTAAGCTGAGGACATCAGCACTTGGCACACGCATTTCAACTTGCCAAGCCCTTGATCTTCCCACCCAACTCAACCGCTCCGATCGCACCCACCCTCGTAAGCGGCCGCCCAAAAGGCAATTAGCAGCTTGCTACAATTTTCAGTCCTCCTGCCATAACCACACAGGGCTGAGCCCACAGCCTCCGGAGAGGAGGCAGGTAGCACTGCCTTACACGCCCTGCCAACCGAACAGGGTGGGACTCTCGAGTCCCTGGGACGAACCCGCCGCACCAAAGTCACACCCTTGTCTCCTCCCAGTGAAACTCGGGGAATGAATGCCGTCTTCTATTTGACATTCCTGGTTTCACTTTTGCATCCTTTCTGGCCTGTTATTTCCTCCTTTTGATTTCAGAGACTCATCACTTTCTTCTGAGCCATTTCCTGCTTGTTTCTTTCTCCCACCCACTTGTGCTCTTTGTTCAACAATAACAACAAGTGAGAGTTGAAGAAAACGTGAGAAGAAGCCTCAGCTCAACTCCCACATAGCTCCAGCCTCAGGAGCAAACCTTTGATACACTGAATATTTAGCTTCTCTACTAAGACTAATGAAAGAATTCCTCTTTTCACAGCTATGTCCAACACTGTAGAGAAAGCTTAGTATTTGAATATCAGAATTGTACTAGCAATTGCAAAAGGAATGGCCGGTTGTAAGCAATGCACTGACTTTATGGATGACTTACAAACACGACACTGTAACACAGTGAGAGGCAATCAAAGAGAGACTGTGACAGAAGCAATTTTGTGCACAAGGCTTGCACTTTCTATGCCATTTTGAATTCCACACAGAAACAGTTGAGGACATTTATCATAGGCTCCAGCAAAAACCACCACACAGCAAAAGCATTAAGTTTGTAATTATGACAGCTTCTCAACACATCCAGCTGCTAAAACCAACCAGGTGTTACCTCAGGCTACAGCTAAACCAGGGCTAGGAGGGAGGCACACACTGCACAGAGCCTCCAACTGGGACAAGAGGCCCTTTTTCCCCTCATCTCTCAAAAGTCCTTCAAATTAAAAATAATTTAAAACACAAACAAACAAACCAAACAGAATCAACCCAAACTCCACAGCTAAAATTAACTATAGGCTTGTATAAAAATTCCCTGGGCTGCATTTCTTCTGTTTGGTTTCTTTTTGCTACTATACATAAATTACAAAGCCTCCTCCCCCTTTTTGTTGACACTAGAGAGTCTGTAGCCTTCATTCTGAAACCAGTAACTCAGGAAGAAGCCCAAAAAGTTTTGGTTGGTAGGTTCTCCCCCTAGAAAACACAACTTTTAAGCAATATACTATCAAACACAAGGCTAATGCTAACCAGGCTCCTGACCACTCATGATAGTTCCTGGAGGTTCCCGCACCTTGCACGGTTGTCCCACTGCCAGCATCAGGAACCCTCACTCAGGCCAGAGAGAAATAACTCAGCACCGACAGACCAAGGATAATTCTTCATTGTCCCAGAGAACTGGGTCCACCAGCAATAAATCAACACCAAAACCAAGTGCCAAGTGCTCATCATCCAAGCACAAAGGCCGCAGCAGTTCCCCAAACACATCACTTTTTCTGGAAATGGACTGGTCAGTCCTTGTTAGAGAAACTCAAACGCCAGGCGAGGCTGATTTGGTGATTCCACCGATGCAGTATCCGTGCCATAGAAGCAGGAACAAGCCATTCACACAATTACTTCATAGTATTGTTACTGAGAAGAAAACAGGCTGTAACCAGTTCGGACACTAGGCCTCCAGGCTTTACCGTCCAAGAGCACATCTTTTGAAAGTAGCACAAGCAGCAGAGTATTTTTCAGGTGTAAAAATTAATGGCACTTATCTCGAACAGAATCCTGGCAAGTGGAGGTTCAGACACTCCCTTCTGCTGTGACTCCACATCTCTGGGTTCCAAATATCTGAATCCACAACTGTGACGCTGCTCAAAAGCACTGGAGCCTCCCAAAGCCACCATAACTCCCCGATTCCAACACACCGCCACCTCAGGGAGCAGAGTGGGCTCTCTCTGACAAGTCACATCACATCTCCAACACAGCTCATTGAGTTCTCAGAGGAGCAGCAAAGGGTTTTCTAAGTGATTCTGGGAAATAAATTCCTGGGATGCGTCATTCAAGGACCTTGTATCAGCACAAAAAACCCAATGGTATTTAGAAGCAAAAAATAGTAGCCATCGAGCCCCTGATTTCTGATACACTCTCAAGTTTTGACTTGAAAAAATGTATTCTGCCTGGAGAACTGCAGTTTTTTCCTGGCACTTCTGTCTGAAAGCCATCAGATATAGAAGAGCTAAAACCACGGTCATGGCAATTTCAGTACCTACCAATCAATCTTGCACTTGGCATTTTCCAAAGCTGGATCGTGTCCTTCAGGTTGAGTGCAGTAAAGAGAGTTCCAGCACTCTGGAGAGAAATACCTGCATTCTCCAGGCACTAGCTGATGAAAGTCAAAACCAGAATGGACAGAATTTTAAAAGGAACACGAATTTTTTGCTCCTGCTGAAAAAAAAGGAAAGAGAAGCTTTCTTTGCTTTTAATAACTTAACCAAGCAAGGAAACCATGTACAAAACATTCCAGTCTGCTATTACACACTGAGGCCAATTCTGAGAAACAGAACTTAGGTGGTGTGTTTCGCCTAAGTTAAGTACTTTTCACTACACAGGTAACGCAATTACTTTCTGCTTCAAGAAAATAGTATTACCATTTAGAACACTGGAACAAAACAAACAGGTTTGCCATTTCAAGGACAGTTGAACCCAAATCTTTAGGAACACTCATCAGCAGGACCACGCTCCATATTCTACAAGGAAGGTGACTGCAGAGGTGGACGCATCCCAGCCTCAGCCCACCGTGGTGCCGCTGTGAGCACCTTGACACGGACATCTCATCGCTTGAGGAAGCGGCTAAGGAGTAAATTCAGGTTAGGATTGCGTTCCCCAACCTCACTCGCCAGGTCTTGAGCTCCTTTGCCAAACCAGGCCCGTGGCCATAAGGCTTAGACGGAAGCATAATGAGAACCACAGTCTAATACCAACGTAAACATTACCTCCAGACCTATCCAGTCTATACCACAAATACTTCTGACCAGTGTGTGAACCACTGGGAGGCACAAAGTCAATTCAAAATACAGGTTGTTATGACCGTTAATATTTGCATAATCATTATTTATATGTATCATAAGCATAAGACTCATTTCAGGACAGTTGGCCCAGGGTGAATTGCCCATCTCTTTAATCCTTCAACAATATGCTCGGAATGCAATTTGGAAATTCCCCTCAGATAAGCAGTCACACTGCCTGCATAGTGACCATTTCTTAACATTCACCACCACCAAGCATTTTGGTCTCTTAAAATTGCAAAATTTTGATCCATCTACAAAACCAAACATTGAAAACACAGAAAAAGTTGGTTTTGGCCTTGTTTTATGTATCTGCTTGCCCTCCTATCCCTCTTTAGAGCGTCAATACTATGGCCAGGCTACTAAATATCAGAAAGAAGATGCATTTATATCAAAACACACATACAACTTTTAATGCTAAGACCTCTACAGGCGCCAATCTAATTGAGTTTGGAGAAAATTCATTTCAGGCCCAAAGCTTTTCCACAACGCCTTGGCATCCTGCCACAGCTTATGACAACCAGAATTAAACAATGAAAACAGGGGTACTCCTGTTAAAGGCTCCCTGGAGTAACATGGAGATGCTGCTCTGCACATTGCCCTTGAGGTGACAGGGGGATTCATCGCCCTAGGACAGGAATCTGAGGAACTTTGTGACTCTCTGAACTCTCGCAGCAAGCTGAGCCACTGCAACCCCAAGTGATTCACAGTATTTTCTGCTAGTCAGCAACAGCTGTAGCAACAGCTCTAAAATGGTTGGCATGCCCTCCGCCAACTCGGGGCTCCACCTCTCCCTGGTATGTCCCATGTGGCCCTCACCTGTCAGCTCTGCTTCAGCAAACTGATCATTAGGTCTTCATGGTGTTTCTTCTCCACTTGTTTAGAAGATCTTTATTATAACAATAAAACTTGTGTTTGCCTCAGCCTCTCAGCAATGAATACCTAAACCAGCATCTCTAGATCCTGCCAGGAGGACACAAGGGTCCCACAGAGTATCTGAACACTGATCTTTGTTACACACACTCCAGCAGCATAATCTCACTCGGGATTTACTACCTGATTAGGATTACTTGGACTAAAACCACAGAGCAGATAAGAGCTATGCGCTCCTTCCCTATCACTCACACCTGCCCACAAAGAGGGCAGCACCAGACTTCACTCCTATTTACACACTTTTTCATTACCTCTTCACTTTTTTTTTTTTGCAATCCTTAAGTTTCTAATGTGGTTCAGAAATATACAAAATTCTCTCAGATACATCCTTCTGTGTATTTTTATAAGGAGATTATTTCAAACCTCAAGCCACAGACTGTGATGATGTAAACCAGCACAGCTTCGCACACTAGGATGTAGCTACGGAACCTGGCACAACTGAGGATTCAGATCCTTCATTCCTAAGCATCACAGAGGAAGAAGAGTCGTAAATAAAAGTCCTTCTCTTCTCACTAAACAGAGAGAAGAATGCAGCTGAGTTTCGCTACTAACCCGGCACAAAGTACAGAACATTACTACCCTATGGTTACTTCAATATTCACCTGAGGAAAATATCCTTAATTCTTTGTGGTATATGTTTAATTCAAAGCCATCTTATTCTTCTTTGTCTGGCATACAATGGAAACAGACCTCTAAAAATAACCTACTCTCCTCATCTTTCAGCTCCTCAGGGCAGTTTAATGTATTATTAGCCATTATTCGCATCTGACGTAAACTGTGCAATTTTTATGCCTCCTAATACACAGAGATAATCTGAAGGTGTGCAAGACTGAAAAAGACAAAAGCTTAGTGAAACTCAACTGGATTGCACTTTTATTACTTTACTTCTATCTACCTTTTACCTGAGTTTTATGCAAGCATCACTCCTTGGAGCCAGATCCTGACCTGCAATAAAGCTACTTTACATGCTCCAGCAATGGGAAGCTGCAAAGCTGGCTTAATGGGCCAGCTAGGGTCAGGGAATCCCCTAGTGGTGCAGAGCCGGTGGATCTGGTACACCACATCCTCTCCCAAAACAAACTTTGGAGCATAACCACGGTGTCCCACTTTATCCTGAGCCGGTGCAACAGCCTTCTCTTCCAGTGTGTTGCAAACCACACAACACAGAGCAGCTTGGCAGCCGCTGTCGCACAACAGGCTAAATGAGTCTCCTCCCCATGGAGAAGCTCAGGGATTGCAGCACAGGGGACCTAAGACTGCCCTTCTCCAAGCACAGGCCACGTGGGCTGACCGCCTGGAGCCAGAGATTTCAGTTCTGGTACCGGCACATGGGAGAGCTACATCTCACGGTCCTCAAGAGCTTAAACTGACCCCAGGCTTGTAGCGCGGACCAGAAGCTGACGGGTATTTTTCCACAAATGAAGTAATCCATTTGCCTTGTCCAGAGTGCAGCTCATCACCAATCCCAAAAGCTGTGCGCACTAAACGGTTGTGACTTAGAGAAGGCCAGACTTTTTCTTCTGAATCTCATCCTTGCATACCGTTGCTACTTCAATCTTTTCCTTTTCCTGATCTGCCTGTCCAGGTTCCTGCAGCAATGCAAACATGCATCCAGGGAACAGTTATTTTGATCCATAGGTTCCTGAAGCAGATCCACACCAAGGCTAAACACAACCACCTGCTGACTCAGTCCACGACAGCCATGCTCCCGAGGAGCCACCCCAGCCCCCGCACTTTCCTCACACTATCCCATTTAGAAACTAACTCATCCTCTTTCGGTAAGAAACTAATTTAGGCATCACAGGTTTTAAGTTTAAATGGCTTACACCAACAACTAAAGCTGCACAATCAGATTCTTCTGTTGACAAATCTGACGAGGGGCCAAAAATCAAACTTGCTTTTTTTTTTAAACCCTTAAACAAAACCATATACGGTCTGCAGTGCTAAACCGCTCCTCTTTTTAATATCCAGATACTGACTGCTTGATCCAGTGTCTTGTGCCAAAATGCCAACACCGACAGCCAGTCCAGGCATGCCTGAGGCTGGTGAACTCATTTATCTCTGCCTTGATACTTGCAGACAGTTCAAGATGAGTTTGAAGACACCACTACTAACCTAACAGCAGGATAAAAATTCATCTCATTTCTCATTCAGATAACAAGGAAGATTATACAAACAGCTTTCCCCAAGCTGAGACTGCAGGGTTTGTGCTCCACTTGGACGGTTTTAGTGCTGCTTTTTCATTCTTACCTGCCTTCAGCTGAAGACTTAAGTCACCTAAATGTTCTTAAGATGCACACAGAATATATCACGAAAAAAAAAAAATCCCTCTGAATCCTCAGTCAATGATCCATTTTTAGGAAAGAATTTGTGCTAAAATGAGGTAAGTGATAACTTTCCAGATCTCCTGTTATCCAGAGGACTATTTTAGGGAGAGTGTGACTGCATTCGCGCTTGTCGCATAGTCCTGCTTCCAATCTCCTGGCAGATCCCCAGCACATTCTGGTTATTTCATGCACAACACTTGTTGGGATGCAGTCCCACTTATCTCTCAGACACATTGACTAAGACTTTCCCACATAAACTGACCCACCCTTCAGCAGCAAGAGGTCACTCAGTATAATCAGCCTTCAAACAAGAAAAACAAGCGGGAAAAGCTTCTCTGAGGCCAAAAACACAAAGAGAATAAAATACAACAGGCTCCACTGTTTGTTTTATCAAAACTTAAAGACTGCAAGACAGATTTTTCAACTGGTGCAAACCAGTGTAGCTCCACTAAAGTCAGCCAGATTTTTTTTTCAATCTTAGAATCTGACCTCCTAAAAGCATTTAAAATGACAATAAGAATACATTATTCAGGAAAAAAAAAGATTAAAAACTTAGCAGTTGGTCCATTCACCTTTGATTTTCATGAAATTGTGAAGTACCTATATTATATGTGCAGAAAGAGGTCACGCTATTTTTTTACAAAAATAAAGCAAATGTTAAACTACCTAGGTCATCTTTTCCACACAGGGACCCTACATGACAAGGGATACCTGAAACGCAGCACAATAGTTTCAAGCCCATTTTTTTTCCCCCCAACGCAACCTCTCTGACTAAGGCTGACTAAAAGAAAGATCAATAAAATTTTGAGTGACATGGATCCAAACTCGTCAAAAGTTCAGGTACCCAAACCCAGCACACGCTGCTCAACTCCCTTGCTTTCCTGTTGGATATAGCATTAAATGGCAGAGCACAGCAATTTGCTCGTGAGAGGCCAAACCTGCGTTGTCCAAGCACAGACTAGAACGACTAGCTTTGTGCTGCATTCCAGTGTTGCTATAAATGTATACGCCACTCGCATACTGGAGCCACCAGCTACTCACCAATGCAAAGCTCTCCATCCGCACAGATTGGCTAGAGATCGCCCTTAAACACGTTCGTTAAATATTTGTCGACCAAGAGAAAAGTCAGTGAAAGCCTTTGGGAAGAAAATGTCATAATTAGTTTGGCTACAGACAGAAGCCAGTGTTTTTGAACTCTGATGCCCAAACTAAAACCTGCGGGTGTTACAATAAGTTTATCTACATTAAGCTAATTTAGATACAGCAGGCAGCACCTTTTGTCTTCTAGGCCAAAAAAACCAACAGGAGCTACTCGCTATAATGAGCTGAAGCATTTGTAGTGTCTAAGCACTAAGCAAAATTGATTTCATGTGTGGAAAAAATAAGCATTCAGTCATACTGCATAGAACTGTTCTTCTACTCGGTGTTCCCGGCTGCAGGAACCAGAAATCAACCCTATTTTAACCCAGGCTCTGCACCTGCCCAGCCAGCCCTCACCATGCCCTAACAAGCACCACAGGCTGACAACTTGCTTGTCCTCACAAATACAAGGCGCTCTTTCTGGCATGGAAAGAAAAAAAAGAATCAAAAGCAGACACTCTGTGCCATGCCACAGTAAGTCAATCAACAGGATTAATTCAGGATCAAACAGCAGTAACTTACAAGAACGAAAAATGCGGTTCCAGAGGATTACTGCTTGATAGTAAGAAGTCCCGCAACACCTCGTAGAAGACCTTGACCACGTACATGGGACTGAAACACAACTTGGGGTTGAACCCACAGTGATGAAGATGAAGGACCTCCAAAAGATGCATGTTAGTGCTGCTTGGGAGAAAGTTCTGCCTGATATCAAGTTTGGCAAGCGGTATAACCTCAAAATGTCAGGGCCAGGCTCCCCAGAGGAGCCTCGAGGTCATCTCTGAGCACCTCCCACCCAGCACCCTCGGGCCTCTAAAAGAGTGTAAAAATAGAAAATGGAACTCCACAAAATCCAGTGTGGTGGGTGATCCTTCCTGACCACTCCAGGCATCCAGCTGAAGCCCTGACTTCTGAGATTTTAGAACAGTTGTTACCTTAATAGGATGCTGTGTTTCAAGAAAGCTCAGAGCAAACTTAAAGGAAGAACTAATGGTCTGTGGTCCCTATGGACTAAGGCCAGAAAGAATCACAGCCACCATTCAACCACTTTCTATAGTGATACTAAACAGATAAAGCATAAGCACTTTATTCACTAAGTTGGCTCCTCCAATTCCATTAACCTGTGAGCTGCTCCATCATGTGGGCCACGAAGCAGTAAAGAAAAGCTTGTTTTGTTTGCTTTAGGTCTGCGTATCTTCATCTCTCATTACATCTTCCAGAGGCTAAATTAAATCTTTTCAACTATGTATCCAATTACAAATCTTCACAGAACCAACACACTGCATGTACCCTTCTACAGAGGGAGGACTAGCAAGTGCCCACCGCTGACCATAGCCCATTTCAGGCATCATTCCACGTTCTCACAACTGTGTAGCGTCACAATCAACAAAAGCAAACCCAGCAGCCCCTCCAATAAAGCTGACAATCAATTCCTATCCTTTTCTTAAAAATAAAGGAAAAACTCCTTTGCTACCTATTTTGCAAGTCCTTTTCAGAGACAGTCCGCAGTTTCTCCCGTACTTGCAGACACATTCCTGTTCCGCATTCCCACAGCTATGCTAACTCCAAGTGGTATGACTTTAACAGAGAAGGAGGAATGCTTGTAGACAGCTGTGCATATGGGAACAAAACCAGGAGACTACATCCAAGAATATCATCCCTGAATGTGTTTCACAGATCACAGGCAAATTGCTCAGCAGGTGTCACTTTAGGATCTGGACACTTCTTCCAAAAAGAACAGCCTATGTTTGGAAACCTCAGTAAACAGAAAAGCTACTTCAGTTGGAACTTCTACCTGTGAACAGTCTCACAGCAGCGTATTTTTAGATCCATGACCACGGTGTTAACGGCACACCTCTCCGTTCCGACGGCGTGACTGGTGTGACCAGGCACACTCTATTCGTAGTATCTAACAGGTGTGCGTCAGCATCTGCTGCCACAAGATTTTCACGCCGAGTGGCTCTTTTGTTCAGTTCCCGCTGTCCTCTGGATGTGAAGGGTTGCTGAACAAATCAAACCAACGTACCATTTCTTTTTAGAAAGTTTAAACAAGGCTGACAAAAAAAAAATAAATGGTGCTGGAAAATAATAGGAGGTCAAGATGCTCTTCATCTTAATCTGTCCTTGGCCAGAGGAAGATGTATAGAACCCCTGGGCACAAAGGGTATATAGGTTGGTGTGTATCTTTTCATAACCACATACATTTTACTGCAAGTAGAAATAACAGCTTCAGATGTAACCCCGCCCTCCCCAGCCATCCTCCTCCAACAACTATAAAATTTGTTATGAACTCAACCATCAACTACCAACACATATAAAAGATAAGCATTTTAATGAGGAATGGTCAGTAACAGGTATGCCTGGGATTAACAATACATGAAAAGAAATAAAGCTGGACAAAAGACAGGAAAAGCTGCCTGCTTAAGTGTGTAGAATTGATCTATATTCCCTCTGTTAAAGAATCTGAGATCTACTAGTCATAAGAAAAACCCCTTACATGTAATATCCCTGTAACCCTTTCTTCGTTAAAAGAAAGCAAAGCCTGGAAAGGCCCAGCTGTAACCACTGCAACATTGTACTCATGGTCATTAGAAAAACAAATTCGCAACAGATCATTTTAAGAGTAATAATAAAAATCTGACAAATGAAAACCATATGTGGAAAAAAAAAACAAAAACAACAAAACCCAACCAAAAAACACAACCAGTGGGGAAAGCAGTCTTCAATGGAGCCTCCCTGCAGAACACGAGTTATACAGGGTATCTATCGTTTGACGGTACGCTCATTGCAGCTCCAGCACTGGCTTCACTGGGCAAGCGTTGTTTGGTGGTAACAATCCAACACAGGATGATTTCTAAGGTGTAAATATACCAGAATGCAAGCAAAGACCAGGTTTTCACATTTAATTGCTCTAGGCCAGATTCCTGCTAGTTTAACTTGGCCAAGTTGCCAGGATCTTAGGCAGAGGTAAGGGTCCGATGTTCTGGTCGGGAACAGGAGCAAGCCCACGGCGCAAGCTCATGTGTCAGAAAAGCCCTATATGGCCCTACGTGGTTCCTATCATAGAGCACAGGCCTGATCTCGTCAGAAATTTCAGCAGCCTGGCGTGCATCAGGCACCACGGAAAACAGCCCGTGCTGCTCTCCTTCACAGTCCCCTCACTCAATCAAGAGGCAAAACCAGCCGAGGGGCTGCCGGTGGCTCCTCGCTCTGATGTGAGACTGGCCAGTTCCCGCAGCCCAAGCACAGCGGTTCGCAAAGGTTTTCCTAGAAGCGTGAAATGGCGAGCGGGAGGCCTGTGGGCAGAGATACCAGCCTGGACTGGATTTAGGAGCTGACTCATGGGTAACGGGCAACGATAAACTATTGTGCTGGTTTTTAACTTGTGGCCAGATCAGATGACTAAGGAATTTAGGTGCCTATAGAGATTAGCTGCCTAAATAACTTTTGTGGTCTGAGCCTTAAACATTTGCATAAACAGACCTCATCTGCGTTCCACAAAATATGCCCGGTGCACTCCTTGCTAATGAAATACCATGCTCATTCTACAAATAATCCAGCTACAAATATTAAATCCTATAACCCACTCACATTAAAAATAAATCCTTAGTCAGGTGACGTAATATAAATGAGCATTACAGGCCCACTCGACAGAGGTTTTAACTGATTAGATTTTATATACGTTGAAGGAAAAACAAAGCATCTTTCATAAAAGGGTTTGGTACGCCCTCTTCAAAGCAGCTGTCTGAGACAAGCAGCAGCGTTCCGGTCTCCACAGATGAAGCATAAGCGGTTTTCCTTCTCTCCAGTTCCACTTCTCTTTCCCAATCTAAATAATTGTATGACTGTCTGCAGGCAGAGTTCAGCACCACACAGCAATTCCAAAAAGCTGCAGGATTCACGCCACCACAGAGACGAAACAGCAGCTGTAACGCCTTTTGCCACCTAACTGCTGCAAGCTCCTATTTCATCCAAAATGCTGCATCTTGCTCTAGTGAGTACCGGTTACTGCACTTAGCCTGCATCACAGGAAAACGCAGAACGGGCCACCCTTCCAGAACACGACCTCTTTTTTCATGCTGAGTTTATGCTGCTGCATGAAGTAACAAATCATTCCCCACCTATTTTCTCTATTGCCCATCTAGCACTGGCTGTGACACACCAGCGAGCCTGTGGGTCCAGCCCCGCAGCCCCACCACCACTGCTAAGTCATGTAGGCACCACAACAGCCATTGCCATTTTACTGAGAAACTGAGAGAAAAAAAAGAATGTCGACGGGTGACAACAACAACTCTTTAGAAACTGCATCTTAGCTGCTATGACCTCGCCTTCCTGGCTCTTCATCCCATACCATTTTCATCTCCCAGCCTCTCCAGAGGCTTCTGAGCATATGCAAGTCCTTCCAGTGGAGATTTCCTGCAATGGCCTGAAGAGTCACAGCCTCCCTTGACATTTTCACATGGCAGATATCTCTTTGAATAAATTATTCCACATGCCCTGACTCTATAACCCTTAGACTGGGGAGCACTGTTCCCCAACATGTCCCTCAGCACAGCACATCCACCGGGCTCAGGGAATACCAGTATCTGTTCTGAACTGGCTAGACAGTTCAATAAGCAGGTTTCATAATATTTCTATCCTGTCAATAAAGGTCGAAGGCTGTACTGAATGCTCTGGATCGTGATCATTCATGTTTATTCCCTCTTACTGCAATACTGCTTCTGATTTCGAACATTTAGGATTTATACCTACAATGTTCAGTAAGTACAATCTAGAAATACAGATCGTTACTCACCTGCTTTAAATGAGAATGCAATTTCACTCATAATTAAGATAACACAGTTACAAATTCAACGGCTCACTTGATTTTTGTATTACCACTCCAAGAGCAAAAGATTCAGCCTCAAAAGAGGGCTACCTACATAAAACATCGGACCCCAGTGCCACGAACAAGGATTTTTCAGAGCTGCTGCAGTCTTACACTATCCAACAGAAGTCTGCCATATTTTTTTTTGTTAAATTAGGCCTGGAACCAGGGAACTGCAAGAGCTATCTAGAAGAGATAATAAAATCGAGCCCGTGCATTGTGCCTTTCAGCCGTGCATTCACTTCAGGCAAACAGCAACCTACAAAAGCGGCGGATGAACGTGATCAAAGCGACGCATCTCACGCCAGCGAACGGCAGACGCCGCTCGGTACCGGCATTATTCCCAGCTCCAGCGCTCCCACACCACAAAGCACGCAGCATGAACGACCTGACAGCCGCCCGCTGGGGCCCCGGGTACAGGACCCAGGCCGCCCCTC